>JADLZN010008366.1:590000-687160 GCA_018155175.1 Sinocyclocheilus anophthalmus | reverse complement strand
CATCATGGTTGAAAAATATATCCAAAATGAAAATTTAACCGACGTCTTTGACGTCTTCTGTCCATGAATTACACGTTTTTTCTGCACGTCCCTGGACGTCTAAATGTGTCATCTTCTGGATGTTTATAAGATGTGTTGCTGCATAATTTAAGTATAAGCCTAAATATAAAATAATCACACACCCATTGTGCAACATCGTGAAAGGCACATCTGAATTAGACCAATGTTCTAAAAAGGTCCAAAATCGGTCCAGTCAGACCTGAACGTCTATAAAACCTTTTAATCACGTGTATCACAAACAATAACACACTTGTGGACTAAAGTAAAAAGAAGAGTGTTCTAATTTAGCACGTATTTGAGATTGTTTGAAAGTACAACACTACTACATTTTTTAAAAAAATGGTATCTCCACTTTGTTCAACAGCTACTTATTCAAAACAAGAAAATCAAAAGTAGCTAGAGTGTGTTAACTGGTCTGATCGATGGCATGCAGTTTTTCTCTAACATTTTTTCGTTTACATTAAGCTTAAGTGCAGCCATTACTTCCAATATACCAGCTGGAAAATTATACACACAAAAGTACGGGAGCCCAGTGAATAAAATATATACTATTTTTTCGATTGTCCCTTTATTGTCACGAAACAAACATCACACTGTTTACCTCATTTTTCTGAGGTCCCCAAACACCAGCTCTTTCCTCTTCATTCAGTAGCGCAACCACGGGAGGCATGGTGAAGATCAGAGCTGTGGCAGTACTATTTTGTTCCCCTTAACAGTCTTTGTCATTATTGTTAAACAGTCCATAAATCAACAAGTAAACTAACAACCAAATAGCTGCTAATATCATTCTAACACATTTGTTTAAATTTTTTTAGAGTCTGTTGAAGCCTTGTTTAATAGGCCCATGTTTTTATATATCCTACAACCCCAGCACGTCCGGAGCATGGCATTCAGTGTTCGGCACTGCCGCTTTCAGCTCCATGGCCAGAGATCTGTATAATTTTGGAGCTTTCACTCTCTTCAGAGCATCTTAGGAAAGAGATTATGAACTATTATTAAAAAAAAATAATTATAACGATAACAATAAAATCAACAATAACATGCGCCTACTTATTTTGAAAACGTCTTTAAGGTTCTACAAATAAATTTAAAATACAATGGAACAAGATTTTGCATCCGTTTAATAAATGAAGCATTAGAAAAAGGTAATCAACATGTATTACATGTTATTTTACTTTAGAATAATCTTATGTGAGGAAAAGATGTTCTGAATTAAATGTGTGTTAGATTAGTGAAAAAACAGCAATTTTTCCCCTCCCTCATCAATACCACTGTGGTGTCCTTGAGGAAGACCCTTAACTAGGTGTAACTCTGTGAAAGTTAACTGGACACTTCTGATAAAGACTGGTAGTCTTTTAGAGAACGTCCCTTGAATAGATAAAGGGTAACAATAAAAATTATATAAATAATAGACAAGGAACAAGATCTTTTGAATGTCATGTTTTTGAAGGCCAAAATTACCTTGAATCATAGTATAAAGGGGTAGCTTTGAATGGCTTCTTTTCGAGTTGGCCACCACCCCTCATATTGAATTTTGCCATCAAGGCATTTGACATTTACATTTATTCATTTAGCAGACACTTTTGGCCAAACAGTGGGGCGACTTATAAATGAGGACAATGGAAGCAATCAAATCAACAAAAGAGCAATGATCTGCAGGTGCTATAACAAGTCTCAGTTAGCTCAATGCAGTACACGTAGCTATTTTTTCTAATTATATAATAAATAAAAATAAAAACAGATAGAAGTGTAAATAATTGAGGCAAGCTAGTGTTAGATGCCCTTTTTGCTTTTGTTAATTGTATAATAAATAAAATGAAAAGGAATAGATAGAATAGAGAAGCTAATGTTACTTTTTTTTTTAAAGAAAACAAGCAGTAGTGCAATTCTAAAAGGGACAAGTTTTTTTTTAAGAACAGAATTAGAATATTATAGAATTTAGTCCCGACGGGAGGCCTCTCTGCATGTTCTTGCAGTGTCAGCGTGGCTTAATATGAATAAATCCACCAGCTCTGTAGTATTTCCATCAATAAGGTTCTTTTCCATTCTGATATTCCTGACAATAAGGAATTAGATGATGTCTTAAACTTTATATGTATGATGGGTAAATAGCATATCCAAGAAACCTACCTGCAAAGCTCCCTGATGAACTCTGCCAAAAGGGCACACCACTGCTTTAAACACAGGATGCTCACAAAAATGCCAAATGTTGATTTAATTTGTATAGAATTAATAATTGATATAAGAAAATTTGACAGCATTTTTACCAGAAGTGCCTATACTTTAACATTAAACTGTAGCTTGGCACGGTAGTTCTTGAAAATCTTGGGACGTTGTCTGTTCTCAGTCTGTCTCAGTTTGTTCATGTCTTTCCAGACAGACTGGATGATGATGATCAGATCTCACGCCGCTGGACACGATTCTGTGAAAGAAATTACTCAGGATTACTTCACCTCTGCAGAACACACTTTATGTCTCACCGGCAATGTGTCCAGATTCTACTGGCGTTGTCTCCCACGATACTTACCCCATTCTGAGCACTTGCGTTGCCTTGCCGCGTGCAGGCTAGTACCTTAGGATTGGTCCCCTTCGTCCTTGCGTCCCTGCTCTCGATTCTTATAAAAAACATACACTTTCACAACCACTCATCTATCATGTAACAAGTGCATGAACTAAGTGCTTATCCATATCCACAGTTTTTGTGACAAGTATTGACTGTCAGTCATGGCTTACACTGAAATTATGTTTATTATGGTGTAGCCATCATTTCAGAAGTGAAGGGGACAATAATGTAAAATGTAATACTTTTTTTTCTAACAGGTTTCATTCATTTTTCTTACTTGTAATTGGCTAAGAAATCAAATAAACTGCTGGACAATGACCAATAACTTGTATTCTGTATGTTCACATCTCCTCGTTTTGGATACGAATAAAACGCCAGGTCATGCATAGACAATCTTTTCTCTTTTAATTTAAATCTAGATTTATTCACACTAGCCCTACTTTTAGCCTACTAGCGTTAGCTAATTTTAGACAAACTCAAACTACATTTCAGTTGACAATATGCGCATTTCTTTCGGTTCCTTCGTGTCAAACAAGTAAAACTCAACCACATTAATAAAATAATACAAAATGTACTTACCCAACAGTAGATTTTTAATACTTTGTCGACTTTCGCGATAAAACAAAGCACCCTCCTCAAGTCCTCTCCTTATGATCGTTTGAAGAAATGGTGGGAAAATGCGTTCTTCTTCGTGTTTAATGGCTACAACTTTTAGGTGCATTACCGCCACCTACTGATTAGGAGTGTGGATCAGGACCGTACTCTTCACTAAATTCTATTATATAATCCCGTGTCCTTTAAATAACGTATTAAAAATTGAAAGTTTTTATCCCCCGATTTATTCCCCAAAATGTTCAAATTACATTTTTCTTTATTTATTTATTTGAAGGAAAACTTCAGGACAACAGTTTCCTCATGTCTATTTATTCCTGTTACTCTGTACTTACCAACAATTCTTTGAATGCTATAAAACCATCTCCCTGTTTTTTCTTCTTCCCAAAATTTCTGCCATCTATTCTTCACATGTTGCTTGATTAAACACTTCATTTCGGGAAAATGCGTTAACGCTCTCTCGCGAGATAATCTATCCTATCGCGGGATTTTGCAAAAACGATATACATCTTGGCAGCAGCGTTTTGGAAATTCACATACAACTCAGACTTGAAATGGTGATTATCTGTTTCATATGTATATGCATACATTTCATTAAAAAAATCAAATAAAATCCTATTGTAATGTATAGGGAAAACGGGTCGAATAATGACTCAAATCCAGTGGCTTCACAATCACTTAACCACACAGGGCACTTTGTGAATACAATTAGTCATTAAAATAAATACAAATGATCGTGATGTAAATATAAATTATTGTGTATTTCATAAAGATTTACTTGATTTTTTTTTTTAAACCCTGCTGTTCTTGGTCGACTCATAGACGTTAGTCTACCGCGTATACCTACGCCAACCTGTTAAAAACTATTAGTCACCTTAAATAAAGTTATTGTAGTATTTAACGAAACGTGTGTAGCACATTGCCGTTTGCATATTTCATATTTTTTTCATAGAGGGTCGTGATGGACTATAAATGCACGTGTAAAGGACGTCACTAGTGGACGTCCTCTCACAACAGGTTAAGTTATACATATTGTACTACACATAGCTAAAAGTCAAGGTAACAATTATACATGCAACCCCAGATAACTGTAGAGATGTACAAACGTATCTGAATGCATTTTTTGGAAATGTTCTGTTACATATTTTTACCGATTTATGCCGTCTTACCGCGACTATTTTTGGCCAGGGAAACGACGTTGCCGTCGGACCAATGTTTGCTGGGTAGTTTTTCTCTATTGTTTGGATCTGTTAAGGTCCGAATGTGGCCCTTTTGTTTTTCTTTCCCTCCTACATTTATATTCCTGTGAAACAGGAGCCGATTCATTGGTTCGCGTCATTTAATTTTAAACTTATCCACGCCTGCGGGTATGCTCCGCGTCTTGTGAAATAGGGAATGGAATATACTTACTCACTAGCTATTTTTACGCATAGTCCCCTTCAAGAATTTCTAGGGTGCCAATAATTGGTGTCCAACGTGTATTCCGAGCACAACATTTATTTTCATAATGCGATTTCTCCTCCGCTTTGCGACCGCCAATATTGAATTGTTTTAGTTCAATGAAAGGTTAGATATTTGTGATAAAAAAAAAAAGATCAAAATGATTAACAATGCAGATTTCTTTTCAGTCTTCTTTGATCATATTTACCAAAGGTGCCAATAATTCTGACCACATCAGACTGTAAGTAACGTAGGGGGAAATCCTCGACATGCAATTAGATCGTAAAGTTTATCTGGTCTGGCTGAAGTGTCCTGGTTGCCATGGCAACCAGTGGTCTGGGGGGGGGGGTCGTTTACAGACATCCTGGCACCCAGTCTGGTTGTTGGGTGAGGGGGTCTGTTGGATTATTTGTTAAATATAACAAATTATTGTGTGTTTTATTTATTCCGGCGTAACACTTGCATTGTCGGAAGTCACCAGCTTTGTATTGAAAATGAATGGGATCATGTTTCTTTGTCACTGCGTTGCTGGCGATGTGAACAGGGTTTAAGAGAGAGACAGAGAGCAAATGTGCAGTCACCTGCTAGGGAATTTAAGAGTCCAGGAACAGTTGATCACGCTACTAGCACACCAGTGAGAAACACACACACCATGAGAGATAAAGTGCACAAAGGTTAGAGTCACACTAAAACCAAACAACCATGCAGAGAGGAAGACAAAAAAGGTATAAAACCCTTACTAAAACCCCTGCAATCTCTCCCCAGCAGGACTTCCCCGGAACACATTTAAAATGATAAGAATAGCCACTGGAAACAGCAGTTGGTTGACCTCAACAAAATCAACCACATAAAACACTGCAATGTTTGCTCACAAAAAGTATCTAAGTAGCACAAACGACTCCACACCGTAAGCTAAACTTTTTTTTTTAAACTTTTTTTTTTTTCATTATGCATACTTTCCACCTGTGGAAGCCTTATTTACAAATACCCTCTGTATCATATAAACATTGGACCAGCGGAAATAAAAATTAATTGAGTAATACTTATATGTGATAGACGAGGGAATTTTCCAGGACCGATCAAAAAAAAAAGTAGAAAAATTAAAATAAAAAATAATCAATTCTCAATTTAAAACTCCCAATTTACAATACTAAATACACCTAGGCGCAGTTTCCCGGACAGAGATTAAGCCTAGTCCTAGACTAAAATGGCCCTTTAAACCAGATTAGCAGAAATCTGCTTTCTCTGTCATGGTTTTAAATAGTCTTAGACTTAGAATTTAATAGGCTGATTTCCTGGAGTAAGACTAGAATTACTTCAGGACTAAATTGAGGCTTAAGTTAAACCTATCAGGAGGCAGGTTTAACTTTAGATTATCGTTGTGTTTTCAGG
Source organism: Sinocyclocheilus anophthalmus (assembly GCA_018155175.1). Lineage (NCBI taxonomy): Eukaryota > Metazoa > Chordata > Actinopteri > Cypriniformes > Cyprinidae > Sinocyclocheilus > Sinocyclocheilus anophthalmus. Next base: position 681,093 of record JADLZN010008366.1, on the reverse strand, counting down.
ATTTATATATCAAAAATATTGGCACCCTTGGTAAATATGATCAAAGAAGCCTGTAAATATAAACCTGGCTGATTTTTATTTTTTAATTTAAACCCGCACCACCGCACACACCCACACACACCACGAGACACCACACACACAGGACCCTAACAACCAAATGTAGGGAAGGGAAATCTCATTATGAAGAGTATTTTGTTTTTTTCTCTAATAAACACTGACGTACAATTAAATGGCACCCTTTCGTAATTCAAGGAGTACTTTCTTCTGCAACCTGCTTTTGCCAAGACACACCTTTCACCTATAATGCCAGATGAGTTTTGAGGATAACACCTAACAATAAATAGAACCATTATTCTATACAGCATCTCCCATGACCTTCAGATTTTCCCAGTTCCCATGTGATACAACTCTCCTGCTTGAAACCTCTTCTAGTTCTTTCTATAGGGTTTTCTACCCGATTGCAGATAGGACTGGGGTGACTACTGGCAGAACATTCATTCTGTGGCTTGTGGCCAACCATTTTTTGTGTTATTTTGATGCGTCTTCTTTTAGATCATTGTCCCTGATGGAAGATCCAAACACAAAGCTCCTTATATCGGATTTCTATAAGAGTTCAGTCAGGTTTACTTTTATGTGAATTTATGTACTTATGTACTTTCTGCTATACTTACTCAATTATATTAATTGATTTCGATTTTGTTCTATTCATTCTACTATTCTAATTCTTTCCATTCCATATATTAGGTTCTATTCCATTCTATTATTCTAATAATAACAAAAAGCCTACCTCTCGTGTACTGTAACTTGACTAACTTTAGGTCCCCCTTGTACCGTCACTTGATACTTGTCATATCACTTGTATACTGTTGCTCTCTTGTTAGTCTGATTGCTTCTATTGTTCTCATTTGTAAGTCGCTTTGGATAAAGCGACGTGCTTAATGGGACTTTAAATTGTAACCCATTTATTGGTTCGGAACCCAGTCCTGTTTGATGGTTGTCTCAGTATGTCTGGCAACTGTAACACTTGGCAATGATTAGTTTTCTTTGCAATGAAAGTGAGATGAAGTTTCTATCAAACCCTGCCAATTCAAACAAGTCCTTGTTGAGTGACTCTGTTTGAGTTGGTGTTTTGATTATTGATTTTTTTATTGAGGTCTTCGGCCAAATCAAACTCTCCTTTTCTTCACTTCGGCCATAACGCACAAGGCAAATGGCAAGGACGGACTTGATGGCGTCCCATACTTCCTGCATTTACCCCATCCAATTGAACAACAAATCACCACACACCCACCCAGGGTTTTATTTTTGTGAAACAGTGGGGACATCCCATATCTAATGGTTTTTATACTGCTACAGGACCGTATATCTATTGTCCTACACCAACTCCCAAGCCCCTAAACCTACCCCTTTCAGGAAACTTTGTGCATTTTTACTTTATCAATAAAACTCACTCTGTATGATTTATAAGTTTTTGAAAAGTGGGGACATGGGGTAATGTACTGAAAATTCACCTTCTCCTTGTAATACCTATGTCATACCCTTTTCATTATACAAATTTAGGTTCCCTCATGTTGTCACTCACTCTCACACACTCACACACCCACACGCAGGAGCAGTGGGGGGCCCGACTGCTGTCTGCACCCCGGGACATGTCGAGTTAGGGCACCGAGACCTTGAACCCGTGACCTTTGAAATTACAAGCCCAGCTCTCTAACCATTAGGCCACAACTGCCTCTGTATACATACAATACACTGTAGTTAGATTTGTAACATTTCCTGTTGATTGAACTAACTAAACTCCTTAATTAGTGTCCTAATTTGTGGAAATTGCAATTTCCAGGCTTTAACTATTTATTTATATTATTGTATTTATTTTCTTTTTCTATTTTCTTACTTTTTTTAATTTATGAAGGTCATCTTCTGACTAAGCGAATCATGTCTGGCTATTGTCATTGTTCATTGAGTTCCCTGGTGTGCCTAACACATGGTTAAATATGATGTAAATATACTGTAAGAATCTTCAGAGATTTTACCACCGACTCATAATTAATTTCGCGTGTTCCCAAATAATGTGCTGAAGCCCAGGGGCCTACACTTGGGTGGGGCCTACTGGCTGCTGTGAAATTATATTTTTTTAATAATTATGTGTATATATGGGAGTTTGCAGCAGTGACAACAGCATTCTGTAAACAAACTCACATACTCATTTTCAGAGATGCCCTGCTTGTAGTGTATGTAGTGAATGTTTCAGTTTAGGTTTCCCCCTCACAGTTTGTACAGTTGGTATGTTGAGCGGAATGCACAATGTGCTTGTAAAGAAGCCTAGCATGAGAGATATTCTGTGTACATGTCTGTATGCTATGATTTCATTAATTAATCCCGAGCACGGAATGTTTCAAAATAAAAACGGAGTTAGCAACCACCAAATAGCTGACATTTATGCCAACTTGCCAAGGGATAGTTTCGATCTACTAATGATGAATAATGCATATTTTGTTTAATTTATGGTGTTTAAATCATACCAGTAAACTCACATTTCGGCCAGGAAAATTTTGATGGCATTTTCTTTTCACAATACCTCCGTATAATGCCTGTAATAATGTAGTGTTTACTTTATTATGTAAAGGCTATATTGCTGCTGCTCAACAAGCGCCACCTTCTGGCAAAGAGTGAATTTGCATATTATCTTGTATTCCTAATTTAAGCAGAACAGTGTTGTAAATGTCAATTGGCATGCCAACAAGAACAATTCGAAATAAATAATTGTCAGGATGCTAAAAATAAATAACTATGCATATCTAGTGTAGGGGGGCCTACAGTAATGCTCTGGTTATCTTAAGGTGTTCCTTCCAATGAGTATTAGAGAAAAAATGTGATTTTGTTGAAAAGTTATTTTTTTTATTTTTGTTTACTTTTATTATTATTTTTTGTTGTTGTTGTTGTTGGGAAATATCAAAAAGATTAGCAATACAGATTTATTTTCTCAGTCTTCTTTGATCATAATTACTCTGACTGATTTCCAGGCATCTTTTCTTTTATTCATACGTGATGTGTGGCCGTTATTGCGATAAAAAATGTTTTTTTTTTTGATTGCAGTCTTTTTTTCAGCTGCCAATTGTTTTCCTTAGATTTGCTTCTCAGTTCCATACAATTTTTAACCTTTCTTGGTTCATTCCATGTTTTATAGGCAACCTCTGTCATACTAATTCAGATTAGCACAGACAGTTTTAAATTAATCTAGTTTATTTTAGTTCAGGACTCCATAGTCCAGGAGTTAGTTTTCTGTATTTTAAAGCCATGATTAACTATTCTAGATTAAGCGTACTCCAGACATTTAAACCCTGTCTGGGAAACCGCCCCTAAAATTTAAGTCACAGGGATTAAATGCACTTGATTTTACACAATGACAATTATAACAGAGTGAAATGTGACTTAAGTGCCCAAATGCTGGCACCACTGTATGTCTACACACATATGAAACTGATAAATATTCTGTTCATGACAATTGAAAATTACTACAAAAAAGGGCAGCTCCTTCACGAGTATCATGTTTCTGAAATTCACCGAACGAACGCGTCACTCTAGAAGTCATGTATACAAAACTACTCTATTTCTCCCCTTGTACGTACAAAACTGCCACACGGGGAACCAAAAAAAAAACGTGGATTAATTCGCTGGTTCTCTGTGATGAGGCAGATCACAGTGCCTCTGGGAGGTGTGTGTCTCGCCATGTTACCTGTGCCCTCAGCCAGTGGCCTTATTCCCAATGACACATCAGCCTTTAAAACACCAAATAACAAGCAGCAAATCAGAAGCTATAATATAAACAGTTATCTTTTTTGTTTCGAAAATTGATTGCAAATTTGATTAAACTGGAGACAGTTTAAAGCGAGCCTGCAATCCAGCTCCTATGAGGTGGCACAAACCTACTGCCAAGATCGGGAATCGAGTTCAACAAGTTTGGTTTGACAAACAGGTACAAATGCTATTTTAACAAAGGTCCATTCAAAAATGAGAAACCAGGCCAAAACAACATGTAGCGGCAGCCTTGCAAACAACGCAGTCCGCAGGAATAAAGCAAACACAATCTAAAGAAGCGTAACCAGTAGTAAGGACTCACACCAAGACGCATCGTAATTGTCGAGACAAGCCTGACACTTTAACTGAACGAACCACATATCACACGATAAAGGACACGGGCCGTCGGTGGCAAGGCAATAACGAACTCCACCGATGAAAAAGAAACAGACCATTTTCATAACAAAAGTGATCTGATGTATTCAATGTCTTTTTTTCCCCACACTGGGAGATCACACTGTAACCTTTGGCAAAAAAACTAAAACTAAAAATACAACTAATGAATGCTTGAAGCCGACATACCACACTCATTGTGCAAACAGACCTGGCTGTTTAATGACTTGTTTTGAAAATCACTCTTGGAAAAGAACCGCAGTGCTGGTTATGAGAGGCAAGGGACAGCAGGTGCTATTTTTCAGTAGTGTATTTACAGAGGAATTAAGCGGTAATGCAGAGACTGCTGAATGATTTTTTCTGCTATAGTTTGTTTAGCAAGTGGGATGAAACTAAATCTTCTGGTGCTCACAGAAACTCAGACTGCTTCCCCCAGATAGTAAAGAAAAAACAAAGCAATTTCAAAGCTTTTGCATTTTGGGTCAAAGATTAGGAACACATTGCATATTATTTCTTCACAAAACCATAAATGAAGACATTCGCGACATTGTTTTAACCAAAGCTGGATTTACAGGCTTACTATTCAATGAATGTACAGTATGATTGCAGCTTCAGACATTCACGTGCCCAAAAAAAAAAAAAAAAGAATCACACATGTTACATTTAGAAGCGAATAATGTACATTACATCTCTAAAATAAGGGCTCAAGCGACTCTCAAGTATCTTCAAGCGATGAACACCATAGAAGCACCCTTTTGGTCCGGTTGCCACAAAGAGCCAGTCATTCCACAGGTTCTTCAAGCGATGCCATGGAAGAATCATTTTTGGTTCCACAAAGAGCCATTCAGTCAAAGGTTTTTTAAAGCGATGCCATAGAGAACCATTTTGGTTTCCACACGAGCCTTAGTCAAGAGGTTCTTTAGCGGTGCATAGAAGACACCATTCTTGGTTCATAAACAAGATGCCCTTCAGTCAAGCTGTCGTTCCAGCACCATCCTTACGCTACCTTCTTTATAAAATTTGAGACTTCTTTTGCCCCAAAAGACCCTTTTGTAAACAGAAAGGTTCGGTGGGGTGCATGATTGAAGGGTCTTTATGGAACCATTTAGGGACACAAAGGTTCTTCTATGGCATCGGGCACCTTTATTTTTAAGAGTGTAGATGCGAGATAACTTAGAGAATAACACTTATTTATCTGTTTGTTTTTAATAATATGTTCTCATTCACTTTCATTCTATGGAAAAAAAGCTGCATTATTCTGCTAAACTTCTCCAACTGTGTTCCACTAGAAGAAAGTCAAATGGGGTTTGAACAACCGTCATGGTGAGCACATGATGATTAAATTACTTTTCAATTTACTAAATTACAATGACTTATATTTAATTGTTTGTTTGTCTCCACAAAAGAAATAAATTGTTCAGCATATGTACTTTAATCTTAGTTTACATATGTTCTTATGATATATAGAGGATAAGAACTATTTTGTGTCAGTTTAACAGAGTCAAGTATAATGGAAGGCTGAGTTGGAAGAAAATGGGCATCATGTAGTAATCAGGTTGAGACTCTCTGAGATTTCAAAAATGGAGACAGAGCGATGAGACAGATGTGGGACAGATATGTGGCATCAGTAATTTGGTTGCTGATGATGCCAAACCCAGCAAACACTTTCAGTGTGAAGTAACTTAAGGATGGGTGACCTCAGCGCTTCCATTCTGGCAAAAAGAGCAGTTTTATGAATGGTCTGTGAACGGTCTGTTGGCATGATATCAGAGGCTATGGTTCATCAGGTTGTTTTTGGTGAAACATGTGGCACTTGGCTATGTACCGCATACTCTGGACTGTTCCAGCACCTTCAAAGTGGGACAGAATCAATGGTCAGAAATGCACAAGCAATATAAAACATAGAAAGATGATAAAAGGAAGAATCACAAAGGCGAATGGGTGGGATCAAGAGTGCTGTATAGCATTGAACATTTGCAGCCAGTTTCGTAGCACTGTTGACTGATGAGTGAGCTTTGCTGGCCTATGCTCACGCATTTATGCCTTAATGTTTACTCTAAAAATATTTCAAAGCTTTTATTTATTTATTGTTTGTCTTTTTGACTGACAGTAAATGTTTCACCTGCCACCCTCCACCTGTTTTAAAATGTGTACGGTGTGTGCTGTAATTATGTCATGTGTCTATTGCATTTGGTATTCTTGGTTTCTTTAACTTATTTTTAAGGCATTTGTTTGTGCTGTGTGTCTGTGTGTGTGTGTGTGGGTGTGTGTGTATGTGTTTATCTAGCTTGTATAAAAAAGTGTACTTCCTGCATTACAGTGTAGTGCCCAATACGCTAGACATTGATGAAACTTCTGTGGCACCATTCAGCATCGTGAGTCTGCGGCTTGATAGATACAATAAAGCATGACGCTAACGGTACTTAATAGGTTATAGTACAGTAACTCTCCGTATCACAAAATAAACCCGACAGACTCCTCAAGAGTGACCTTGAGCATACTGTTTACATATACAGAAATTAGCAAATCTAATATCTAAAGCCATATTTAAAGTCTATATGATGATAGCATCAGGCCTCTGATGAGTTGTCCTTGAACCTGTACACAGATTGGCATGAGTGACTACACGGTCTGTATGGCATGTTGGCACAATGCCTATTTTTTCCTTGGCACGGAAAATAATAAATGAAATACCGCACCAAATGAGTGTGATTCTCATTTCAGGAGAATATCTGAAATAGGTTCCACCTCTCATAGGGAAGCATTTTGCGCTGGATTTTCTGTAAGTGAAAATCCATAGTGGACAAGCTTGCTTATGTTATATTCCTTACAATACTTCACGTGAGAAAGCGAGTCTGTGAAAAACGCACCTTCAACAGATGGGAAAGTGGAAGACAATTATAAAGTGAACAATGTCGCATAGAATGTGGATTCTGTCCAGAGCGCGGAAGCAGTGTTAGCCTCAGCTTTTACCCGGGTATAAATCTAGAAGCGGGTTATCGGTGTGCTCTTTATGACTGGTGTTCACACAACCTGTGCCTACCCCCACTGTAGACACATAATGTAATTAATTAGTGATACTCAAAGGGAAATCGTTTTGAAGCCTAAATAAAGTTATGAAACTTTCGGGAACGAACACTCATCCAATCAGAATTTGAGAAATTAGGTAACCTGTTGCTAGGAATGTAATCTAACTCATTAGCTTTTTGAAGTTTAATCATCACATTAAGCCATATTGTGTTTCCAAATTTAAGACCTCGGGAAATCATAATTAAGAATTTTCTTAAACATTTAAGTAGGGTGACCATACGTGCCATTTTCACAGGACGCGTCCTGGCCAGGATTTCTACATTGCCTAAAATATCAGGTTATGGCTTTGTTATGCTGTGCAGACCATCGGGTATGAATCAAAATACCTCTCCAGGCATTTTGAAGCATACGGAACCGCTGTATGGTATTTTGATGTCATAGTCAAAAACAAAGCCAAAACCTGGATATTTTAGGCAATGTAGAAATCCTGGCCAGGACGCGTCCTGTGAAAATGGCACGTATGGTCACCCTACATTTAAGGAATTTGAGACTTTTTATGGCCTTAAATTTGAATTTAAGGACCTGCGGGAACCTAGAAAGGGAAATAAAATGGGAAAAAAAGGCTCCGCACTGGCCCTTAGAATAAGATTGTGTATATTGCCCACGCAATGTGTTCAGAACAACATCCTACTGAATCAATGGGATTGGTTACTGAATTAATCTGACTCATTGCAAATCATTACTTTTAGCATGTTTAACTCTAAGTAAAGCAAAAACTGTTACTGTATTATGTTGTACTTTAATCCTCTAGAACAGTAGTGGTCTTGAATCACACAGTGTCTTAGACAAGATCAGACATGATCTGAATGAATCAAAGATGGAAAGCAAAAAGAAACATCAGTGGACAACAGGCTCATTAAAATAGATAGGATTTATATGAAATAGCTCACCACTCCATCAAGGTAGAGTAAAAGTTTGGGAAAGTGTTTTGTGTCCCTCACCCATATTTTTGGAGGGAACACAGATTAGCAGTGCATCAAAAAGCAATACATTTATGTGGATTCAAGTGAATGGGAATATATAACTCTATGTTAGTCACTTGTCCTGAAACATGTTTCTTATTCTCAGTCTGAACAAAGACTGAAGAAAGAAACACATGCATTGGAACGTGTAGGTAAAAAAAAAAAATCCAAAATAACTAACAAAGTGAGAAATATTCACGTTCATTGCAGAATGCCTCTTGTGTACCACACAGAGTTGCTGTCTATGTTGAGCATTCTAAAACAGTCACTTCTATATGTGTTTGCAAACTGCTTGATAAAGCTTTTGTGGACCTACTTTTTATAACGTGTCTTTAACTACTATGTACCTACATTTATATTAATAATTTGATGCACTTATTGTGCACATACATATTTTTACATTGCACTTACATTTGACAATACCGTCCTGTAATTACATATGCAATTAATTTCTGTAGTTACATCTATAATTACAATGTTGATACTACATCTACGCCTTAAACCTGCCCTAACCTTACCGTATCGCCCCTCAATAGCAGCAAAAGTTTTTAGCAATTCAACATGAACACAATAGGTACATTGTACCTAACAAGTCATTATTGTATTATTAAGTACATAGTATTTGAGATAGGCATCGCACATATTACTCTAATATATTATTGCACATTTACTCCATTGCAGTGGAGTAATGGCCAGCTATGAATACTATGATGCTATGCAGTAAATGAACCAGTGAGAAACAAATCCAAGAATAAGAGGAAAGAAACTGTCACAAACTGAGTGATATGGTGAAATTAGGGGCCATCAATCTAAAATGAGCAGGACATGACCTAAATGACTGAGAATGATATATTTAATGCATTGTTCTACCTGCTAATTTTAGCCTTCACCGTTTGCCACATTTTTCACTTTATCTTTGGCTTTTACTAAAGATACATTTGGTAAAAAAGCTGTCTCTGACCATATATAAAGAACACACAATAAAGAACAATACAGCAACAACATAAGTATTAAATCACAGATACAGATAAATGTATAGTATTCTACAGAATTGTTACATTAATTGATTATTGAAGTTACATTAATTGATTAACATACATGCTCTTTTTAAAATAGCTACAATACAAATGTATTTGGTAAGTCAATTTTCCAATTAAGGTTTTTAAAATAACTTACATAAATCTATATGGTCCTCCATTCTTCACTCTTAAAAACAAGACATTTATTTTTATTTCAAAGAAAGAAAAACATAATAAAAATCAAATAATGAACTGGTGTGACAATTTCATACAAAATCAGGCCAAAACAATTTGTTTGAAGTTTATTTTGAGAGTTAGAAACAGCTTGCCAAAATACATGTTCTAGAAATGTTAACGCTTATGAAACTACCATTGGTTTGTGGTGATTTTGTAAAATTGTGGCAATTAAAACTCAAAGTGTTTCTTAGGGGTGTGAACCTGAAGTCTCAATTCCTACCTATGAATTGCTGTCAGGGTTCTGTCACTTCGGTCTAGTGTAATTCATGGTTTTGTGACAGAGCCCTGACACTCGCGTCTTGTCATTGTTTTCATGTGAGCGTGCGGTTTCGAGTGTGCTCGAGCCGTGCGCTCTCCTCTGCGTGTACTGTTTCCTGTTGGAGCGTGGTGTTCAGATCCCGACACTCATGTCTTGAGTTTCGGTTTCGAGTCGGGGTCCGGACACTCACGCAAGCTCCATGTTCTGTCTGTTGTGGGAGCGTGCTGTCTCGAGTTCGCTCGGCCGTGCGCTATTCTGTCCACGTGTGTTGTGTTTTGTGAAGCACACGGTTTGTGTTCAGCCGCGTGCTTTTCTTGTTGTCTTGTGTGAACACGCGGCTTATGAGTTTTCTCATTAGCTGCGTGTTCGTGTCTCCTGTTCTAGCACATGGCTTGTGATTTTGTTTTGCTGGCCATGTGCTTGTGTTTTGTTTTGTGTGAGCACATGGCTTTTTGTCTTTGATTCGGTGTGCCATGTGCTCATGTCAATTGTCTTGACCCCTCCCATCTTGTTACCTGATTATTAGTTAATTTGCCCCACATGTGCTCCCTCGTTACCCTCCTCATTTGCTCTCCATTTATTCTCCTTGTGTTTGCAGTCCTGCGTCAGTTCGTCATCGTCTCTCCCTGGATGTGTCGTGTCGTGTTGTGTCCAGATCCTGCCTTGCCTTGCCTTGTCTTGCCTTGCCTTGCCTTGCCAGCCTTTTTTTCCCCCTCGGGGTAGTTTTTGTTACCGTTTTGTTTATTTTTATTACCAACAAAACCCTTTTTCTGCAATACTGAGTCCTCGCCTCATCCCTCTACCCAAACCCTGACAGTACGAACTGACCAAGATGAGGACTCAGCGGAAGAAGGGTTTGCGCCATCCACCAGCCTCCACTCTCTCCAGCCCCCACTACCAGCGCATGCTCCAATTTAGGACCTTGAGCTCCCTCCGTCAACAGGGGCTGACGTTAGGAGTTTTGCCCTGGAGTTCAGCGGTGCTGCAGAGGTGTTGGGGTTTAATGATGCGGCCCTCAAAGACCTCTTCTGCTACGCCCTGGATGAGCCCCTCAACTGGTGGACGATGAGAGGGTTGGACCACCTGTCGTTTAAGGGGTTCATCGAATTCCTAGCCCGTCAGGGGAACCCTCTGGCCGAAGAGACCGCAGCACCCCCGGAAGCGGCCGAAGAAGCTGCAGCGCCCCAGTGATGGCCGGAGAAGCTGCAGCGCCCCCAGAGGCAGCTGACGACGCTGCAGTGCCCCGCTCTCGGAAACGCAGGAGAATGGGTACGGGGCTCCACCACCCCTAGAGGCAGTGGAGAGGCTGCGGTGCCCGCTAGAGAGAGGTGGCTGAAGAGGCTGCAGCGCCCCCAGTGTCTGCTGAGGAATCTGCAGCGCCCCCAGTGATGGCTGGAGAGGCTGCAGTGGTCCCAGTGACGGCCGAGGAGCCGGCTGCGCCCCAAGAGGTGGCCGACGAAGTGGCAGTGCCCCCGAGGGTGGCTGATGAGGCTGCAGCGGACCCGGAAGTGGCCGAAGAAGCTGCAGCGCCCCAGTGATGGCCGGAGAGGCTGCAGTGTTCCCAGTGACGGCCAAGGAGGCGGCTGCGCCCCAAGAGGTGGCAGATGAAGTGGCAGTGTCCCGTTCTCGGAGACGGAGAAGGAGGAGAAGGGCTTCCTCCATCCCACATGGCCTGGAGGCCATCCAGGAGCCCGCTGTTGCTGGCCTGGAGGCCGTCCCAGACCCTCCCAGGCTCCTTGCCACTGCACGGCGACCGCAGCCCAGGCTCCTTCCTGCCGGCGCCGCCAGGCTCCTGCCCTGCTGGCTCCGCCCAAGCTCCTTGCCCTACCGGCGCCGCCCGGGCTCCTTGCCCTGCCGGCCCAGCCCGGGCTCCTTGCCCTGCCGGCCCCTCCCGGGCTCCTTGCCCTGCCGGCCCCTCCCAAGCTCCCTGCCCTGCCGGCCCTCCCGGGCTCCTTGCCCTGACCGGTCCCAAAGCCCTCCCTGGCTCCTTTGCCCTGCGGTCCCGCCCGGGCTCCTTGGCCCTGCCGTCCCCGCCCAAGCTCCTTGCCCTGGCCGGCCCGCCAAGCTCCTTGCCCTGGCCGCCCCGCCCAAACGCCTTGCCCTGCCGGACCCGCCCAAGCTACCTTGCCCTGCCGGCCCCTCCCCGCTCCTTCCTGCCTGCCAAGCTTCCTCCGGCTCCGCCCTGGTGGCCTACTGGGGTTCTTGTTAGGCCGGAGCCTCCCTGGTCTGTTCCCCCGGTCCCCCCCTGGCTCCCCGGGATTCCTGGTCTGCCTGACCCTCCCTGGCTCAACCCTCCCACCGCACTCCCTGGTTCCGGTGGTTCTGGTTAGGCCGGAGCCTCCCTGGTCTGTTCCTCCGGTCCCGCCTTGGCTCCCCTCCAGATTCCTGGTCGTGTCCTGTATCCTCGCCTTGCTCAACCCTCGCACCCCTCCTGGTTTCCTGTCTTGTTAGGCCGGAGCCTCCCTGGCTGTATTTCTTTCTCTCTCCGTGGTCCCGCCCTTGCTACCCCCAGAGGGTTCCTTGCTGCCCCTGAGCCTTCCTGCTCAAACCTCCCCCCAGCCCCTCCCTGGTTCCTGTAATGAACTTTCCATGTCTGGTTGTACGCTGCACTGGCCTGGTTCCCCCTCCCTCCCTCCCTCCCCTCTTTGTCCCAGTGTTTTGAGTTTTCCTGTCTTGTGTTGCCTGTTATGTAGCGGTCTTGTGTTGTCATGTTTGTTCTGTCATGTTCCTGTCTTGTTTTTGTTGTGTCTCGTTAGGGACGCCAGGTGGCGTCCCTTTTGAGGGGGGCTAGTGTCAGGGTTTTGTCACTTCGGTCTAGTGTAATTCATGTTTTTGTGACAGAGCCCTGACACTCGCGTCTTGTCATTGTTTTCATGTGAGCGTGCGGCTTCGAGTGTGCTCGAGCCGTGCGCTCTCGTCTGCGTGTATTGTTTCATGTTGGAGCGTGGTGTTCGTATCCCAGCACTCATGTTTTGTTCAGATTCAGTTTCGGTTTGGTGTCGGGGTCCGGACACTCGCGCTCCATGTTCTGTCTGTTGTGGGAGCGTGCGGTCTCGAGTTCGCCCGGCCGTGCGCTCTTCTGTCCACGTGTGTTGTGTTTTGTGAAGCACGCGGTTTGTGTTCAGCCGCGTGCTTTTCTTGTTGTCTTGTGTGAACACGTGGCTTATGAGTTTTCTCATTAGCTGCGTGTTCGTGTCTCCTGTTCTAGCACATGGCTTGTGATTTGTTTTGCTGGCCATGTGCTTGTGTTTTTTTTTGTGTGAGCACATGGCTTTTTGTCTTTGATTCGGTGTGCCATGTGCTCATGTCAATTGTCTTGACCCCTCCCATCTTGTTACCTGATTATTAGTTAATTTGCCCCACATGTGCTCCCTCGTTACCCTCCTCATTTGCTCTCCATTTATTCTCCTTGTGTTTGCAGTCCTGCGTCAGTTCATCGTCATTTCTCCCTGGATGTGTCGTGTCCAGATCCTGCCTTGCCTTGCCTTGCCTTTCCTTGTCTTGCCTTGCCTTGCCAGCCTGTTTTTCCCCCTCGGGGTAGTTTTTGTTGTTTGTTTTGTTTTATTTTAAAATAAAGCCCATTTTCCGCAATACTGAGTCCTCGCTCCATCCCTCTACCCGGAAACCCCTGACAATTGGCCACATCAGTTTCTAGTTTTCCTGTAAAAGAGTGTGATGTGCATTCATGTGCACTTACATAATACTGGGGGTAGTCGAAGAGTTTAAAACACAAGTACATTGATGGCTCGCTACTGAACTTGAGCATAAAAGTGGCCTTTATCCACCTGCTTCAGAGTAATCAGACACATGAGAAATGTTTCTGGAATGGATCACCCATGAGCAAAGACTACAAAGGTTGCATACTATCTGGTCTGAATATTTCAATTGCCATTGAGATGAATGGGAATGCTAAAAGATGCTCTCTCTGGGTTTATAAACCTCCTTGTTAGATCCAGCAGAGCTGAGTGAAGCCCACTCGACAGCCTTTAATTCACCAATAAAATAGCCAGTAACTGAAGGAATAGACTATTAATTTCTTGGTTGTTCTCCTCTCATTGAAAAGGAAATCTTAAACCAAAATCAAACGAAAAGGCGTTGACTCAATGTAGCCCATTGAAGGTCTTTGCCAGCACAAGTGTGCAGACAAGACGGAGCTGTTTGCACGTGCATTTGGATTGTGGTCCTGTTTTGCATTCCCTCACAGTGAGGTGTACCATTAGCAGGCCCTAACCTAATTAATGGAGCAGCCAGCAGGAGAGGAGAGGTGCTGAGTGCTGCTGGTAATGTGATGTCACTGAGCATTAGACTGATGGGCCTGAACTCTTGGCAAGGATACGCCGAAACGCTTTCCCTGTCACGAGCTGCTTTCTTTGCCATTCCGAACCCAGACAGACCCATTCTCCTCTCCATGCTCAACATCTCACAGTGCCTCTGATTCAATCACATCTGTTCATTCAATTCTGCATTTCTCCATAGGCACTCTGATTAAATGAAACACATTTTATTTTTTTATTTTTTTTCTGTTATCCACAGTGGCAGGATAATGGATGGACCTCTCAGCACTCTCTTGGTTGGTCTACGGAATCTGTGCTGTTTGGTTTTACTTGAGTCAGTCATGGGCAGGGCAGCAAGATTGAATCAGTCAGCAAAGTTGAATGAGTGGCTCGTGAGAGGATGGATGGATGGACTGCTAATCTGATATGCAGCCTGTGGGCCTTGACTTTCGACTGCGGGAAGTGACCGCCTCAACCGCATATTAGCCACTGTAGTCTGCTGACAAAGCCTGTCCCTCACCCCATCTCAAATCTTGAACATCAGTCACAAACAACGAAGTGGACTCTTGCACACACTCACAGACACTTGAAAGCACTCCTAGATTAAATTGTCACATCTCCAGTTCCTGCAATCCCTTGCTTCTTGTCATAAGAGCTGTGGTGAGATTCCAAGTTTCACTTTGTGGGTGTTTTTCTCCTATTTCTATGCCTGTCGTTCTAAACAGGTTTTTGCTATAGGACCCCGATTCGACCAGATTCAACAGCACAGTACCAGAAATACAAAATCACAAAAATGTCTTTAAAATCCAATATTACCTTTTTTAAATATTACCAAAAACTGCATAGACCCAACAATATGCAAAATTGTACATGACTTATCTCAAGCAAATTTCACTAATTTCCAAAGAACATTCAAATTTGGTCAGAAGATTGATGTGCCATGGCATGGCCTCTTATGCCGGGTATAGACTTCATGAGATTAGGCCCGATTTTCACTCACAGACAGGTGTCTGGAGATCGAAAAAAAGGCCAACATTTGAGGTCCGTCATGTAGTGTGAAAGGAACAGCGATCCAACGACTGAAAATCATGTATTGTATCCCTGGTATTAGATGAATTAAAAGATTGCAAACTTAAAAGCTGCAGGTCTGCAGTTTTGCATTAAAGTGGAATAAATTGTATATTTTTAAGATTTTTGATAGACTGTGACATCATATTACGATCATTGCAGTGTCTGTCAAAATTTCCGTGTGCTTTGGGATCTGTGTGAACAGGGCATTAGGTTGCATAGTAAAATTGCATGAACAACTGCAGAAGTATGATTTATCTGAAGTATGATTTATGCAACAAAAACAAGGTCAAACATTGCATTAGTATTAACCATATTACCATGGGACAGATTACGGCAAATTACCAAAAAGTGTAATTGGACGTATAACCTTTGACATTAACAATGAAAGATATGGGAAATGTTTCCTCCTCTCTTTTAAAAGATACGTTTTTAAAGATACGTTTAGGTGTTTTGCTATGCATTTTATAGATGCGTTTTATTGTTTGAATATTTCATGGTTTGGGCCAAGACCCACCAGTTGAGAACCTCTGCTATAAAACTACTTGCTAACGGCTCGCTATCAGTTTTATTTTTTGCACAATTTCATTTTTCAACAGGAAACTGCTGTGAGATGGTTGCTGTGTTGAAGAAGGTAATTGTTCTGCAGGTGCTCATCCCGTCTGGGATGCCAAATTACAGCTTGATATCAAACAGGGAAGCATAAAAATGTGTGTTTCACATGATGACAATGATACTGGCATGCTGTGATAGTGAGAGGGAAAAGATAGCAAATACTTCTGGGCATAATACTGACCTGCAGAACAGATGTGAAGTAAAACACCGCATCATAACAGAACTATTATCTCTTCCCATTTTGATCAAATTCACCCTTTGCTTTTGTAAATGAATCTACAGACGAGAAATGTTTTGCAGACCAAATGTTCCAAGGGGCTTGAACTATTGACATCATCTCTGGTGAGTTCTATCGAGCTTGAAGGAAAGTATACATGGAAAATGTGCTTACTTCATTTAATATGTCTAACTATGCACAGTCCTTGTTCGCGTAGTGGTTTGCTTGGTTAGCAACTGACAGTACCTCATGACACTCGGAATCTCATCTGCTATAAGTGAGCACTGAACTGCAAAAAGAGTGTCGAGGAAACCATGACCCATCAAACTAGCTCCAGTTTTCTCATGTCAGCAGAAACTCATCAACGTAGATGATTTCACCTTTGGGACAGCTGGGTACTTAGGCTTTTTTTTCATAAATCAAGTATTTATGTGTGTATAAGCACAGCATTGCTAAAGTGACCCACTTTGAGGAGCAGGAAGGAACCTACAGTATATAGGGTTGTAAAGGTAAAGCAGGAACAGTCCTCTTAATTATTCATGACAACATGTTGCTTGACGGGTCATGCAAACCTTGAGATCATATAAGATACTGAGAGTATGTATGACAATGTATTTTTTGTGCATTAAAATATAGCTATCATGGAATATGTGTGTAGTTGTGTAAAATACAGTGAACTTACAAAACCATGTATAATACATTTGTTAATTTTGTTGCATGCATTTGTGAATTGCAGAATGCTTTTGTGGGAACCTTTAATACTTTTAACTCAATGAGAGTGAAATAAAACTGAATCAGAAACCATTGATGTGTTTGTCTGTCTGCCCTCTTTGCCCCTCCACTTCGCAGCTTTGCCACACACACCTTTGCAGCATTTTCAAAAATGTGATGAGAACTAATGATTCTGGAATAGGGTTTTTCATGACATTTTATTTTAAGGTGTCCTTGTTACACGTTACATGTATTTACTATTATAATGACAATTAATTATGCATAATTACATGCAAGTAACCCTAAGCCAAACCTTAATCCTAACCCTAACCATATAGTAAGTACATGTAGTTAAAGGGATAGTTCACCTAAAAATAAAATTCTGTCATTAATTACTCACCCTCATGTCGTTTCAAACACGTAAGACCTTCGTTCATCTTCGGAACACAAATTAAGATATTTTTGATGGAATCTGAGAGCTTTCTGACCCTGCATAGACAGCAATGCAACTGAAATGTTCACGACTTTATTCAACAATTCATCTCCTCCGCATCACCCTGGTCCCATTTCGGAGAACATCCGTTGGACGTAAACAACGTATTCTGTTCTGTGTTAGCTGCGTCACGCCGGATCTGTTTCCTACGTTGTTGTGATTTGATCTGAACGAAAACAGCGTATCCGTGTGATGCAGCTGACACAGAACAACATACGTTGTTTATGTCTTATGTTGAATTACCAAAATGTGAATTTTCACCTTCAGCTCAACTGTCATTGAACCGCAGGATAGTGGGATAGCATAGGCAATGAAGGATACATGTATGCTGTCTTCAAAAATCAGATGAAGGTATCCCAGTAGACAGGATGTGCAACATTCACTAGATTCCAATTTGTCTTGTTGCCTTTGTACCTAGATATGCTGCCTGCAGAGACAATATTTTTCAGATGCAGTCCTTTGTGCACCTGTATGCAGCCATAAAGTCCTTTGTGCACCTGTATGCCAATCATGACTGGGAAGGCACATGTTTGGTCCACTTAGTTTGGTTGGTAGTTTTGTTTGTAGAGGTAGCAACATCCATTTATGTTGTCGTCAAGCAATGCAAAGTCACACTGTTTTGCCATTAATTCAAAATAAAATGTTAATTTATTAGCATCTCCATTACCGAAAATCCAATGTTTCTACAGTCACACACTGTGTTTATGTTTTTATGCATTAAACTTGATCAAGAGAAAGCAGTGTCATTCCCCCAACATGAAACCACACAACTTCACATTACATATCCACAACATAAGAATGTTGTCAGGTATGTCATGAAAGCACAACACAAATCAAGGTAGTGCTTTCACACAAATCTTTTCATTTCTGTTGCATGCACTGTGCGATTGAGTGGATCACAGCTCATAGATCTGCTTTATTTGAATGAATGAATGAATGAATGATGCATTCATATAGCGTTTTATTGTGTATTGCTGTACACCCAAAGTACTATTTGTTGCTGTTGACTTACAGAGTAAAACTAACAATGCTGGAGATGTTCAACTTGCTAGACTGAGTCCTTAAAGGAATAGTTCACCCAAAAAAAATAAAAATTCTGTCATCATTTACTCAACCTCATATCTTTTCAAACCCATAAGACTCGTTCATCTTTGGAACAGAAATAACTATATTTACAGTACTCTTATCATTTGTCAATTTATTTAAAAGCCACGCAACCAAAATTGTTATTATTCAAAAGTTACAAAAAAGGCATGATAAATGTAATTTTATAGTATTAAACGAAATCCACATGAAGCAGTTTAATCTAAGTCTTCTAATATTGATGGATTCCAGACTTTTGTGAACAATCCCAGGACTGTTTGCTTGAGGCTATGAATTACAGTTCCCTTTCAGTCGGTCACTCTCGACGTCACGTCGGAGGACCGACGAAATTGGGATCTCGCTTAGAGGGACCAATCTACTTCGAGTGTAAACTAAACGAGCCAATGCACATTGGCATGTGATTATTGCATCCAGCTGCTGCTGATCACAGCGTGAGTATAAGTAGGCAGCAGGTGCAGCACATATTCTGTTTTTTTTCGCTTCGGAGCCGAGCGATCACATCGGTCCGCTCCTGACTACTCTACGGAGAGAAGACTGAACGAGTTCAGCGCGCTTTTGGAGAGCTCTTCGTGTTGGCGGACGCCGCTTCAGCAGTGGTGGTTTCCCGTGTCGAGTGGGCTGCACACAACAGGCTGCACTACCCCTCTGTGTGTTGCAGACGGCCATCTCCCCTGTGCTCCTCGCACGCTAAAAGAGCTTTTTCCCCTAAAAGAGCAATTTCGGGTGCGTCTTTCTAAAGACGACGTTGCTTGGCAAACTTGACGTTACGTCTTTATAAAGTCTTGCTATAGACAACGTATCACCCGGGCGTTCTGGATGCGGTCGTTACCTGGCGCTGGGTGATGGTCGCGATCGCTGCCTCTCGTGCCTGGGCATGAAGCATGCTGAGGTTGTTTTTCGTGGATGGCTCATGCTCCCATTTGCGGGGGTATGACCATCTCGGAGTTGAGGACCGGACTCCGTTACCTGCAAGGGGGCAGAGTGCCCGTGCCAACGCCTAGATCTGGGGTTCCCTCTGGTGGCAGCTGGGGGCGTCCTTCTTCTAGCGGTGGGCGGACTGGTCTTACGGTCACGGTGAGGAATTCCAAGTCCGCCGGCACTTCGAAACCAGCGGAGCTCTCAAAAAGAGTAGGCTGGACCCTCCTGGGGGGTACCACCTGTTTCATCCGAGGCTCCCCCTGAAGATCGGATGTTGGTTGCAGCATCGGAGGGTGAGCCAGTGCTTTCTGGAGAGGAAGATTCGGCTGTGCTGCTGCTCTCTGGGACTGTAGCAATGCCTGAATTGGATCCAGAAATAATGGCTATGCTTTCCCGGACCACCGTAGGGGTAGGGCTCGAGTGAATACTTTCACCGTGTCCCGAGCCCTCAAGGTTGCAAGCGAGTGGGTCCCCGGTCCCTGGGATCGCGCTGCCGCGGCCCGCGGGCGTCGCCTCGGGGCGCGCCTGTGCGTGAGGAGCTCAACAGGTCGTGGACGGCATCTTTTTACTGCCGGAAACTGATTTGCCTGATCCTCCTCCCTCACCACCCTCGATGGGGGCAGTCAGGGGGTACAAGGTCCTCCCCGGTGAGCGGTCCCGTCCGGCCAGATTTGCGATCGTTGTGTCCCTTATATACCGCCTCCTACCAACCAGGTCAGGCGAACGTGTTCCCTCCCTCTCGGCTGCGTGTCTGTAGGTTACTCGGTCTGGCCAGCGATGCCTATAGACCGGATGGAGAAGCTGCCTCCCGCCTTGCACGGCCAGCTCAATTAGCGGCGTTATTGCAAAGTGTCACCAGGCCAAGGCCACGTGTGAGGCACTTGCACGATTAGTGGTCACCGGATACTGGAAGTGTCAGAGAGAACTCCCCGCACACTCGGCTGGACCGTCGCACCCAGATCGACCGAAGGTTACGCCGTCGGTCCTCCTGGTCGTGCCAATGTCCACTATGTGCCAGGAGCCGCCCATTTCTGGTTGTGACTGGCTGACATGCGCGAGACGAACGAGACACGTTTCTTGAACGCCCCCGTGTCCCAGGCTGGCCTTTCGGCGACACGGTGGAGAACGTGCCCAGCTGTTCTCCGCTGACCAGAGCAGACTGAGGCCATCAGGTACATTCCTCTGTCTGTTCCTCTCTGTCGGCCGGTCGCCGAGGGCGGCCCCCCTCTGTCTCTGCCACTGTCCACCACACCGTGTCCAAACAAGAAGCCAGAGCTCCCTGCGGCGATGTTATCCAGCAAACGCTGTTTCTCCCTTGCCCCGGTCCACAGGCGCCGCCCCGCCCGTCCAGGCCTCCCGCCAAACCTGGTGGCAACCGATTTAGAGCAAGAGGCCGCGGAGACGGCGCCCACCCAAGGGTGGGGGAGTGCTCTTCAGAGATTGTAAGCACTGTAAGGGAAACAGGTAAATAATTTAGCTCAAAGGGAATCATTTACGATTTTAAAGGGAACTCCACCATTAAAATGTAAGGGAATTAGGACAGAATCACTGTTTACGGCTGATCACTAGACTGCCAGCGATTCATTGAACGAGCCGTATAACATCAGTTCTGCAATGGATATTAATATCCAAAGTACAGTGAAAACACTATTAATTAGCACATGTAACAAGATCGGCAGTTTAAGACATTAACTTGTAAGCACAAAACACAAGATACTTCTCTTTTCAATATAAATAAGGCTTTATTGAATAAATCTAGACATATAAACTAATCTAACACATGAACACCCGCATTCACACAAGTTTTCAGAAAGATAGAGAGAGGAAATAATTAAAGAGAATAAAAATGTGAAATCCCAAGTTTACAGCAATATGTCCAATTGCATAGACCTGAACAACCATCAATCACTTAATTAACCCTCGCCTTGAGTTTCTCAATGAGGTTAAAGTTTATATTAAATGCACCAGTTCAGTAGAATCTGGGATACTTGCTTTCCTGTGTGGGGTTCCCCTCCTTGTCTGGGTGCAGAAAGGAGTTTCCCGCTTTCCTGATTGGCTGTAGGTTCAGTCTTGGGAAGCCAGTGGTTGGGCGTTGGCTTGCGACGCGGAGCTGTGGTCTGCAGTTGAAGTTTAGACAGCTCTCTTTTGGGATATGCGGCGTTAGGCAAACTTAACTCAAGACACGAAACTCTCAACGGAAAATAAAACAAACTAAAGAAATAGAAATAGAAGTAAAGTTTGACGAGACTAGGTGGCGTTTCTCCTCATGGTTTTGGAGGAGCTGGCGTGTAAGCCAGAGCACGCTCAAAAAGCTAAAGAAGCATGATTAAAAAGCATAGCTCAAAGCTATGACTAAAAAGAGGAGAGTAAGAGCAAAGAAGGGGGGTTGAAGAAGAGAACCAAGAGAACCAAGAGAGCGATTTGATGGTGTTTCTAGTATTTAAACCATGCTGTTTAACACACCCCAAATGGTGCTTTGACCAGTTAGATGTCGCCGTTGCTCGGGGGGTTTTGTATATTAATTTCCCTCCTCTTTCCTCCTCCCCATTCATAAATCAACATTTATCTCATTATTCACATGATCCGCGTTTTTCCCGCTCTGGTAGAGTATACATTTTGGACATGATTTCTTATAATAAGAATATGATACATTTGACAACGAAGTGATTAGAATAAACGTTTCAAGCATTAATTCTCAAACTCACACATACCAAACATGAATACAAACCATTAAGCTATTCAATAGTTATTAAAAAATACATACACAATAAATGATTAAGACCTAATAAGTCACATGTGGGTTACCTTGAGAAAATTGGTTCCTATTTCTCCGTCCTTTTAGTGTCATTTAGATGCCTATTCACATGAAATCGAAGTTTCTTTGCATTCTGTGACGTAAGGATAACGCTTCTGTGAAGACCAGAGAGGTTCATTCCTCATAGGAAGTTCAGTCTGTCTTCCTCGGAGGTGGAGGTAAAAAGGAGTCTCCCGAAAGCTTTATGATCACTGTCACTGTTTCCTATGTGGCTTGCACGCTGTCATCTCTTTTGACCAGTATTCTTGATAACTTGCCCCAAAATTGACAATCTCCTTGGACTTGTCAATAAGTGTTCTTTTGTTTAATGTTGAAAGCTGTTTGTCGACAGCTGGGTTTTAGGCTTGCTTCATCCTGGCTAATGCGCTCGTGTCTGTTTATGACATCCTGTTTCTGGCCTCTGTGGATTTGTGCTCCTAATGTTTGAACCAATCTTAGAGTTGTCTGATTTCGGTCTGATATCCTCAGCCCACCACTCTCCTCCCCCCGGAAGGAGGGCCGGGCGAGAATAGTTTATCCCGCCACTGACCTCTCGGTCTGTGGTACCCAAATTCTCGACAAAGAGCATTTCCTCTATTTTTTGGGTCCCCAGAGGGGCGGGGGGTTGTGGACGATCTAGTACGTATCATACTCACCCTCCTCTCTCGCCAGTGAGCAGCAGTGGGTGGATCGGGAGGACGAACCAACAGACTACCCACGCACCCTCTGCTCAAACGCAGGTCAGTGTTGCACACACTCAGACCCCGCCTCGGACCGGCAAAGAGACGCCCGGGCCGGGTCTCTGCGTTCTTCCGCGCTGCCCCACTGCTGGTACGCCTGTAGTTCCGTTGCTGCCACTTGCGCGGCGTCTGGGAGCCTGCTAGAGCTACCCAGCCCGTCTCGATGGCTCTGTCGAACCGTCAGGCTCGGCTATGCGATCCAGTTCGCCCGGCGCCCTCCCAAGTTCAGGGGCGTCCACTTTACGTCAGTGAAAGCAGCAGATGCCCCTGTCTTGCGTGCAGAGATCGCAGTCCTACTGGTGAAGGACGCGATAGAGCCGGTCCCTCCAGCCGATATGAGGTCGGGGTTTTACAGCCCTTACTTTATTGTACCCAAGAAAGGCGGTGGGTTGAGACCTATCTTGGACCTGCGCGTCGTGAACCGGCCCTTCACCGGCTCCCGTTCAAGATGCTCAAGCAGAAATGCATTTTCCAGGTGTATCCGTCCCAGAGATTGGTTTGCAGCGATCGACCTGAAGGGACGCGTACTTTCATGTGTCGATCCTTCCTCGCCACAGACCATTTCTGCGGTTTGCATTCAAAGGACGGGCATATCAGTACAAGGTCCTCCCCTTCGGGCTATCCCTGTCGCCCCGTGTCTTTACGAAAGTTACGGAGGCAGTCCTTGTTCCCATGAGAGAACAGGGCATTCGTATTCTCAACTACCTCGACGATTGGCTTATACTTGCTCAGTCTCAGGATCAGTTGTGCGAGCACAGGGACTTGGTGCTTTCACACCTCCGCCTGTTGGGCCTTCAGGTCAACTGGGAAAAGAGCAAACTCTCCCCGACGCAGAGGATCTCTTTTCTCGGTATTGAGTTGGACTCGGTCGAACAGACAGCCCGCTTCATGCAGGAACGTGCTCAGTCGGTGCTGAACTGCCTGAGTTCCTTCAGGGGCAAGACAACGGTCCCTCTAAAACAATTTAAGAGGCTCCTTGGGCATATGGCAGCTATGGTGGCAGTCACGCCACTGGGGCTACTCCAGATGAGACCGCTGCAGCACTGGCTCCATGGCCGATTCCTGAGGTGGGCGTGGCAACGCGGCACTTTCCGGGTCCATGTTACACCGGCCTGCCGCCAAACCTTTACCCTGTGGTCAGACCTTGCGTTCCTCTGGGCAGGAGTGCCCCTGGAGCAGGTCTCCAGGCATGCTGTGGTTTGCACAGATGCCTCAACCACCAGCTGGGGGGCCACGTACAACGGGCTTGCAGTGTCAGGGGTTTGGACGGGGCCCCTACTGCACTGGCTGCCTCGAGTTGCTGCAGTGCACCTTGCCCGGGGCCGTCTAAAAGGGCGCTTACGAGGCAAGCATGTAATGGTCCGCACGGACAATACAGCGGCCATTGCGTACATCAACCGACAAGGTGGTCTGCGCTCCCGTCGCTTATCGCAACTCGCCCGCCACCTCCTCCTCTGGAGTCAGAAGCATCTGAGGTCGCTTCGTGCTGTTTACATTCCTGGGCTGCTCAACCGGGCACCCGACGAGCTGTCCCGAGCTGTGCGCCCGGGAGAATGGCGACTCCATCCCAGACGGTCCAGCTGATTTGGAGAAATTTCGGCGCCGCTCAGGTAGACCTGTTTGCCTCACCAGAAACCTCTCACTGCCAGTTGTTCTTCGCCCTTACCGTAGGGGGGACTGAAGCACTCGCGGTGCAGCGTACGCTCTGGCACACAGCTGGCCGCGGGGCCTTCTCAAGTATGCGTTTCCCCCAGTGAGCCTTCTGGCACAGTTCCTGTGCAAAGTCAGGGAGGACGAGGAGCAGGTCCTGCTGGTGGCGCCCTATTGGCCTACCCGGACCTGGTTCCCGGAACTAATGCTCCTCTCGACAGCCCCTCCCTGGCCAATTCCTCTGAGAAAGGATTTACTGACTCAGAGACGGGGCACCCTTTGGCACCCGCGTCCAGACCTCTGGAAACTTCATGTCTGGTCCCTGGACGGGACGCGGAGGTTCTAGGTGGCCTACCCCAAGGGGTAGTTGACACCATCACTTCAGCGAGAGCACCGTCTATGAGACACGCCTACGCTTTGAAGTGGAACCTGTTCATTGAGTGGTGTTCTTCTCGCCGAGAAGACCCCCGTAGATGCCCGATCGGGGTCGTGTTTTCTTTCCTGCAGGATGGGTTGGAGCGCAGGCTGTCTCCCTCCACCCTTAAAGTTCATGTCGCGATCGCTGCTAACCACGACCCCGTAGAAGGAGGTCGTTGGGGAAGCATGACTTGGTCGTCAGATTCCTTAGGGGGGCGAGAAGGTTAAATCCTCCACGGCCCCCCTCTATACCCTCTTGGGACCTGAGTCTGGTGCTCACGGCACTACAGCAGGCCCCGTTTGAGCCTTTACAGGCAGTGGAGCTGAAGTTCATCTCAATGAAGACTTTGCTCCTGCTGGCATTGGCCTCTATCAAGAGGGTAGGGGACCTGCACGCATTTTCGGTCAACGATTCGTGCCTAGAGTTCGGGCCGGCTGATTCCCAGGTAACCCTGAGGCCCCGGCCCGGCTACGTGCCCAAGGTTCCCGCTACTCCCTTCAGGGATCAGGTGGTGAACCTCCAAGCGCTGCCCTCGGAGGAGGCAGACCCAGCCCTAGCTTTGCTCTGTCCCGTCCGAGCCTTAAGGTGCTACGTAGACCGGACGCAAAGCTTCAGGACCTCAGACCAGCTCTTTGTCTGTCACGGAGGCCGGCAGAAGGGGAATGCCGTCTCAAAGCAGAGGATGGCCCACTGGATAGTGGATGCCATCACCCTGGCTTATCAGGCACAGGGTGTGCCCTGCCCGCTCAGGTTGCGAGCTCACTCAACTAGAGGTGTTGCATCCTCCTGGGCGCTGGCTCGTGGCGCCTCGCTGACAGATATTTGTAGGGCTGCGGGCTGGGCGACCCCTAACACATTCGCTAGATTCTATAGCCTTCGTGTGGAGCCGGTATCCTCCTGTGTTTTCACCTCAAACGGGTAGAAGCACTGAGAGGCCCCGGCTTCGGGTCGGCTTGCAAAATCACTCCAGAGAGTCCATACAGTAGACCCTGTTGAGTTCCTCAGTCCCCTCGGCATCCAGACGTGGTGGAGCGTCCGGTGCCATGCCTTCACTCGCTGAATCCTCGAGAACCGGTAGAAGGCTGGGTTCCATATGTAAGACCTAAGTGGATCTCATATGTGTAAAGTCCACGGTATAGCCTTGAGCCCGTGTTTCCCCGCCAGACTTCTGCCATTTCAAGAGGGTTACAATCACCTCCAATATTCCATATGCACCTAAGGAATGTTCATACGTGTATTGCTTCCGAAACCTCCTTCGTGAAGGATGGGGTTTCGGCTTCCGTAACGCCCCTGTTCTAAGTAGAACGGGTACGTTTTCCTAGTATTATCCAGTCTTACTCGTTTGGGTAGTGCCATTGCAGCAGTAGCTTGTCCTCTTGTGAAGAAGCCCTGGCCTCCGCCAAAAATAGGGCGCAGGTGGCTTCCACAGGACACTGGAAGGGGCAGTATCTGTGGCCCTTTGGTAGGATCCCAATTTCGTCGGTCCTCCGACGTGACGTCGAGAGTGACCGACTGAAAGGGAACGTCTCGGTTACGTATGTACCCTCGTTCCCTGAAGGAGGGAACGGAGACGTCACGTCGCGTCGCCACAGCTCCTGTACCACCGCTGAGCGGCCGGGTCACCGGCTCGGCTCCTCAGCGAAAACCTGAATCTGCGCTGCATCTGCTGCCTACTTATACTAACGCTGTTATCAGCGGCAGCTGGATGCAATAATTTCATGCCAATGTGCATTGGCTCGTTTTAGTTTACACTCGAAGTAGATTGGTCCCTTTAAGCGAGATCCCAATTCGTCGGTCAACGACATGACGTCTCCATTCCCTCCTTCAGGTATCCGCGTTACATACGTAACCGAGACGATAGTAATGTTGTAAATAATGTTTACAAGACCTTTTGCAAGACCGTTCATTTAACTTTGTAAGACCTCAATATATCATCAGGAGCACGGGTTAATTTAGTGTTGTATGTATAAGCTGTTTTGACTCTTAAGTAGTCAGTAGCTGTGGACTTGCATGTATAAATACCAAGGGACGCATGGGTGCGGCTAAAAATGTATGCATTTTTTTTCAAGCTATAGGCCAAAAGTTACATAGTTTAGCTTTAGATAAAAATATAAAGTTTTTGAAACTTAACTTCATCCTCAGCCAAAACTATGTGCCCAGGAACAATTTTATGAGACCAAAGATTGTCCAATACCCAAAACAATACATATAAGCTAAATGTTATATTATATTAAATAAATTATAATTTATATAATCAGGGTGTACGGCATTATGATGAAAATGATTAAATAGGGGGAAAAAAAAACCTTCATGACAAAAAGGTTGCCTACTCCCGGTATAAATATATCCGTAAAAAATTGGCTACATGAGCATAAACACAGTTGTTTGCATGCATCATTTTTTAATTACATGCTCTATTTATACATTTCAAAAAAAAGAAATGCATGACACCTCAAAGTGGGTATGATATTTTTGCACTCCTGCTTGGCTGAATCTTTCATTGCTGGCCAGCTAGTGTTATTTTTGTATAAAGGGCATATTGCACATCTCTGACTCACTCTCTGTCCTACATTAAAAACCACTTAGCCTCTCTTTTAAGGAAGATTCGCTGTATTTTGTGTGAATGATCATAGACTTTGACAAAATGATCAAATGTATTTGAGTGAGTAGAGTTACTATAATGAATTGCTAGAGTTATAGTCTTATAAAAAGGCGTTACTTCCAGAAGTTACCTACTATTCTAGTTTTAAATATGCTTAATGTGCCTGTAAACACATTGATGTAGGTCCTAAGATCTACAATTCTAATGCATTAATGAACAAGCTAAGCATTGCTTTTAAAGCCATTATTATACATTATTGTGAACAGGCTATGGTGGTGCTCGACCACAAATGTTTGCTTCTAAAACAAAACACACAGATACTCCTAATTCTGGATATGTTAAAACCTCAGGTTTAAAGGGGTCATGACACACACTGTTTTTATATGTGTATTCATTTCCTAAAGTGCACTTGATGATGCTAGTCATGGTTTCTTAACTTACAAATGCATCATTTTATTTTGCTTTACTATTTTCTGCAGTCTCTCTAAGACCTAAAGTTTTTTTTTTTTGCTACTATATGCGTTTAGGCCTTCTCTTTGCATGTAAAATGAGTTGCCTATGGGCTGGAGGTTGACTGTATACAGAAATGACATCTGGAATTTCAAAAATACATTTTTACATTTGATCTTTTTGGACTGGAAAAGGTGTACATGGTTTAAACGTGATTGTCTCAAAAGATCATGGAAAATTAGACTTTAAATAAAATGACCCCTTTAAAAATAAGAATTAGGATTTCTGGCAAGCTTGTGTCCTGAACCAGTCTGAGATGAGGGTCTAAAAGAAGCAGCTTTGCTTTATTAATCATCTGTGCTTTGGTTTATTAACCATCTGAACCTGGTCGATATGCTAGTCCGTATGACTTCTGGTCTCAGAGCCGCCCTGCCAAGCACAAGGCCTGGTCGCAGCATCCTGCCTGGCGTTAATTGTCACGGCAACTGTCTCTTGGTGTGATGCTCCCTGTGACGGCATTCAAATTATAGCGAAACACAATTAATGCAGAGCAGCAGGATGTTAAAAGCAAAATGTGTCACTGTTGGCATCAGAGTGTTAGCTAATTGCCAATCTGATTGGAGAAGATGTCTGTGTCCCTCTCCAAATTGCACCCCTGCCACCCCTTTATTTGTGCCAGATCCTCTCCTGCATGGAAAAAAAAAATCCAGTGTGTTGGAGTCGCAGCCACAGTGCTCATTTTGGAGATGTGTTGTGACCCAATCTTATTCTCCTTCTCCCTCTTCTCCCTTTCGTTTCTTGTTGCTTCTCCACTTTCACCACAATGAGAGTGAGTAAATGATGACAGAATTGTCACTTTTTTGGCTGAACTATCCCTTTAACTGCCAGTGCTAAACAGCCAAACTCGGACCCCCTGTATCTGTAAGAAAGAATTGAGGAAGAGAAAGTCAGAAGAAGGTGATAAAGAACACACGGTGACGAGAGCTAACAGACCACCTGCAGTCCATTTGAAGCGATCTGTTCAAGCGACTGGATCAAAAGAATCAAACGGACACACATGATATTGTGCTGCTGACGAGAGGGTGGGGAGTGTTTGTGAGCGTGTGTTTTGTGCCTTTTAGATTACACCTCACCTAGTGGGCAGGGTAAAGTATATTCTCTCATACTTCACATGGACTAGAAAATAGAAGAAAGGGTGTGGATGTACGCAATGACTTATTCATACAGTCTGATTCTACCTTTCTCCCTTTCTTCTCCTCTGAACACTCTCTCATCTGTCCTTGTAGTCTGAATTTATATGAAGTCAATACTGATGCTATGTCCACGCTAACGTGAAATAGATGCTTGTATCAAAGTAACAAAGACAAATTGCTTTCTTTATTTTCTAGTAGCTGTTGGTGTTGTTGGCAGCTTCTCATCTCTACACCAGGGGGCAACATCATTCTATTGTACTTACCATCACTCCTAGAGCTTTCTTGCCAATATGAATGGACCTAAATAAAATTGTTTAATTTGAGAATGTATCTTGCTAATTGGTAAATAATTACATTTTCTAAAAACTGTAGCTTTTGTTTCAGTATACTTGTATTAGTTTATACTTTAAACTGTATCCTGTGTCCTTTGTTTGTCTGTGTATGTGTGCTGCAGTTTTAGCATGGTTGCAAAATGCATTTATATGAATAACAAAGAAATGCTTCTAGAGATCTATCTAGAGAGAACAAGAGAGCAGATATGTGTACAGGTGTCCTTGAAACCAAATGTCTTAAAAAACATACTAAGATGTTTTATTTATTTATTTTTTTTAATCTAAAAATGCAGAACGTTTTGTGTGAAGGGGGTATGGGTATGGTAAGAGAATAGAAAATACAGTTTGTATAAACTATATATAAATGTGTGTGTGCCTACTCAACCATATTTTGGGGACACATTTGAACCCAGATGTGAGCTAATTCTAACAAAACCTTATTTTGGGAATGCCTTCACCTGTAAAGAAGTAAAACAAAAAAAGTGCAAAAAGTAAGTAGATAAATATTCAAAGTAATTTTTATTATTATTGTAAAAATGCACAACATTTTCAAGTAGGAGTAGGTTACAGTATTTATTGTAACAAAGACAAACGTCAAGGGATCATATGATGCATTTTCATGTTTTTCTCTTGCGTTATTGTTATGTAGCTGTTTGAGCATGTATAAGATCTGGAAAGTCACAAAGCTCAAAGTCTCCCATAAAAGGATCTTAAAGAGAAGGCTGATCCAGACTGGCCGAAAATGCCTTGATCAAATTCTCCCTTACATATCTATGCCACGATGTGGGAATATCTGTATAATGGCGCCCAAATTTATATGCAAAGAACGCTGATGTGTGTTTCGTTTTACAGTAGTGTTGTTGTTGCCACCATGTTGTGGAGATGTTGTATGCTTCTATGCAAAAGCAAAATGACTTTATTTGGCCTTCCAAAAGTGGATGCAATTAGGAATCTGTAGTTAAGATTTATTTACAACACTGTTCCAGAACAGTACAACCCAAATGTTCGAGTTTGTGCAGTACATTTTACGGAGGACAGTTTCCTGAACCTGACAGAGTACAAGGCCGGCTGTGCACAAAGGCTGTTTTTAAAAAAATGGGGCAATTCCAAATAATGATCACAAGTGCAGATATGGGTTTATGTTTATGAACAAAGTATCCTCTGTCCTCTGTGTGAAAAGACGACAAACATAGATGTATTCTGTTTCACAATGGACACTCAAGCAGAGCTGAAGCAGCACACATCCATTGTGCTTTCACACTGGTAGCATCACGTGCAGCTTACCACTCTGATACGTTCTGCTCAAGTCGTGCTTTCAAAGTCAGTTCTGATCGATCAGCTTGGTCATCTGGATTTTCTGAATCTGACTCATGCTCAAACTGATATGGTAAAACTGATGACATTAAAAGCTGTCTTTATAATTGCTTTGGAAGCTGAAGCTCGCAATTATGGTAAGGGGTGTTACATTTCCGACATGCATTTGAGGTGTTCAGCCAATCACAATGCACTGGGTCAGCTGGCCAATAAGAGCACACTGAGCTTTTTGAAAGGAGGGGCTTTGTAGAAATTGACATGTTTTTAGAAAGACACTGTAGCAGAAGTAATGTGTTAAGAAGCTATGATTAAAAATGAATATGTTTTTTTTTTTGACTTAACTCATGCTAACATATTCTATTACACCCAATACACAAAATAATGATCTTAGAAAATAGCATCATATGACCCCTTTAAAGACAAGGGAAGTTGAGCCAGGGCAGATAAATGTTTTTAAACTCAAGATATACAAACCAATGCAAAGCAATTCAAAAACTCTGAAATTGAAAACACACTGCGTTAAAGGACAGCAGAAAACAAGAACCAAGTGCAAACTAAAAGTCCAAAACAATATGCACAAAGACATGAATTACCTTACAGAGCCTCCCTGTAAGGGGCAGCTCCAGATGTCCCCACAACAGAGATGGAGAACATGGTAGAGGTGATGACCACCACAGCTAAGCTGAGGACCACCATGGCAAAGTGGAAGACCACCATGGTGGAGCCGGCAGAACAGGGTACCTTGGCAGAGCAGAAGACTGCTGGGGATCACGAGGCCATGGCAGAGCAAAGACAGGTGAAAACCAGGTGAGCTCAGGAACTGTCCTAATGGTCGTGATAGCACAGGGAAGGAACACAAAGAGCTTGGGGATTAGTGATGTCCAGTTCGCGAATGAATCGTTCTTTTGAACCGGTTCTTTTTAGTGAACCGGTCCCGACTCCTGTTAACCAATTCAGACTGAATCGTTCAAAACAGTTCGCATCTCGAGTCAGCACTGATCCACAATTTTCTAAAGTTTCTCACTTTCAGACATGCCTTACTTGCCGACTCGAAATAAACCAATATCCCGGAGTATATGTTTCTCCTGTAACTCCAACAGCACTGAAACATGCTGTGCAGACTGAGAGAACTGATGAGCAGCTGATACACTGAGCATGTGTGTAGTACCGAACCGTACAGCGTTTTCGAGTCAACAGTTCTCAAATCACCAGTACAGTGAATAGTTAATAGTTATAGTTCTTTCAAACAAGTTCGACATTTCGGACAGATTCGACATACTGAGAACCGTTTCTTTTGGACACATTCAACATACTGAGAACTAATGAACTGGAGATACTGAGCATGCATGAAGCTAAAACTGATGCTGTGCTGATATTACTGTAATATCCTATTAGCGCGAGTGAACCGAGGACTTGAATGAGGGGGTGAATTTGACGAAATTAAGTTTATTTAATAACAGATAAAACTTAATGGAAAGTGCAAATGCAACTAGTTATAATAAACAACATTTTAACATGATGAACATCCAACAACTGTTCATTCAAAACATGTAAATGAATTATACTATTTACTATTGTGTATGCACATTATATTTTAAGCTTTATGAGTTGTATACTTCCCATCACTATTGGGGATAGCCTCTGTGGCCAACACAGTACAAGCAGGGAACACATGGGTACTCAGAAACTGAGTTATTGACCAATGTCTTTGCTGCTGACCATTGATGATCCAATTCAACCATACTAATAAGTAAAAACAACTTTACTTTAGATAAATGCCATTTCTGTGATATAAGAGTGTTGAACTTGCTTGTTTAGCATTCAGTTCTTCTAAAATCTGGAAGGGTAGCGCAGCTGAAAGGTGTGTTTATGTTGGGCCCTCTACTGTACAGGTGTGGTTTTATATTATTTTAAGCCGGCCCAAATTCTTTTAGGATTTTACATGAAAGGAACATACAGTTGCTTTTTCACAAAGTGTTTGTTGGGAAAGGGCCTTTAAACTTGCAAATAAATACAATTTATATGTAAAAAAATACAAATAAAACAATGCTATATTGGTCTGAAAGAGACAGAGAAAGCCACAGCCAGCTAAGGTAAGAAAAAGTAATGTAACTACATCAAGATGGTGCCTCGTATGGCTGCTTTGGTGGGGAGCTCTCCCATTCTTTTGCTGTTTTTGTTTGTTTGTTCTGTGTTTAGTCATTCTTTTATTATCCGTTTTACCAGAGATTAACTTCTGGACATAAAGCAACAGACACAGAACCACAATTTTTTAGTTTGTTATTATTTTAAAGCAGGGGTCTCCAAACTCGGTCCTGGAGGGCCGGTGTCCTGCAGAGTTTAGCTCCAACTTGCCTCAACACACCTGCCTTCAAGTTTCTAGTATGTCTAGTAAGAGCTTGATTAGCTGATTCAGGTGTGTTTAATTGGGGTTGGAGGTAAACTCTTCAGGACACCGGCCCTCCAGAACCGAGTTTGGGCACCCCTGATTTAGACGCTTTGTTGGATGTTCTAGTCGGAGGGGCATCGGTCCTGTTCAAACACACGCTCAGATGGAAATGAGGGAAGCGCACGGCACTCTGGTTAAACTCCGCAAACGCAGCTTAAAAACAGCACTTCCTAGTATCCATCTAGAGAATCTCCGATCCCTTCCTAACAAAATGGATGAACTACTTCTCCTCACCTGCACAAACAAGGACTTTCAAATTCTACTGCATTGTGCTTCACTGAAACCTGGCTAAATGAAGCTATTCCAGATAACGTGTTACATCTGCTAGGCTGTTCAGAACAAATCGCATCTCAGAGTTAATGGGGAAAACAAAAGGTGGTGGACTATGTTTCTACATAAATGAGGGTTGGTGTTCAGATGTAACATCTCTGAAGAAGATGTGCTCTCCTAATTTAGAGGCGCTCTTCATAAACTGTAAACATTTCTACTAGGAGTTTTCCTCGTTCATTGTTGTGAATGTTTACGTCCCTCTGGGCCTTAAACAGCTGGCTGAACAAATAACTGAAATGGAGCAATGGTTTTGGGGCTCTCTGATCACTGTCTAGTTAATATTATACCAATCTACAGGCAGAAACTGAAATCAGGTAAACCTGTAATAAGGACTGTAAAATATAGACTAATGAAGCAGAGCGGGATTTACAAGCCTGCTTGACTGCAATGATTGGAGTGTTTTTGAAGCTGCAGCAAACGGTCTGCTCACAGACACTGTAACATAAATACATCAGTTTCTGTGAGGATATGTGTATCCCCACCAGGACATTCTTATCATTCAATAATGATAAACCGTGGTTTACTGGAAAACTCAAACAGCTTTGTCACACTAAAGAGGATGCATTCAGAAGTGGAGATAAAATATTGTATAACCAGGCCAGGAACGGACTAACAAAGGAGATCAGAGTGGCTAAAAGAAGCTACTCTGAAAAGCTGAAAAAACAGTTTTCAGCCAGCAGCCCAGAGACAGTCTGGACAGGCCTGAGGAGCATCACAAAGTACAAGAATCAATAACTGACGGACACTTTGAATGTCTTACTACCGATTAGAAAATCCCAGTCTCACACCCCACACCCGCTCTGATCTGCAATTCACACATTCACTTACCCCCCCTGCAACCCCTCTCCCTCCCTCTTCCACCATTCAACCTGTGCTTAAGGTCTGTGTTGACGACGTGAACCAGGTCTTCAGAAAACAGAAGACTAGGAAAGTCTAAAAGTCTGTGCTGACCAACTGGCCCCCATGTTCACACAAACCTTCAACAGATCTCTGGAGCAGTGTGAAGTTCCCTGCAGCTTTAAACGCTCCACTATCATTCCAGTCCCCAAAAAAACCCAAATCACCGGACTTAATGATTACAGACTTGTCGCTCTCACGTCTGAGGCCATGAAGTCATTTGAGAGACTGGTCTTGGCCTACCTAAAGGACATCACTGGACCCTTGCTGGATCCTCTTAAGTTTGCGTGCAGAGCAAACAGGTCTGTGGATGATACAATCAACTTGGGACTGAATCGCATCCTGAACACCGTGAAGACCTGGGATTATGCCTAGGAATGCTATTTGTGAATTTCAGTCAGCTTCAACCAATCATGCATGATTCGTCTCTCACCAAACTGATTCATGCTCTCCGACTCTCCGAAAAGACCCCTCTGTCAAGCTCCTGTAGTTTGCAGATGACACCACAGTCATCGGCCTCATCCAGGATGGTGAGGAGTCTGCTTACAGACAAGAGGTTGAGCAGCTGGCTGTCTGGTGCAGTCTTAACAACCTGGAGCTCAACACACTCAAAACAGTGGAGATGATTGTGAACTTCAGGAGAAACCCCCTCTGAACTCCTCCCACTCACCATCATGAACAGCACTGCGGCTGCAGTACAGTCATTCAGATTCCTGGGCACCACCAACTCGCAGGAACTGAAGTGGGACAATTCTTATTGTTAAAAAGCAGAGTCTGTTATTTCCTTTGCCAGCTATGAAGTGTACACAACCTGTCACAGGATTTGCTCACACAGTTCTACTCGGCTGTCATTGAGTCTGTCCTGTGTTCATCTACAACTGGTTGGTTAGGCTCAGGTACCAAATCAGACATCAGGAGAATACAACAGAGAGTAAGGGCTGCTGAGATGATTATTGGTGCCCCCCTGCCCACCCTTCAAGAACTTTACACCTCCATAGTGAGGAAAAAGGCTGGTAAAATCACTATGGGCCCCACACACCCAGCTTTGACTGTTGTCCCTCGGCTGGCACGACATAGCGGCTGAGCACCCACAACAGCCACACACAAGAACATTTTTTTTTCTCCTCCAGGCCATATTCTTCCACCTGAACAATACATAACAATCTCAGGACTATCACATATAATATATATATATATATATAGCTGTAATAAGCTTATCAAAACCTTTCATCTGTAAACAGCACATGTGCACATTCGCAATTCTGTCTATTTATATTTATTTTTTCTCTACATTGTATTACCACATTATATGTATTTATTTATTTATTGTCTATTCTCCTTATTATTAGTGTTTTATTTCACTTTATTACCTTAAATTATATGAATGTTTGCACTTTGTCTGTACTTTCTGTACTGGAAGCTCCTGACATCAATATAAATTGCTTCTGTGTGTAAACACACTTGGCAATAAAGCTCTTTCTGATTCTTATTCTTTCGCATAAAAAGTAATGCAATTATTTATTTATACATTTTTTTAGGGAGCAACACAATATTCTAATGTGTTACTTTTAAAAGTTACTTTTCTTAACACTACTTGGGGCCACTGGACTTGGGAGAGCTGGGTCCACTGAACTACTGAGCTAGCAAACACTGAGACCAAAGGACCTGGAACCACAAGGTTAGGGAGCTCTGATACCACATAAATGGTTACATAATGGTTACAGAAAAAAAAACTGGGCATCATAATGTGACGAGTGGGGTGGGGGCCAAGAGCAATGGGAGCGGAGCGAGGCTGGTGGAGTAAATGATAATGAGCAACACCTGTGTTATTCACTAGTCTCGAGTACCACAGAGGATCTCTGGAAGGATAAAAGGAGGAGTGACGACAGTTCAAGACTAGAGAGGACCAGCCTCTTAAATGGCCTTGACTTTATGTTGTATTTTGGTTATATTTGTGTGTGGCAGTTGTCCGTGAGGGGCTGCCACTTTTACTTTTGTTTTGTGTTTGTTTATTTGATTATTAAAGTTTTAAGTTTAAATGTTAGCCGGTTCCTGCCTCCTCCTTCCTGATCTACATTGTTGGACAAAACACCGGGAGCACTGCGAGTATCCCTCGCTGCTGAGGGGGATCGCGGTGCTGAGAAGGTTGGGCAGCATGAAGGAGCAGAGACCACCCGTGTCTGCCCGAGGTGGTGGTGCTGGAGCGATGGAAGACGAGGTGGGACGGAGGGCTCGCTGCCGCGCTCCTGGGTCGAGGAGGGGTGGCTACCGTCCGAAAGGGAGCAGAGGAGTTGACACCGTTTGCCGGGAGGCGGGAGCTTGTTGACGTCCGCCATGTTTAGGGAGGAGCAGGGAATGGGGGACATCCTCTGCCGGCTGCCACTCATGGAGACCATCGCCGTCCGCAGAGGAGCATCGAGCAGAGCCACCAATGTTGTCCAGTACAATGGCATGGCACTGCGAGGAAGAGCCTCTCAGCTGGTTGAGGACCGAGCGGCAGTGTGTCCGGGGAACCGGACCGAGAATTTTTTTCCCCTTTCCTTTGCTCTCTCCCCTCTCTCATCTCTGTCCCTCCTCAACCTTCCGTCTCCTTTTCTCTTGCCTCATCTGTCCTTATCCCCAGGTATGCTGTGCCCGCCGTTGAGATTTTTGTGTCACAGTCCTACACTTAAGCTCTGCGGACCCGGATACGGGTCCAAAATCGCGTTAAAAATTTTTATGCTTCATTTACATAGCCTTCCTTATCTGGTATCAGCCCATATATGGTTCATTTGAAAGCTTGGAGTGTCTTCTTTACAAAGAATACCATTTCTTTTGTTTTTTATATTCATAACGCAGTAAAATTAAGCTTAGAAATGTATTCGTCCCACACACGATTTTCCGCCTAGCCATTGCGAATTTTTTTTACGAAGAATGTGTATTTGATATATTTTTTACAATAAAGTCAAGTCATATATCACAAGAAAGCTCTCATTCTCAGAATTTTTTTTTATTTTATTGTGTGACAATCATAGATCGAATTATCTTCAATTGAATTGCGATGGGAAAAAAAATGAACTTTTTATTGTGTAACATTTCTACTCGTAGCACTGCTTCAGTTAGCCGCAAACAGCCACAAATATCTATATACTCTATATGATCTTTTAGATTAGGATCTCTTCTTTCAAACAAGACCATTTTCAGGTTTCTGCGTGCTTCCATCGGTGAGATATTCGCGTTCTGCCCAGGTAACGGAATCCAGCGCGCGTCGTCTCACAGGCTCTCCATGGCATGCCAGCGCGCATTCAGTTATTCTGATGTTATAGAGATCTGCGGCCATTTCTGGGCTGCAATTGGTCAGATTACACGTCACTCAGATCGGCCATTACAGACTCTGTGAACTCTGACACCGCCGCGTCAGCACAGTGGGCAGAGAAAGGGGGGTCGCCATCCGGTCGGTCAGC
This sequence comes from Sinocyclocheilus anophthalmus, assembly GCA_018155175.1. Lineage (NCBI taxonomy): Eukaryota > Metazoa > Chordata > Actinopteri > Cypriniformes > Cyprinidae > Sinocyclocheilus > Sinocyclocheilus anophthalmus. The sequence continues at coordinate 643,323 of JADLZN010008366.1, read as the reverse complement.
CAGTGCTCTCTGGAGAATGTAGTCCATAACACGATAATTGAAGGCTTTTGTCCGCACGGAAGAGTTGCAGCGAATGCGTCTCGGATCCTTTCAGTCTATATTACAAGTTATATACGATGAAGAACGGTCAACGCGCCGTGGAGAGCCTTGGAGAGCAGTGGACGCACGTCTGGGGAGACTTTAGGAGCGATTCTCCGTGAGTTTGAGAGTGTTACCCTTTGTTATGAAACGTGTTAGCTATACTAGCACGCTGATACACTGTTTGCTGACAGAAAAGTACAGTACATTATGCATTTCAGTAAATATACAGTAAATATATATGGATTATTACAGTGCGGTGTAGATGAGCTAACATAAGTTTGTTTGACGCTGTGAATGTAGAATGTAGCTAAATGCTAGCAAATTAGCTCAGCTGGACCACGGAGGCAAGCAAAGCTGGATGCAGAATGAGACAGAGATGTGGTGCTCAACTGATGCTCAGGTGAGAGATGCTGTGATCACTATCCCAATAAAGAATGCATATAAATGGAATGATATAAAACTGGAGGATATGTATTCTATTTTAGATTGTGATAGACCAGATACATTTTATAATGTAGACAGTCTTGTGCATCCTAAAATAATTCAACTGATTGTAGAATAACACAAAATGTGAAATTTGGTCCAATTAGCTTGTGCCATTTTGTATATTACTACTAAGAAAAACATAAAAATTAAACATAATTAAATTAATAATCAATTAAAGTGCTTATAGCACAGAGTAATATAGGATTGTGGGGTTAATGTGTTTTATAAAGCATGTTTTTGCAAAGGAAACTCACCATGACACATTTCGATGCAGAATTGGACATTTTCCATCGCTTCACAAATAATTGTTCTAAACTCCTGTTTAGAGCTGTTATTTGAAATATCTTTGTTTCTGGTACTTTTTGGCATAGTATTGGCATCAAACAAAGTAATTGCAGAGAGTTGAGCCAATAGAACCTGAAGTTACAGAAAATTCAAAAATATATATTGAATAAAACTCAAAAACGCCTATGTTTTTTTGTGTTTTTAGTAGAATAGTTGAAAAGTATATTATGTTATTTATAAAGAATTACACTCATTTTTTGTAGTTCAAATGGTTTTCTTTACAATGAAAACCATTTTTTTTCATTTTCTCCATTGTATGTGTGTAGGGCAAACGTTTGAATTTGAGTATGAAAAATTTAGGCGAAAATTCCAAAAAACGCCCAGAGCTTAAGTTAAAGGTCCTCCTGGAAACAGCAGTCATGATGCCAAACCCCTTCATGGAAAAAAGAAAGATCATTTATCACAATAATCGCTTTTCAGGATCAATTAAATGCTGGATTTTCAAAATTATGTGAAGTTCTCTGCATAGGCTCTTGACAACTGAAGACAACATACAGTACTTGAATTAATAATTTATTGGTTGCACGGCGGTCTGTTATCGTAGGGACACTGAATTTACATTTTCCTTCCCCTAAGCCTGATGCTGAACAAAGCAAACTATGGTTGGTTCGTTCCTCGGTTGTTTTACATGTCAGTCAGATGGCTTCCTGGGCGGTCTTTGGCCAGTGAAAGCTGTTGTGGGGTGGGAAATGCACTGGGGTGAAAGGTAATGAAAAGAAGTGTGAGTGAAAGTAACAGGACAGAGGGATAGAGAGAGAGAGAGAGAGAGAGAGCAAGAGAGCCCATAAGATTAATGTTCATTGAATGGATTCATGAAGACATTTTTTTTTTTGGAATTGTCATCAGTTTCAAGAAGATCACTTTATTCTAACAAGGCAAAGCAGAAATACAAGAGAGTATAAAGAATGAGATAAATGGAGAGAGGGAAATAGAAGGGAGAGAGGAGGTTCTGGGAAGAAGATAGGAGTGTAGATTACTCCTGCGGTATTTTTCATTTTAAGCAGCTTGTTGACCTTTTGCAGTCAAGCCTGTAGGTGTAGTTTAGCATCTGTGCTGGATTGTACTGTAATTTAGATGGGAACTGAAGCACAGAGAGGAGTGACATAGTAGGGTAGTGTGTCTGTGTGGCTTTGGGGCGATGCAAGAGTCTGGGCAGCCGACCATCTCAAAATGATTGCCTCTCGTGTGACTGCACTTTTATATGAGTGGGATTTACTGCCCTCCTTCAGTAGCAGCTGTGAAAGGACTCCCATTCAGAACAACTATGGCAAGCAAGGGATGTAAATTGTAAAATATTACCAGGATTTCACAAGATTTAACTGGCGTTTCTTACAACATACTGTAAGAGCATTTTATTTTAGTATGAAATCAGCCTAAGTTATAGGTTATTATTTATTTATTGGGGGAAAAAAATAGCTTTGTTTTTGTGGTCATCATTATGGCGATCAGTGCTAGGAACATCAAGCTTGTTTATTAACATTAAAGTATAAGCATAACTTGCAATTAATATACTATGTAGTGTATAGCCATGTTATATTTGTAAATAATAAAAAAAAAATCTCACAATTAGCGAAACTATTAGCTACATTTCATGACAGTAAGTGTTAGTTTTGCTATTTTTGAAATCACGTAGCTTTGTCCAGTACTAAAGCTATATATTTGATTAGATAGTAGGGCAGCAATGATAAACACTACAATGCTATATTTTCATGGACAATATTTCTAGTTCTTTTCAACTGATTCAGCTCGAAATGTTGTGAATCACTGGACTCACAGTACAGTACTAGTCAAGGCATGTCAAATCAATCTTGTTTAGTGTTTTCACAATATACAAGCTGTGTTTACACAGCAACCAAATACAGTTGTCAGTCCTGTATTTGAATCCTTAATTTGGTTGCGTTCACAAACAGTTTATTTACAGGATTGACAACCACATTATCTAATCAAATTAATGCCCTTAAATTTGAGGATTAAGGATTTCTGAAGGATCATGTGACAATGAAAACTACAGTAAGTGCTGCTGAAAATTCACAATATTACAGTTTTTTACTGTAATCTTGATCAAGTAAATGCAGCCTTGGTGAGCAGAAGATACTTCTTTAATTATAATATACTAACTAATAATAATAATAATAAAAAAAAACTTAGACTTAAAGGAGATGATATTAACAAAAAAAGTGTAAAATATTCTTGCAAATATTCAAGAAAAAAAAAAACTGTATTTAGCAAATGTCCTTAAAATAATTTTTGTGTCTACACGGTGGGAACTTTATCACCAGCGTAGCACTCTGGAGACTACTGAAATTAATCTATAAATAGTCAATGTACATACACAAAAGTATAGTGTAAAACAGAAAAATAGTCATTGTAATTCTAAAGCACAGTAATGCTATGTCACATACACTTTCTGTTCTATTTCACTGTGAGGCAGTAGAGTTCACAGTTAGATAATTTTAAGAAGTTATGAAACTATGATGTAAAAATGACTGTGTAAGTTCTGCAACTATTAGTTATGAGTATACTGTGGCATTTTTTTATTTTTTATTTTTTTGTACAGTGTACCATCAGGCAGTTACTGAATGATGCAGTGTAAAAGAGCATTCAGGAATTGTTAGTAATCTTAAGGCCATAAACTTTGCAAGCTTTGCTGACAGTTCTAGAGCGATAAGGACTGATATATGACTCTCACATAGCGTATTAGTAGCAGTCAGTGCATTTGCTATAACTACAGTGCATCAATAAAATATGCCAGTTACAATAAATACCATTAAATGATTCTGAACAGGTGGGTCAGTTTTATACACATGTCCTCACCGCTGCTGGAGCGTTGGAGGCTTTGACTCTCGCCTCTCAATCCTTTAGATTGTGCTGCCTCTAATGTGCCATTTAAAACTTTTCTGTCCTCAATTATAATATGAAAAAAGGCCTTATTTTCCCCTCAGCAAGCCCTTCAATTGGGAACAGATGTTTCTCCCTCCCCAGGAAATGACTCGCTCCTTAGTGACAGAGGCAGGCGGCTGTGCTTTATTAAACATATAAAAAGCCTCTTAAATGATGTGATTCAGAGGAAATATAGGCTGATATTCATTCTTTCAATTTGGGGCAAGCGAGTGCCGCTGAAATAATTACAGAGAGAGAGTGGCAGCTCTCATCGTGCTGTGAAAATGTCACGTTTTAGATGCTGCACTCGAGTAGGTGCACCACCAATTGATCGATGGAGAAATTAAAGTTCTTCTTAGCATGAGATGCAAACAACTTCCACTTTCCACATGTGAAGATACATGGAAGTACACATCCAACAGTACTTTTCTGGCAATATGAAATCAACTAAAAGAACACTCAACAGTGAACATATTCTGTCATTATTTACCCACCTTTATGTCATTTCAGACCTATCATGTAGCTTCAAAAAGTTTCAAATATAGCACAATACATAATTATTATTATTAATAAAAGATTTAATTATTATTACATATTTTATTTAATTATTTTTATTTTATTTAGCTGAATTCCCATTTGTTTACAGCAAACTGAACAATAATATTAGTATATTAAAAAAAATAATGTTTTATTGTTAAAGATGATCATAACTAAAGGTTAATACATATAAAGTGACCAAAAAAAGGCACACATAAATTGAAAACACAGAAACAAACATAATAATACAAATATAGAAAACATACAATAACATCAATGTAGCTGTAAAACATTTTGCAATGCTATATTTGTTTTTTTATTAACAAACAGAATATTATTGAACTGTAGCTTCAATGTACAGATTTTCTGCCTACTAAATTTCCAGAAAATGCTGGAAATAAACCAGAAAGAAACCTCAACACATACAAAACCTGATTACCTCTTACTCTTATCTGAAGGACAGATTTCAATGGGTATGGTCCTCATTAGCATAGAAATGAATATGATGCCAGATAATGAATATATGGCTCTTGATGCTTCACGGAAGAAGTTCAGAGGGGTAGGAGGATAAGGAAAAATAAAATGAGAGATATACAGAGAAAGAAAGAAATAGAACAACTTTTATTTTTAATGGAGTGCTTGTGTAAGACATTAGCATGAAGAGAGAGTGGGTGTTTGAAAACTAGGCTAGGGAAATGGAAGACATTCTCAAGGTCAGCTTCAGAGAAAGAACAAATGACAAAAGTAAACCCAATCTCCCTCAGTAAAACAAATAAAACAAGGTGTTCATTCATAAAAAAAAAGTGCAATACATTGTCCATGTCAAAGTTTAAGGGGAAACTCTATGCCAAGCGATCGCCCTTACAAAACAATCCTATTCATATTTGGTGTTATTTGAACAAGTTTAACGTACTCTGAGAATTTCAGAGAATTTGGTTTTCAAAATACAAAGAATTTCAAAGAATTTGGTTTCAGATTGGTTTTCAAAATACAAAGAATTTCAAATATTACAATCAAGGAGCCAAACTCCTCCCAAACTCATCAGGATGGACCCAACCTCTGACAAAAAAGTCCAAGCAGCTGATAAAAACATGTAATCCACAAGACTCCAGTTCATCAATTAACATCATGTCAAATTGAAAAGTTATGTCTTTGTAAATAAATCCATCAAGACATTTTGGTAACACTTTAGTTTAGGGAACACTATTCACTATTAACTAGTTGTTTGACATGCATATTACTAGCATATTGACTGTTTATTAGTACTTATAAAGCACATATTAATGCCTTATTCTGCATGACCGTATTTTAGATCCCTTAATCCACCAAATACCTAAACTTAACAACTACATTACTATTGATAAGCAGCTAATTAGGAGTTTGTTCAGGGAAAACTCTTAGTTGATAGTGAATATGTGTTCCCTATTTTAAAATGTTACCCAGTGGGTTGAACTTATAGAGCATCAACAACACTAAACAGAGCTCAAAACATCCAACCCTGAATAACTGACCAGACTGACACTGACAAAGGCTATATAGGAAGTGTGCCTGGGTACAATCAATGGTTTACAGAGTTCACTGTAAATATGTCCAGGATTTTACAAAATTGTACAGTTATTTTTAATTAAATACTGAATTTGCAATATTAAATATTATACATAATACTACTGTAAAATCAGTTCAGGCAGGGGCATTTTAATGACTTAACTAGAATTTTGCTAGGAAAACACACACACACACACACATAATGTAATGCATTGTGGGATAATAGTCTGGATAGTTGTAATTCATCTGATGTCACCATTACATGTTGCCTTTAGGATGGAAACAAAAATTCAATATTCCCAGCCAACATAGTGTTATAAAATCGCTAACACAGTTAGCAATCAATTCATCATAGTGATTCACCAACAGATACATCTCTTCATAATTTTGTCATTAAAACATCAAAACTTTAAACAGTTTGCACATTTTCATTTGGACCAAAATGCAAAATACAAATACAGAAATTCTTGACAATGGTGTAGTCATCAAGCATTCAGCCCAGGGAAACGTAACTGACAAAGAACAATCTTTCACATCTTTCCAATAATTCATACATACTGTTGTCCACCATACACCTCTAATTGAATTACACTGCATTTATTTAGTTCCAAGTGGGTCACTTTTAGTCCATCCATCCCAGAGAAATATATTAAATTTGCATACAGATTATGTACCTCTGTGTCACACTTTGAATTGTTCCACATAAGTTGCTTTGTTCTGTGATGATTAGAGTGTTTTTCTAACTGACAACATTGATCACTGCCTCCTGTTAAATGCCACTGAACAATAAAATTAGATTCATTAGAGCTAATTTGAATGATTAAAAGCCTATGAATAGCCACTTATGTCACCTTGCAAGCCTGTATTCAAAAACATTCAATATTGCCTGAGTATGAAAGCAATGAGGAAAAATACTATTTGCTAATCAGATTAACAGCTAGTCTTAAAGGGTGGCCGTGTCAAGAGCACAATTATTGCACAAAACACAATATGTTGTTTTTTTGACAATTTAACACTTTTCAGCTATTGTGTACATGCTCAGCAAATCTGTTTACTGTAAACATAATCAAAACAGAAACATCAATAAATGAAATGTACTATTAACAGTTATGTTGTTGGTTGTCAAGGCCTATTAACACAGAGTGTGTGTTTGTGTGTGTGTGTGTGTGTGTGGTTGTAATGAATATTCACAAGATAAATTATTTTTGGTCATGTATCTGGAGTCAGAATTCCCTGATCTAATATGTTTTAGTAAACAGTTTTAATTTGCATTATTTCACTGCCTTCTGTAATACTTCATTCTGATTGGTCAGTCGCAACATTCTGAGGTATGTTATTGTTAACAACCATCATCATTAGCAATGCCGAATATCACACTGCCCATCCTGGTTTTTGAGGCCAGAGCTTCTTTCACGTCCCTCATATCACTCTCTCTTTCATTCAAATGCCAATTTGTTTTTTCAACTGCTATTATATAGTGCCTCAGTTTTCAACTCAACTGTATTTACTGTTAAATGAAACCTGAGGACTTCATAATTAAAAGTAGGCCTGCAGTAATATTGTTGAAGTATTCGTCTTGCTTTGTATACTGTAATGGATTTAAGATAATAAACAGGTACAATTTTAAAATGCTTTGTTCTCAAATAAAATGTTGTGCCTTTGTCTTTATTTATGTGGTGAAAAGCTGTGTAATTTAGCTGTGCGGAATATGACTGCACATTATGCCTTAAACATCCATCTTGTCTGAACTTTGTCTAGGCTTAAAGCCATTTGTTAAGAAATATATAGTTCAGTCATGAAACTCTAGATGGCGCATTTTGACGGGGTGTTAACGTAACTGATGATATTCAAAGTTAAACGACTTGGCACAAGTTGATTGGTTCATGCTGCATATGCAGCCAATTAGCTTACTGCCTTGCATTTATATGGCTGGCTAGCATTCACTTGAGATTCCTGCAGCGCGCTTTCAGAGTTCTCTGAAATCCTCCACCTTCCCCAGCTCCACCTGTATAGATCTGCTACGGGCTTATTTTATATGCTATTTGTGCAGCAGCAGTATTTCTTGCTCCGCTTCCTGCGTCTAAAGTGCGGAAGCTGTAGTTTCGTTTGGAGGAATTGCCCTGCTATAGACTATTGGCTGTGCTAATTAGAAGGCGGCCACAGTGACTGTAGAGTATTTAAACTGCTTGGTCACTGTCATAACTTGGGTCAAGCGATTAGTCAACAGAAGAGACAGACGGCTGCACGTGAGTGTCCTGCGTAATACTTTTTTATAGATCTGCTGTTTTAATTATTACTTGCTGCTATGAAGGAATATTTAGTTTTCTGCCTATTTCTACGTTATATTTTTGTTTGCGTTTGTATTTTTGATTGCACTTTCTGGTAATTATAATAATTGCCCTCGCCTAAGAAGGAGCGCGTGTAATTTAATTACTCCCTTCCTGCGTTGAAGTGCGAACTGTAGTTTCGATTTGAGGAATTGCCCTGCTATAGACTATTGGCTGTGCTAATTAGAAGGCGGCCACAGCTGTTTTCACTTTAGTGTCTTAGACTGTGTATTTATCTGATGTCTGTGCGCTGACGCGGAAGCATTCAGCGTTCAGGCCTCCTTGTGGGAAGACCAACGAGTGTAAAGACCTGCGACTTTACCTGCGCTACTTCACCGAGCAACAAAATCTCCCAGGCACTTAAGTATATTTTTGCTCTTCCCTGCACACACTCTCCTTTTCTGTCCTCTCTTTTCCACCTCTATCATGTGTTTCCAAACCACTTCGGTTGTCTCTCGACAACGCTCTAAGGTCACACACAGACGTCAACGCAATGTTGCTAACCTGCATCCTATCTCTACATCCTCTACTACACCTCTTTCTTTCTCTCTGGGTCTCTGGAATTGTCAGTCAGCTGTCAACCAAGCAGACTTCATTTCTTCTTTTCTTTAACCTCCACACTTAGCATCTTGGGCTTGACTGCGACCTGGATTCGTCCAGAAGACTCCAACCCCAGCCTGCTCTTTCGCAATTTCCTGTCTTCTCATACCCACCCCCCGTCCAGATTGGCCGGGGGGGGCACTGGTCCGCTCATTTCTAACAATTGGAAATACTCAATCCACTCTCCCCTATGCAATTACAACTCTTTTGAATCTCATGTGATCACTATAACTGCTCCTGTAAAACTCCAGGTTGTGGTAATTTACCGGCCTCCTGGCCAAATTCTAGCCACCTTCCCGGAGGAGCTGGATGGGCTGCTGTCCTCATTCCCGGAGGATGGCAGTCCACTTTTAGTCTTTGGCGACTTCAACATTCATCTGGACAAGCCTTATGCTACAGACTTCCATTCACTCCTTGCTTCATTTGATCTCAACCGACTTACCCACTACTAGCACGCACAAATCAGGCAACCAACTTGACTTAATTTACACACGCACTTGTATTGCAGACACTCGGTAAACCCCTACAGATCTCGAGCATTTCTTCAGTACATTTCAACTACATTTTGCTGCCTGTGTGCCACCAACCCCTATACCGTTTACTTTTAGACGAAACCTACGCTCCCTTTCCCCCTCCCATCTTTCCTCCGTTGTATCCTCCTCTCTTCCCTCACCTACCCATTTCTCATCTCTGGATGTGAATGCAGCAACTGACACTTTATGCTCTACTTTAACCTCTTGTCTAGATGATATTTGTCCTCTCTCCTCCAGGCCAGCACGGGCTGCCCCCTCGCACTCCTGGTTATCCGATGTTCTTCGTGAACATCGGACCAAACTCAGGGCAGCTGAGAGAAAATGGTGCAAATCAAAAGATCCGTCAGACCTCAGTATGTATCAGTCTTTGCTTTCATCTTTCTCTGCTGAAGTCCATACTGCCAAATCTTCATACTTCCACAACAAGATCAACAGCGCTCCAGACACACGTAATCTCTTCAAAACTTTCAATTATCTCCTCTGTCCCCCTCCACCACCTCCTACCACTTCTATAACAGCTGATGATTTTGCCACATTCTTCACAGACAAAACCAGAACAATCAGTAGCCAATTCTCAGCCCCACACACACAGGATTTCAAACCAACCACATCCACTGCTAAAACTCGCATTTTCTCCTTCTGTCCCCTCACTGAGACAGAAGTATCAAAACGTCTGCTCTCCAGCCATCCTACAACATGCCCTCTAGACCCAATCCCCTCACACCTCCTCCAAGCAATCTCTCCTACACTTTTACCAGCACTCACACACATCATCAATACATCTCTCCTCACAGGCACCTTCCCCACTGCATTCAAGCAGGCTCGGATAACCCCACTGCTCAAAAAACCTACATTAAACACTTCACTTACAGATGAAGAAAAAAAGTATCTCTCTTTATTTATTCCTTCTCTTTCTAGCTTGTACTTATTTGAACAATGTCTAAGAACTTGGTATTACAATCGCTTTGGATAAAAGCGTCTGCTAAACGACTAAATGTAAAATGTAACTTCTAAATACTCATGGCACTGTATTGCCATATGCATTGGCAGTAGCAAGTTCCTGTACTTGCTTGCAGCAGCAGCAATAATCTACAACTAACGCAATAACCAACAGCAGCAGCAATTCAGCAGCAGTTTAGCAAATCTGTTCTGCCAATAACAAATACATTCACATTGTCATATCCATCACCATGCTAAAATGTTCAGAGAGTTGTCATGATTGAAATGTTTTTCTGTGTGGAAGCTTTTAAAGACTTAACTCTTTAAGAGTCAGTAACTTATATTGTATGTCTTAATTATTTATTTATGTGGCAAGTAGCTGTGTAAGAATGGTTTGTTATCGCATAATAAAGCCCTTCAAGGTGATTCAAGACCCCTCCACTTCACATCAGGGCCCTGATCACCCTGTTGGGGTTTATTCTGCAATAACAACTGGCTGGATGAACATTATACTTTAGGCCTGGGACACACTAGAACATTTTCAAATTTTCAAATGGGAAACCACAAACATGAAGACAATTTCAACCGATTTTTTGCCTTATAATCCCCTGAACGCACACATTAGACAATTAGACCAGACTGTGAGACCACACACTTGTTGATTGTAGGAATGATTTCACAGTGACACGAAATCTCACGGATACTTACGAGATCAAACGTGACTCGAGAAGAAAGACACATGGAGGACAATCAATGTTGTCAGCTGGCTAGCCTGCCGTGTGTTCAGGAAGCTTAAAAGTGCATCTGGTGTAAACAGCGTTAACTTCAGATATAGGTCAAAGCAAGCTCTCACAGGCTTGCAGGAAGTTTGGCAGGGTGACACAGCATCTCTTTTACAAGCATTACAGTTTGCATATTAGTAAAATGTAATGAATGTATGTTAAATTAATTATTAATTTTACCAACGTTTAAATAATTAACTGCTTCAAAATGCATGCTGTTAACACAATCACTGTTGAAACATTTGCAGTTAACCTACTGAAGGTAATAATACAATACAACAATTACATGAACAGTGAATAAACAAGGCAAATTAAGATATATGCTTATACAAAAGGATAAATCTTTATTCAGATTTCAGAAGGAGCACTTTTTGTCATGTGTAATGTTCAATATGTATCATGTTTATTTCTTGTTCGCGGTCAGGAAAACCGGAGGAGACAACACAGCAACTTCCACAAATGCAACATAGGCTAATTTGAAATACTTCGACTGCAACACGGCAGGCTGAGAGTGCGTCGCTGAGTGCCACCACCACGTAAGGAGCTGAAGCAAGCGCCTCCACCTCGGGAGGTTCTGTGGTAGTGTATGCAGCCCAAATACACCAAAAAGCGATCCCCATCATGGGAAGCACTTCAGACAGGGGAATCAGTTCAGGAACAGGAGGCCTAGAGTGAGTGGGTTTGGGGATACCAGCTGCGCGTGCAGACACCAGACACGTGACTGGACTCATGACAAGCATCTGTGACTTGACTGGACTCATGAAGATCAACTGTGACTTGACTTGACTGCATAATATCCAGCTTGTGACATAAACGGGTGCTGTTTGTGTCCGCCCATTTTGCATCAGCTTCGCTGTCGCCTGCCATTTGTGAACATGCTCGAGTGTTCCGCCTTACACGAGTGAGTGCGGGGTCGCGTTCCTCCGCGACACCCACAGTGAACGTTGAACTAACGGTCAACAAAGCATAGTCCAAAAACTGACTGAGAGATGAGCGGGGACCTTCACAGATTAAACGTGATTGGAGTGGCTGATTAATGCCCTCACAAAAGAAGTCTATGAGCACACAGTCCGGCAGATCAGAAAAATAAGCAATGGTTAGATAATCTTGAATATAGTCCTCGAGTGATCGTGTGCCTGGTTTGAGGGCTAATAACAGTCTTGCAATGCCCATACCTGGCCAGTGTTCACTTGAAAAGCTGCTGGATCCTTGTGTGGCCAAGTATTCTGTAACGGTGCGAACGAGTATTTTAACCTGCAGATCTTTGCAATGCATTAATTAGACGATCCTTGCTCATAAACAGGCATGGGTCAGACAGTGGCAAGTAGGTACATTAGAGGCAAGACAAAAGAGTATCCCAGGAAGGCGTGAGTCAGTCGACAGTGAACATTATCCAGAGGGCTTGATATAGGGAAATCCATACATGACCTAAATCCAGGCGAGGTGAAACACATTCCGCACCAGAAAGGCAAAGGGTTTACCCAAGATAACCTGGCAATAAATCCTGTACACTGGAAATCAGGCACGACAAGACAAGACTAGACTAGACTAGGAACTAGGGCAGAAAACTGGCTCTGTAATGTGCTACCACTAGGAGAGCGATATACGCAAACAATACTCGGCCGTTTGAAAAGGATCTGAGTGGGGGTAATATAGTGAGTGTGTGATTGGTTACAGCTGTGTGCAATCAGTGCAATGGATTATGGGAAATGTAGTCCAGGGTGACGTGTAACAGTCTGTGTAGTGAAAGAGTCATTATGATGGATGAGTGACCTCTGGTGACGATCGTAAGGAAGTCCATGGACAGGATTCATGACAACACTAGTGCATTTTCCTTTTAAAATGGTGTTTTAAAATGAAAACAATCCTCGTCTACACTTGCATTTTCACTGTGTTTCAGAAATATTCTCCGTCCACACTACACAACAGAAAACACATGGTACATGATCATTTATGCAGGTACAACCATAGATATGTATACATACATACCTATACATATCTATGGGTACAACAATGGGCATGATGATAAACGCACTAGTGTATATGTAGCCTCAGTCCGAAGTTGAGGATGGAGAGGAGTCTGTCGTCACAAAGTAGCAACTCTTAAAAAATAGCTTATGTGGAAATAGTTTTATGAATTGTCGGCACTTTATCTATTGTAAAAAAATTTTTTGAATGATAGATGTTTCCTTCCAGTGTGGCCACTGAGAATGACTGACACTTGATTGTCCAAAAATGTTGTAAATAGACCTAGGGCAAAAAAAAATACAATAAAAGTAATAACAAAAGGAAAAAAAAAGTTTAAGAGAAGTTTAATACCACAGAAAAAAAACATGCTTTTTTCGAAGCTGCTGTATATATAAAAAACACAAGTTAGCTGAATTTGCATGCTTAGCTGAAGCTTAGGCATTCATTACTTTCTCCCAATTTAATTCGTTTTTTAGCACCCCCTCTGAACTGTTAATCCCCCCGTAGCCCCCCCAACAAATAGCCTGGAGCCCACTGCCTTAGTCCTCCGCCATCGCCTCAGACGTCACGCCCATGGACCGTTGGCTGAACGTCTGATGCATACGGCACACAAAATTGGATACACTTCGGGAGTTTAGAAGTCGTCATTGGATTGGTTGAATTATACAGGATTTATGGAAGACGTGTGTGTCGCGTTCTTTAACGTTCCGCCTGGAAACCAAAATGCAGTGACGCCAAACCCCCTCACAACGGAAGAAAGCCGCCGTGTTTACAACTGTGACATGAGCGCTTATCAGGATCAACTAAACGCTGGAGTTTAAAAAGTATGTGAAATATTTAAAGTTCATGGCATAGAATCTTTAAAATACGTCTGAGAGTTTTACACACCGTTCTGTTATTGTGGGGACATTTCCACACCCCTAAACATGATGCAGAACAAACCGAAACGTGATTGGTTGCTTTACCTGTCAGTCATAAGGCCTCTTGGGCAGGTCTTGCCATTCAAAGTGGCCAAGGTTCCCAGACCTTCTGCTGTCAGTCTGAAGGTCTGGCTACACGAGACTATCACTGCCTATACATACAAATTGCTGCAGTTTCCAGTTGAAATAAACACTAGAGGCAGTAAAACTGCGACAACTTTTATTCCTTTTCACACACAGTATGATTTACAGCTCCACATTTTTGATTAATAAAGCCTCATTTTCGCGTAATTACTTTAGGAATATTATGTTATATATTCAAAACAAATTTAACATGCTGCAAGATTTCAAAACTGATACTTTAGAACGATAGCGTCACATATCCAGCTTCATATTTTTTGAGGCTGCAGCTACTGATCTGGATGAGCTCACTGACACAGTGACATCCTACATCAGTTTCTGTGAGGACATGTGTGTTCCCACCAGGACTTATTTAACATTTAACAAACGACAAACCTTGGTTCAGTGCAAAACACAAACAGCTTCACCAGGCCAAAGAGGACACCTACAGGGGTGGGGACAAAGCCTTGTACAAACAGGCCAAATACACACTAAATAGGGAGACAAGAGTGGCAAAGTTAAACTACTCTGAAAAGCTAAAAAACAGCTTTCAAGTAATGACTCTACATCAGAGTGGAAAGGCCTGAAAGCCATCACCAGCTACAAGACCCCATCCCCCAGCACTGAGGACAATTTAACAACTGGCTGAAGTCCTGAACGAGTTTTACTGCAGGTTTGAAAAGAATGGTCTGACACCCACACCCCCTATCCCTGTCTCACGCGCAGCCATCAACAACCCTCCCCCTCCCTCCCTCCACTATTTCATCAGCCTGTACTCATATCTGTGAAGAGGATGTATGCAAGTCTTCAGGAAGCAGAAGAGAGAAAGCCAAAACCCAGCGGTTGTCCTCTCCATCCGGCCTGAAAGCCTTCGTGTCCAGGCTCTCATCCATCTTCACATTGTATCTTCAACAGATACCTTGAGCTGTGGGAAGTCCCCTCCGCTTCAAATGTTCCAGCATCATTCCTGTACCCAAGAACCAAAATCGACAGACGTAAAGACTGCAGACCGTTTCTTAACATCGTGGTCATGAAGTCATTGTGAGAGAGGTTGGTTGTTATCTGAAGGACATTACTGGACCCTTGCTATATCCTCTTCAGTTTGCCTACAGAACAAGCAGTTCTGTGGATGATGCAGTCAATATGGGATTGCACTACATCCTCCAACATCTGGACAAACAGGGACTTATGCAAGGATCTTTGTTTGTGGACTCCGCTCCGTCTTCAACCCCATCACCCTTCAGAATAAACTCACACAGCTCTCTGTACCCACCTCCATCTGTCAGTGGATCACCAGCTTCCTGACAGACAGGCAGCAGCTAGTGAGGATGGGAAAACTCCATCCACACTCGCACCATCAGCACTGGAGCCTCTCCAGGGCTGCGTCCTCGTCCCCACTGCACGTCTCTCTCTACACAATGACTGCACCTCTACTGACCCCATCTGTCAGCTCCTGAAGTTTCTGCAGCAACACCTACAGTTCATCGTCTCCATCCAGGAGGAGGAATAGTCTTATTGTAGTTGGCTGTCTGGTGCAGTCTCAACAACTTTGAGCTCAACACGCTCCAAACTGTGGAGATGATCGTGGACTTCAGGAGGAACCCCCATGCTCTCCCCCCACTCACCGTCATGGACAGCACTGTGGCTGCAGTGGAGTCATTCAGGTTCCTGGGCACAACCATCTCTCAGGACCTGAAGTGGGACAATCACATTGACTCCATTGTGAAAATGGCCCAGCAGAGGTTGTACTTCCTTCGTCAGCTGAAAAAGTTCAACGTGCCACAGGCACAGATGACACAGTTTTTACTCAGCTATTATTGAGTCGGTTCTGTGCTCTTCTAAAACTGTCTGGTTTGGGTCAGCCAGCAAATCAAATATAAGAAGACTGGAACAGACTGTTAGGACAGCTGAAAGGATAACTGCTGTGTGCACCTGTCCAATCTTCAGGACTTGTACAACTCCAGAGTGAAGAAACAGGCAGGTAACATCATCAAAGAACCCTCTCACCCCGGACACAACCTGTTTGCACTTCTCCCCTCAGGCAGACGTTACAGATCTCTTTGCACTAGAACATCTAGGCATAAAAACTGTTTTTTCCACCCATTCCATCTCCAGCTTAAACAGCTAACACATTAATCATTACCTGTGTTCTGTAATTAATTTGCGTAATTCATTCTACATCTTTAATTATTGCCTCTATCTCAAGTATTATGTAAATACATATGGATATCTCTTATTATACAGTTCTATATAGAGTACAAATGCCACATCTTTACATAAATCTACTGTTCCAGATTCATACACATTATTATTTTTTGTATACACATTATTTTTTTGTTAAGTCTTACTATTTAAATGTTTTTTTTCTGTTCTCATGTCAGATGTGTATGTATGTATGTTTGTATGCATGTGTGTATGTACCAGGAGCACCTGGTAAAAAAATAAAACACAACAAATTCCTAGTGTGTTTGCGCACACCTGTCGAATAAAGCTAATTCTGATTCTGATTCGGATATGGTTTTTTCACATTCAGCAGGTTTGTTCGGTATCTCACACAGTATGGATTGCCCTTGCTGGTGAATAGCTCCAGTAACGAATCCTTGATAACTATGCTTTTGACAAAACTGTTTCAAACCTGACATTTATAAGGAAGCTCATATGGTCCACGGTTGCATCCACCAAATCATTTTTTTTTTTACTGTCTCTTATATCAGTTTGGACCAATTTTTCAACACTATCGAGTAGTTTTAGGGTTGCTTCTTTGATTAGGGGCCCTCATGTTCCAAACGATAGAGCATTAACTTTAAGTGACAGTCCCCGAAAATTTTAATTCTGAACCGCTGCAATATGTACCTGAATCAACGTAATAAAAACACAGCAATATGTGCCTATATCAACGTAAAAAAAGGTGCCAGGGTCACGTATTGAACCCGTGTTTTAGTGCCACTCACTGTACATTTCACTTTGAAACTGCCACGAAACATGCAGGAAAGTACGTAATAACGGTGTTGCAGAAATATATTTAGAGGCACGTATTTCCAATGAGCCTGGGTATATTTTTGTTGGGCTACTACTGACACGAGACAGCAAATAAAATTGGTAAATAAAATCAACAACTGTAAAACAAAGCAACTGCATCATTTATTCATGCCGCAATGCACTCTGGGAGTCAGTGAGTAGCTCTATACTAAGTCATGAGTAAACCTAAATGAAAGGATCAAGTACCCCCTACAGTTCTTTTTTAGTTACTAGAACTCTCGTGTAAGTAAACTATACTAACTAAGCATTTGTCAGTACAACATTCTATTCCTATTTCACTTTACTTAGTTTTTTCAAGGCAATCGGTTTGCATACTTTTTTTAAGTAAGCCCAACTAATTAGATCTTTCAATGTGTTACTTAATCCAATTAGACTTTCTTGGAATACTAGGGAATACTAATGTGACGACGCAGTAGGTTCACTTTTATGACATCATGAGCAAACCAGTTCTCTATTATAGATCAGTGACTTTAGCCTGTTTTTTTTTCCTTCTATATTTGTGCATCCTAATTTTCATGCGTCCATAACGCTTCCCTCTTAGGGTGCAAGGATGGAAATATCGAAGCAAATACATTTTTGCAAAACAGAATATTTTTGCTCACTTAGGCATCACTTCAAAAGGACATCAGTGTGCTTAAGGGATCTGCTGTTATGTTTTGTTAATTAAGACATTCTTTATAAATATTAATAAAGCAAGATGCACTGTTGAAGTATGTGACATTTATGGTTTATTTAAACCAAATACTCAAACGGTTTCTGGGTCATATTGAAGGATGGAGGAGTGAGGATGTGATGAAGCATCAGCACAGCATCCATTGTGTCTGCAGCACGTCTGCTGCCTGAAGCATCACTGCCACAGGAGCCTCACGTTGGGCTTTCACGCTGACAGAGTTTATGTTGCTTAACACAGCTGCAGCTTTAAGATTTCTGGGCTGTTATTATATTGTGTAGATTTATTAGTGTACCTTTATTAATGACCATAAATTGTGATATGGTTATCAAGAGTGGGGTACTGATAATTATTACAAACTTAATTAATGTGAAATCTAATTTGCAAGAGGAGGGGCATAATATTTACATTCCAATGTTAATTAATCTACTGTATACTATATGGAACCCCTAAAGAAGGGTTCTTCAGCCCTGCTCGCTGATAAATTATGCTTTATAAAATCCTATATTGCAAATGTTGTTCTGGTAAATGTGTTTTTCTGCGTGAGGCTGTACAGCACATTGCAACACAAAAAAAAAAAAAAAACGAACTCTTTTATTCACAACTGCGGTGTTTCAACGGTGCCGAAGTTAGAAAAAATAATTGATGGGATGGGGGGGTGCGTACCTTTACACAATACCCCCTTTCACACATACAGACTTTACTGGTAAATTACTGGTAAGTGATTATCTGTGATCAGAACCTTTTCAATAATAACATTAAATTTGTTCTGGCAATTTACAATTTACCGGTATGAGAAGTTGCACCATTGCCAGTAAATTACCGGTAATCTGCTCTGTGTGAATGCAGAACAAGAGTACCGTTATGAGCACTTACAAGTTCAGAATGCGCTGATATAAGATGTCTACTCTGGGCCAATCCAGTTATTCTATGCATAACTCTATATCATGTATGTAACCCACACATTTGACTATCATGCTCTAATCACTTATTGTGTATGCATTTTAAATAACTATTGAATAGTTTATAGGATTATATTCATGTTGGGTATGTATGAGTTTGAAAATGCATGCTTTAAATACTTTGTAAAATATATTATATTCTGGTTATAGAAATCATCTCCAAATTATACTCTGCAAGAGTGGGAAAATTAGGATCATGTGACTGATAAGATAACATGTTGATTTATGTATTGGGAGGAGAAACATAGCAACACCCTGAGCTAAAAGAATGTCTAATTGGTCAAGACACCATTTGGGATGTGTCCAACAGCCATGTTTAAATATTCAGGACACCATCAAATGATGCTTTTAGTCATGCTTTTAGATTTTGCTTTTAGTCATCGATTTTAGCTTTAGCACTGCTTTTTGCCCATGAATTCTTCGAGTGCCGTTCCAGTGAGCTTTGGCCCGCACGCCCGTTGCTACTTAGCCACGATGAGAAGAAAACCATCTAGTCTCGTTGCTTCTATTCTTCTACTTTAATTTCTTTTCTTTTCCGTTGAGAGTTTCGTGTTCTGAGTTAAGTTTTCTCTCCGAGTTCACCTTGAGTCTGTGACCGCCTCAAAACTTCAACCAGCCCACAACACCGCATCTTCAGCCAACACCCAACCACTGGCTTCTCAAGACATGACTACTGAACTTCCAGCCAATCAGCAACCTCGGGAAACAACCTTTTCTGCAACTACAACAACAAAGGTAACCCCCCTATACAGGCAATGCAAGTGCCTCTAGATTCTAGCTGAACTGGTGCATTTAATATAAATTTTAACCTCATAGGAACTCAATTCGAGGGTTAATTAAGTGATTGTGTTGTCAGTTCCTATGGTCACAATTGCATATAGTGCTGTAGAAACCTTCCAATTCTAAAGCTTAGTGCTATTGGACAAGAGAAGTACTCTGGTGTTTTGTGCTTACAATTCATTCGTTAAACTGCGCCGATTATTGTCACTGTGCTAATAAATAGTGTTTTCACTATACTTTGTATATTAATATCCATTGCAGAATTTGATGTTCATCCCGGCTGTTCGAATGACGCGCTGGCCGACTCATGTTCCTTCAGCCGGAAAACACCACATGACCTTATGCTCTGTCCAAATTCCCTATAAAATCATAATTATTCCCTGTTGAGCTAATCGTCGTGACTCTGTTTCCCTTCTACAGTGTATCCAGACAACAGCATGGTAATGTGACTTGGCATATAAACCCCTTCTGAACAGAACCTGCTCCACGATTGGCCTCTGTTTCAGGGTTAGTTTACATGGCAGTCGTTAGCAGCACTGCCACTGACCTTAGACTAATGGAAATTACAATATTGTACATCTTGCTTTGTCAAGAATGAGTCACACAATCCTCACATCTCATTAAAAACCTTTAGAATGATGTATGGACTTCCGTCGTGGTGCATACTGACCAACTTACGAAATTATCCCTGACGCCCGACCAACGGCTACTACCGACCAACCATGACGTTTTGAAGGCGACGTATTCTACTCTCCCATCAGGGGCGAACACTGTGTCACTGGCCCCGAGCTGCTGGCGTGTCGTGTGGTGTACGGGCTATCCCCCACAAATGTCCGGAGTCATCCAAACAAACATCACCGAACCGATTGCCCACTTTCTGAGTCCACCCACGCCAGCTTCTTTTCTTGAAGAAGTCTATATTATATCACATGTAGCGAGTCAGCGCATGACATGAAATAATAGATTAACCATAAGAGTTTATAATTCTATTCACATGTTAGATCCGCTGTAGATATGTAGCTGACCTCTCAGGGTCAACTGTCTGTCAGTTCTAAGAACGTTAATTTCCTGGGTAAGGGAAATAACTTCCTTACTGTACAACTCTACAAAAGCTTGTAGCGTAAATCTGCATGATTTGTGACTCCGGTTATGAGCAAACATGAACACGTCAAGTGTGATACTAGTAAGGTTTTATTAACTACATAAACCTTAAACTAGTCTAACATACTACATATACACATAAACTGGTCTAACATCCTACATACACACATAACTGGTCTAACATACACATACACACGCATACATTTGGTATAGGAAAGGTTTAAAGCTTAACTCAGTACAGAGAAGAGTCATAAGGAATGAAATTTATGGAACCAGTTGCATATTCAGCAGATCTACACCTGGGATAACCGTCCCCCCCCCCCCCCTTTTGAATTCTCAGTTCAAACAAACCAACCTTTTAACAAGGTGTAACCTGATACTTCATGTGCTCAATTAATAAGACTAATTTTGATACTTGCAAGTCTCGTCTGTCCGAAAGAGATTCCTGATGCAATCTTAAGTTTTCCAGTTGATCTTTGCTGAATTTGGTTCGATGAAAAGAACCAGTTTGAGTCACTTGAGTAACTTGATGAATGGAAAGGACTAAGCCGAAGAAAGGCCTGGCACAATGCTTTGGTATCCTGAAGCGTTTTCCCACATCTTCATCTTAGCATCTGACCGAACCACCTACTGGGGCGGGTCCCTGGAGCCGGGCGTTTAAGGTCGGAGAAGATCTCCGCCTTTCGAGATGGGCTTGTCCAATGAGCAAAATTGAATTTCCGAGCGGGAGGTGGCAATTTCTGGAGGGTTTACGACCCCTTTGTTCTTTAAGCATGGTAATTTGCAAATGGACTTGAATCGAAATTACTAAAAGTTCTCAGGACCCTAATATATATTGCCTATGTACCAATATATAATATACACGCTTGTTTCGATCATAAGAAGGCGAATTCATAGATACTAAACACGGTATATGTAAGGTTATATGAATGGGTGTTTATCGTAAGCATTATAAATAGTCCTATAAGCAACAGATTATACAAAACAGCAATATAGACACAATGGCCTACAAGAATATGTTGTTCATTCAAAGAAAGGTTTTCCTATGATTTAATAAGAGAACAGTCCATTTCTCTGGGCATTTTCCTTATGGGACAATGAGTGGGCTATCCTTCTCTCATTCCTGGGGGTCATAAAACCAGTGATATCATGATTAGTTGTCATGGTGACCAGAGGGCCTGGTGTTCAGTAGAAATCCTGGCATCCAGTTTATTGAGTGAGGGGACTGTGACGACTTGTTAATCTAATGAATAATTGATTTGTTAAATCAAATTAAAATTAGTGTGTCAGATTGGTCGATACGCTACAACAATATAGCTATTTTTTATTTTCTCTTTGTTATTATAAATAAGAACAGATGAACAAACAGTAGAACAGATATAAGAAAGAAACAAATAATGCAACCTTTTTCATTTTACGTCTAAACAAAAGCATTCAAGTAAGAAAAAACTAATAATCAAATGTAAAAATCCCTCATTACAAATAAATTGATTATTAAAACTACAAAAGCAGTTCAAGCTAGAGCAGCAAGTGATTCCCTCTTTTCTTTTATTGTTAGATTAACATTAATGAGGAGGCCTATTTTAAGACCTACTGTAATGCATAATGTTACACATAAGATATTTTATCCCAACAGTTCCCCAAACGTTCACTTAAAGCATAACAGATTATGTTTGCCTGAATTCTTAAATACTGTAATTCTGTGTATATGTGTATATTTATCGGGATTATATTTATCGCCTTTATGCGCACGCTTCGGATGACAGTCAGCATGACAAACGAGCGGAGAAAAGGTACTCCTCTCAGAAAACGTACAAATAAAGGTAATTAAACATCTAAAATTATTATTTTAAGTGTTGGGATCGCTAGATGAGGGCTTAATTAACTAATTTTCATGAAAACCTCAAAATCGACTAAAATCAACATTTTTTGCCTGTAGTTCAAAATTAGCCTGTGTGCATTCTGACTCATTTTAACAGCACGGGTCACATATAGTTATCTAATTTACAATATATATAGACAATTTTTATTTTATTTTTTTGATAATGATAATTAAACAATATTTAGCTAAGTGTGTTTTTGTGCTGGCCAATAGGTTCCTGTATTAATAAATGATTAACTGAATCCTTCAGTCAAATGATTCGTTCAAAATGGCTGATTTAATTAGAATTAAAGCAAGTGATTTATGAATGGATCTTTGAATCATTAGCTCACTCAATTCATTCAAAAACAGATTTATTCAGGAACGCAGAGCAGTTCTGATATGGCTTTGTTTGGAACCATTTTGTTTGCGAAAAAGAAAAAAGACAATATTGTGTCTCAAATGCAACTCACTCAATTAACTTATTAATTTTATACAACAGTTTAACAAACAATATCACATTTTCAATCGAGCATGTGCAGGAAAATAGCACTCTTGTTTGTGTGATATTACTAAATATCCAAGGATGCACATACGTTTTTTGGTCTGGTTCTGGAAATGTGGTTTGTGTGGTTACCCAGGACATAGTGTGAACCATTAAATATAACTATAAAAAAATAAAACAATTAATGAATTAACAGTAATAAAGTGCAATAATACTATTATATTTTAAAATAAAAAGTGAATATTACATAAAAATACAATTATTTAGACATTTTGTCTACATTAGACACGTTGTCTAAAGTTATAGCCAATCTAGCAACAGTAAGGTCTAGGTCATGACCTAACTATTTACAGCAAACTTCACCCATGAGTTATGTTGGTAATGCATAACCAGATATATGTGCTAATTAAGATTATGCTACATATGCTATGAGAGCTTGATTTAAGTTGTATTGAACTGAAAAATGCTTTAAGCAGAACAGTGCAGATTTGATTTTTATTTAATTTTTTTCCTGTAGACTGAACATGGGACAATCTTTCATATAGCAGACTCATGTTGAGATTTTAACGTGCCTCCTGTCTTGCATGTTGGCAGGAACCAGCATGATGCTCTGCTTATGAGACAGAGAGCTAATACAGAGACAGAGAAAGAGACTGAAAGGAAATAAAAAGGAGGGGTTGAGTGTGAAGTTAAGGCAATTAAAAAAATTCAGATTAGAAACAAAAGCCATCAGTGCAAGAGCAAGAAAGTGGAGAAAAGCGCTAGTAATGCAATTATGAAATGACTGCAGACTGTGCAAAAGTAGTTTAGCTGTCAATCTCGGGTTCCTTCAAGACCTTCCCAATCACTGTCAAGGACAAATGTACCATTTCTGTTTTATTTTGTGTGTTTTTGGCTCCCCCCAATTTTAAATAATTGCTTTCAGCGCTCCATTCAGAACACTTGTGTGGCAGTCCATTTGGAGGAAATGACCACCTTTACAGTTCTCATCTTGCTGTCTGATTGAAAAAAAAATAGCTTGGGCTAGAAAAACAATTTGGGCGTTCTGTGCTTGTGAGGGTGTGTGTGTTTGCTTGTGAGTTTGTATTGTTGTTTTTTTTCAGTGGCCCATTGGTACTTTTTGTCTGGGCAGTCATTCAACAGATCTATTTGTGAAAAAGTCTCTGAAATCTGCTCAGCTCTTCTGAGGCTATCAGTAAGTGCCTAGGTCAACAGACGTACCACGGATCATTCATAGTTTTCTGCCATTGTCTGTCTCTAGTAATTGAAATTATTAATTAGAGGTCTGTACACTTTGGCTTGCAAGATTTAACTAAATTCTAACTAACAGACTAAGTTCAATTGCCATTTTAATAATATGAAGAACCATTTTCCACTATAAAGAACCTTTTGTGCAAGGTTTCATGTATAATATTAAAGTGTGAAGGGTGTTTATCATGGCGATGAGTTTTGCATGGACCACCAACACTCAGGTGGTTAAATAAATAAAATTAATAAATAAATAATAAAAAACTAGATAAAATAGACACAGGTGACTTATAGGAAATAAAATATGGTCAGGGAAGTGCTTGAGATTTGTCATAAGTTTGAGTCTACCAACAAGCCAAACCTGTTTACCTGTTTAATCATCTATACTTACATACATATACAGTACATTGCATCTATGTTTACTGTACCAAAAAAACAAACTGGTGAACAGTTGCTGAAACAAATAGGAATAGTCCAATAACAGTCAGGGGAGCTCGTTTGTCAAAAGTTGCTCTCCACATTTTCCTGAGCCTGCAGTTCATCTGTGCACTAGCTCTGCTGTTGCTGTAGTCAGATCAGATTTCCACCCCCACAGACTTTATTCACTAACAATAAACCCTAAATGTGAGCTAGAAACAATACTAAAACAGGTGTCATTGAGTGCAAACCCCTCAAAACTGTATGTGATAAACAGGTATTGATTAAACAGGACTTTCAGCATGAGGCTGGACAACACAGGCCAAAGCAGAAAGTCACAAGACATTCATCTGGTGCAGTTTTACAAAGATGACTATCGTTTCCTGCTTTAAGTTTTGTTAAAATGTTACAGAATCTTTACCACCTAACACTGACACATGTACAATATCTTGAAATATATATATAATATATATATATTTTAATATTACAACAACCCAGCTATATGTATAATTATTTTTGTGTGTGTGTGTGCTGCACTATATGCCATCATATTGCAAAGACCATTTTTCACATGTAATATGTACCCTGTAAGTTTTTGTTTTTCTTCTTCTTTCACTCAGGGTATGTTTACACAACAATTTTTTAACCAAAAATGGTAAAGCTTGTCATGTGCATTTTTGGAAGGTTTCATGTACAGATGATCCCATTCCCACGGAACCATGAAAATAATAAAAATGCTGTATAATGAATGCCAGTCCAGTAGTTGGCGATGATATTTTGTAAAGAAACACTACACGCCTGTGAACATATGCATTTCTATCAACTGAACACGTAATATACATGTGCATGATGTCGCCGTTTTCACAAATTCTCATTTTTGTAGTTTACGCTGAAGCGATAACGGTATCATTTTTTTTTATCTTGCACTTTGAAACCCATTTTTAAAAGTTTGCGTTTTCAGGCCTAACACCATTGTTGTGTAAATGAATAGCCAAAATGCATAAAAAGTTTTTTAGTTGAAAATGCTGTTAGTCTATTCGTCATGTTTTCCAGAATATCTAAACATTCCAAAATCGAGATACATTTACTTAAGATAATTAAGACACTCACAATATAGATTTTGTTCTCTGAAAACCTGATCAAAATAATACAAAGTTCTGTCATGAAACTCTAGATGACGCAGGCCGATAGGTTCTAACTCAATCTGATGTAATCACATCATTATTCACATGGTGCAGCTGACTGGTTTCTTTTCACATCAGCTCAAAAAAGCCCCCCCCCCAAGGAGTTTGTTCGGCTTAACATTCAAACACTCAGCTAGTGCTTGCTGTAGTAGTTGCAGCACAGTTTAGAAACCCTCCACCTTCCCCAGCTCCGCTTGTATAGATCTGCTTTTAACATTTCATGTTTGTTATATATGGAGGTTATTTAATATATAATATATGTGCAGCAGCAGTATTTCGTACATGCTCACAGCAGCGTGTCTGTGGATGTATTTGCAATAGCAAGTCTCAGTACTTGCTCTGCTGCTGCATCAGCATGTAGCATATCATTCCACAGACCTGATACATTAACATTTCCATGTATATTACCATGATAAATGAGTTGTCATGACAGAATGTAAGCTTAAAACAAGAAAAATATGGGGCAAGAAAGATAAACAATTAAAAGGGAAGACTTGTTCTTGTTTTAGGCATAAACTTAATTTTGATATCTCAAGATATTATCATATCTTAAGTCATTTTCCTTAAGTAAATGTATCTTGATTTAAGATTGATTAGATATTTTCTGTCAATTCTAAGAGTTCTCTCTTAGAGGGGTTCATTCCCCTACCTGATATTGTTTTTCCTTATGTGCAAGAGGTCACAAGTTAGAATTTCAAATATAAATAAATAAGTACAGAACATTTCAAATTAAAATGGGCTGTCAGTAGATCTATATCAGTAACTGGTATATTTTATTGCATTTTGTGATTTCACTGGAATGGACTTTTCTTAGATGAGAGTAGCCATTTGGAACACTCTGTACCAATCATTGCCACTCTTTGTCACCTATAACCGGGTCTGTCTTGGACTAAAAGGATAGATCCTACTATAACAGTCTTAAATGGGTTTGGTAAGTGGAGGATTCATATTGAAATAATCTCAGAAAATAATAAAATGACAAATGTAAATTGTGACTGTAAAGCTGCTTTAACACAATCTGCATTTTAAAAAGCGCTATATAAATAATGGTGACTTGACTTAATTAAATACTCTAGAATCACACAGATTGTCTGTATTACAGTAACCACATACATTAAATATGTAAGAGTGTGATATCCGTAGTACTATGCTGGCATTCCCAGCATGTACTGCACCATTAATAAACGTATATGATCATGATAAAGAATCAATCATTAAGCTTGTTTTCTCTATTTAACACAGTACAACCAATTGTATTCTGTAATAATTTGACTAGCTGAGGGACTTTTTTCTTCCACAGAAAAATATTGGATATAGAAATTTATTGTAAGAAATTTCAGTGAAGCATTTTACTGGAATTTGATGCAAGCTAGATCATTTTTCATGACATTATTTTTATTATACCTTTTAAGCGGTTTAAATATAATTTTAAATATAATATAAATAATATAATTAACCTATTTACATTACTTATTTAAAGATTGAGTCTGTTAAACAACATCGCATGTGGAAGTGATTTGAGGGTCCATTCATCATCCATTTGAGGGAGTCACACTTTTTAATGTGTGAACATTATGAGCTCCATAACTCCTAATTGCCTGCTTCTTAATAGTTATACTGTAGTTGTTTAAGTTTAGGTATGGGGTAGGATTAGGGATATAAAATATGGTCATGCAGAACAAGGCATTGTGTAGAATTACACTTCCTTTAAATACTGTTGCGTTGTAATTTGTAGGTGTAAATGTTAAACAGTAGCTACCACCATTTTGCACAGCAACATCCTCAGTGTTTTAAATCACATGATTCTAATCCAACCCCTAACCCTAAACAACTAGTTCTCACCTTCCAAAAAAAAAATACAGCAAGGCAAACATCAGTCACAAGTTTATATATAATATACATATATATAATATATACATTATATATATCTATAATATATATATAATATAATATATATATATATACGATATAAAGACCAGTAAATTGCTTTGTGTGAGGAACAGATGTGAATGAGATCTGACTGTGTTCATGAACCAAGAAGATTTTCACTGATTAAAACCTGATCCACACACAAAATTATTGCATAGCTTCAGAAGACTTGGAATGTAGTACAAATACCTTTATATATTCTGAAATATAAAAATCTTTCATTTCTACTTGCAATAAACACTACTACATGCAAAGTGTACCTATTGCATGTTCATTTCATGTCCTAATTGCCATAATTAAAAGATTATGAAGTGTAAAAACCATTCACGTTCTTGTAGACCTCCTAATTACAACTTGTAAACGAACTCACATATTTTTTGAGAATTTTGGCCTGTGGAAACACTCAAAATGGCTGCACATTACAGTGATTGGCATTTGCTTAAAGTTGAGAATTTCTCAACTTTTGGATATTCTGAACTTCTTTCAGTGCTTTCTCTGATCCACTATCAATCCCACAATCCTCCACGCAAACTAAAATAAACTGAAAATGCCTGATAATTCAAATGTTTCATCGCTACAGATTTTTGTTCTTGGCTTTCACCTTTTCCTCTGATCAAAAAACAACATCTGGACTCCCCCAACCCCATCCATAACCCTTAATGTTAAACATGTAATGTCGACAGAATAAATTGCATCATGGGCCACAAATAGTATCACATCTTAAGTCTCCACATTTTTTATTTAGTTTGTGTTGACACAGATTGCTATCTTCTATCACTTGTCTACTATCACAGTGAAGAAATGGAATTTTGAACACCATATATAGGTGATTCTCCAGGAGCTTATCTGTCATAGTGTGGAAATGCCTTATCTGCCATCAGCAGTGAGTTTATTCATTTTTAACAGCTTTCACCCATGTTCAGATTTATAGCAGTTTTGTCCTTGCTCAAAGCCTTGTGCTTCAACCCTTAGCAAATAGAAGCAGCGATTGAATGGAAGCCTTTTTAATGTCTCTCTCCCAAGGCCCATCAGCAGTGCACGCAGGTCAGGTTTAATCGGGCCTCAGATTGAACTACATAGAGGGGCAGCTCTCAGAGTCATGATCGATACCTCCGCTTTGATTATTGCTTAACATCTTATTGAACCGAACGGGGTGGCAGAATGAATTCTCAGAGCCTCTGTTAATTGCGTACTAAAGGTACAGTGCTGCATGTTACTATTGCATGATGGCTCAATTGGGAAGATTATTTTTAGGACCATTAAAATTATAATAAATATTAGGTATTATAAATGTTAATCACTATAAATTACTAAAATTATAAAGACTGCAAACCCTTAAGAATTTTCTATACAAATTTGACAAGTATTGAGATATCAGGTCTCCAAAAACTAAGAATCCAAGAGTTTTACATAGCTTCCCTAACAAGGATATTTGCCATGATCATTTTCGTCAATAAATAAGCACAATATTTCCAAGCCAGGCTCATTGAAAATGCGTGCTTGTGGCCACATTTCTACAGTTTCAAAGTGACATGTCCAGTGAGTGGCACTAAAAAGTGGGTTCAGTACGTGACTGTGGCCACGTTTTTGTCATGTTGATACAGGCACGTATTGCTGAGTTTGTATTACGTTGCTTCAGGCACATATTGCGGCGGTTCTGAATTCAAATGTCTGAGGAGTGTCACTAATGCTCTATTGTGTTGGAAAATAACCCAACCCCTATACCAAACCCTACCCTAAACCTACCAGATATTGTTAGTGAAAGCAAAAGTTATATAAAAACACATTTGCTATTTTAACTTTACCAGATTTGTACGGCCATATCGCATGAGCAACCGAACAAACCTTCTGCATTATAAAACCCATTATCTGAGCTGTGTTCTAATGTTCAAAAGTATCAGTTTTCATGTGATATTAATATTCAAAAGTATCAGTTTTCAAATCCCACAGCATGTTAAAATTGGTCATAAGATAATATTGTGCAAGGAATTGTGTGAAAACTAGGCATTCTTAATCGAAACTCTGGCCCTGTAAATCATAATTTGTGTGAAAAGGAACAAAAAATGTTGGTGTTTTACTGCCTCTAGTGTTCAGTTCAAGAAACTGCAGCGATTCATACGTATAGATAAGGTTTTATTTATTTATTTTTTAATTTTGCAGAAATGTAGGTAGAGGCACGTATTCCCAATAAGCCTGGGTAGCCTATTTTAGATAAACAACTAAAATTACAATGTAATAGTGAGTGTGTAAAGTGAATGAATGTAAACTCTTTGAGTGAAGATGAGGCAACAGATACAAATAATTACATAGACACATAAATTGGCTTTGCTGCACACACCTACAAGTTACGTACATACCGTAGAATGAATGGAGGAGGTCTTGTGACAAAATAGGTTAAATTGTATGCAGAAATACAGTAAATACTTTACGATTCACAAATTTTCTATCACAACCCTTATCAGTACTTTGAGAACCGTGGTTTCACAGTCCTATAGAATTTAATATACACATGCAATGAAGAATGTACTTGATATTTTAGGTGATAAGACAATAAATGTCAGAATGTAGATTACTTTTGGCTCTTGTTGTCCTCTCTTGAGCTGCAATTTCTCGGGATTTAATGTGGATTTGCTACAGACACAAAGGCCTAACTTCAGCTATGCGGTGAATAATGCATAACTAACTCTGGCACCTTGTTTTAGGAAGCAAAAGCAATACTGGTCTGATTATTTCTCAGAGAATCTTATGCAAGATGGCACTGCACAACATAAAGCAAGGATGTCTGTACCTGGAAAGAGTAATTTGTTTGTATTTCCATTCTCTTAATGCATATGCTCAGCTGCCAATGAATCCCTCTGAAAGTGCATGATCTGCATGTCACCAAATATACCTAACTTTTTTGAGATGAGCAAACTCAACAAGGTAGTGTTTAGCTTTGAATATTGATTTATCCTGGCTAACTCTCCAAAATTTAATTAAGAACATTCTGATTGAATCTGAAAATAGTTGGCTAACAATGCTTTTGGGAAATACATTAAAGTATTATTCTAAGGAACATCATGGTTCTTCCAGCAGAAGATAATTTCATATGCTAAACCACTAGACCTTGACCCCTGGCAGAGGAGCAGTGATTCAGATTGTTGAATAGAACAATGATCATTGCAATGAAAAGGTGAGAACACAAAGTCAAAGTCAGAGTTCTACTTTAGCTGCTGGGGGGGTAAATAAAGAAAAAATAAAAAATAATAAAGAAAAAAGGAGAAAAAAAAGATGAATAACCTGTCAGTAGAAGTGGAAGCTAATAACATGGATCACTGAAAATCAAAAGCTACTAGTTTGTGTTTCAGAGCTGGATAAATATGTTTAGGGAATAGTCCAGCTGTTAGGACAAATCTTTGGAAATGTTTATTATCTGAAAGATTGGTGCCATGAGGATTTCAACAAACAAACTGGGAACACTCTCACTGATCAATCTTATAGGGCACCATGTTTGTGGCAAAGAAGCGAAAGCAAGTCAAACCAAAAGATGAAAATCTTACATCAGAAACTCAATATTGCCTCTATGCTGCAGTTGAACATATTGTACAATTAGTTCTGGACTTTCTTCAATAGCTA
Source organism: Sinocyclocheilus anophthalmus (assembly GCA_018155175.1). Lineage (NCBI taxonomy): Eukaryota > Metazoa > Chordata > Actinopteri > Cypriniformes > Cyprinidae > Sinocyclocheilus > Sinocyclocheilus anophthalmus. The sequence goes on along the minus strand of JADLZN010008366.1, from coordinate 611,949 downwards.
CAGAACAGTACTGAATATTATTCTTAGTTAATGATGCACTTAATCTGTTGATGACCGCTGTCTCTTACGCATTAAATTAATTACATTACCACTAACGAATACACTCCTTTCCACATTATAATAGCATTATTACACACAACACAATAAAGGATTTTTATTTGCAAAGTGTTATCATGATCTATGCAAATAATTTTGCTATGGGACCAACCCATCTAATGTTTAGTTTGCTCTTTGAAATGTACATAATTTGGATATTCTGTTATGCCTGAATTGTACAACTCAATGACTAATTTCCTCTGTAAATGTATTCTTGTGACCATATTTAAAAGTGAAATAAGCATTTTAATAGCAGATTTGTGTAGTAGTGGCTCAATATTATTACAACTGGATGCCATATTGACCAGATTTTTTCCTGGTGATTTTATTGTTTACAATTTTTCTAACTGTGTCACTTGTGTTTCCCTTATAGCACATTGCAAATTATTCTCATTACAAATAAAAAATGGAGCCTTTGGATATCGATATTCAATCATTTATCCACAAAGCCATGTATTGCAACATGTCTGTATTAAATGTTTCTATTTCTTATAATTGATGCATGTAAGACTGGCTTCTATTGGTGTTTGGCACAAAAAAAATTCAATGACAGGAAACATGCAGCCTAATTATTCATCTAATTTATTTAATTCCTCCGCAAGCGCACGTGAGCTCCGCTTTACAAAAACTCGCAGATCTGATCACAGAGACGGAACAACAACACCCAGACTCTGTTTTAATCATTCTCGGGGACTTTAATAAATCCAATCTCTCCCATGAACTACCAAAATACAGACAGCAAATCACATGTCCCACGAGAGAGAGTAATATATTGGATCACTGTTACAAAGCAATAAAGGATGCATATCACTCTGCCCCACGAGCAGCTTTGTGGCTCTCTGATCACTGCTTGGTTCATCTAATACCGACCTACAGACAGAAACTGAAATCAGCTAAACCTGTAAAAAGATGGACTAATGAAGCAGAGCACGATTTACAAGCTGTTTACCTCACTGAATGGAGCGTTTTGAAGCTGCTGCCACCAACTGGAACGAGCCTCTCAGGCTGTAACATCTATATCAGTTTCTGTGAAGATATGTGCATTCCTACCAGGACTCAGCTAACTTACAACACTGACAAACCATGGTTCAATGCAAAACTCAGACAGCTCCGTCAGGTCAAAGAAGATGCTCACAGGAAGGGGATAATGTCTTGTATAAACATTCTAAATACACACTGGAAAAGGTGATCAGAGTGGCAAAGAGGAATTATTTGGATAAAATAAGGATTCAATTCTCTTCCAGCGACTCAGCATCAGTCTAGAAAAGTCTGAAAGAAATCACCAACTACAAAACACCATCCCCCATCACTGAGGCCAATCAACAACTTGCTGAAAACCTGAATGAGTTTTACTGTAGATTTGAAACACCCCACACCTGAACATCTCTCCACACAACCATCAACAACTCCTGCAACCCCCCTCTCCCCCACTCCTACACTTCAGATCAGTGAAGATGATGTGCGCAAGGTCTTCCGGAAGCAGAAAAGGAAAAAGCACCAAGACCAGACTGTGTTACACCAGTCTGTCTGAAATCCTGTGCTGATCAGCTGGCCCCCATCTTCACACTGATTTTCAACAGATCACTGGAGCTGTGCGTAGTCCCTTCATGCTTCAAAAGCTCCACCAGCACCCCCATCTCAAAGAAACCCAAATTTACAGGACTAAATGACTACAGGCCTTTGGCTCTAACGTCTGTGGTCATGAAGGCTTTTGAAAAACTGGTGCTGGCCTACCTGAAGGACATCACTGGACCATTGCTGGATCCTCTTCAGTTTGCATTCAGAGCAAACAGGTCTGTGGATGATGCAGTCAACATGGGAATGCATTATGTTCTGCAACATCTAGACAAACCAGGCACTTAGCGCGTGGCGTATACGTTCATGGACGTACAGCTAGGCCTTAAACAACACTATCAATCCAAACCTCATCCCACTGCCATAAACTAACTCAGGCTCTCCGGCACAACCTCCGTCGTCAGTGGATCAACAGCTTCCTGACAGACAGGCATCAGCTAGTGAGGCTGGGAAAATACACTTCCAGCACCCGTACGATCAGCACTGGATCTCCTCAGGGTTGTGTTCTCTCCCCATTGCTCTTCTCCCTGTACACCAACGTCTGCACATCTAAAGACCCCTCTGTCAAGCTCCTGAAGTTTGCAGACGACACCACACTCATCGGCCTAATTCAGGACGGTGACGAGTCTGCTTAAAGACAGGAGGTAAAAGAGCTGTCTGTCTGATGCAGACTTAACAACCTGGAGCTCAATACGCTCAAAACTGTGGAGATGACCGTGGACTTCAGGAAGAACCCTCCTGCACTCCCCCCACTCACCATCATGAGCAGCACTGTGACTGCAGTGGAGTCATACAGGTTCCTGGGCACCACAATCTCTCAACACCTGAAGTGGGACACTCACCACTAGAAGACTCTTCTAACTTGTGACAACACGAAGACAGCAGATCGTTGTAGTCCTAGCAGTGAAGTATCAATTACATGACTCAGGACGATGCTGAAACAAGTTATAGCCTCCTGCCAATCATGAATTCTGTCCTCCTGAACTTTATAACTGTCTGGTTCGCTAAGCTACCAAACTGACTCTCAGAAGATACAGAGGGTAGTCCGCCAGCATTTCCAGGAAGGCTGAGCGAATCATTGGTACAAACCTCCCTTCTCTCCAAGAACTGTACTAATCCAGAGTGAGCAAAAGGGCTGGCAGAAACACTCTGGACCCCTCACATCCAGCACACTCCCTCTTTGAACTGTTTCCATCTGGTCGACGCTACAGAGCACTGAGCACCAGAACGCCCAGACACAGGAACAGTTTCTTCCCTAAGGCCATCCATCTCATGAACACTTGAAAATAACCGTGGAACACACACTATTTATACACTCAAACACTTATTTATCTAACACTCATACTCAGTCTACACCTCAAATTTGTACATAATATACAGTACCTGTACATAAAAAAACTGTCTATTGTTATATACCTGTACATACAATTGTCGTTTTGTATATTTTTATTCCTTATTTACTATTTTTATTTTTTTTTATTTTTATTATCTGTGTTTTTTGTTCTGTCACTGTCACACTGTGGAAGCTTCTGTCACGAAAACAAATTCCTCGTATGTGTAAACATACCTGGCAAAAAAAACTCATTCTGATTCTGATTCTGATTGAAGGCAACACTATTGAAATTCCTCAACTTTTCACATTTTTAGCATATAGACTCCATCAAACTTTGTACATCTTTTCAGGTGTTTATTTGTTTTTTTGTAAACTCGTATTATAGCATTTGATGTAACAAACGTATGGCTTTATCTACAATGACACTGATTAGCAAAACAGTAAAGGTGTCATATGATGTGATTTCAATTTTTCATTTATCTTTGGAGTGTTACAAGCTCTCGGTGCATAAAGAAGATATGTAAAGTTGGTTTTTTTAGACATACTACTATATTAAATGTATACTATGCTAAGTGCATATTAAATGTATTATTTTGAAACAACTTTAAGTATGTTAAGTGTATTTCAAGATATGTTTAAGTTTGATTTTAATTTATTTGTAATATATTTAATATACTGAAATTGTGTTAAATTGGAACCTCTTTAAGTATATTTAGTGCAATTTAAGTGTATTTCTTAAAATACATTTAAAATGTTTTTTTTTATACTTTATGAACTAGTTAGAGTATATTTGAAGCATCGTTTTAATGTACTTCAAGTACATTTCAATTGTATTTCAGCTCATTGGAAATGCATTAGCATTACACTATATATTGTATATTATAAAGCTGCTTTTTTCAGAATAGACACACACGTACACACTTTGATATCTACAAAACTTTAATGTATTATATATTGTTGAGTACACTACAAATATTCATAAAGTACACTAAAAAAAAAGGACAGCAGCATATATACTTCGGTGAAAAACAAAACATACTATTAAATGTATAAAAAATGCACTTGAAATACAAGTATGTTTACAGTATATTTGTATTACTACAAACATACTTAAGTACATTTTAATACATTATAAAAAACATAAATAAAAAAAAGACTGAAATGCTATGACAGAGCTATCTTTTCCATTTGTAGAACATTTAAGTTATACCGGCCTTACTAAAAAGTACAGAAATTTACATCAGTGAATAAATAAAAATTGCAATGCAATTTTCTGAAGAAAAAAAATACATAAAAAAGATTGAAAACACAAAGTGAATAAGTGAATAGCTGTGTGTGTGCAAAAACTGAAGATGATAAAGTTCAAGCAACATAATAGGGAGGGATGCAGGGTGTTTTGGAGGTGGACAAGGAGATGGCGTAGGGATGGTGAGAGGCAAAAGTGCGGGGATGATGACAGGATGTGGCGAAGGGATGGTGATGGGAGGATGACGATGATGCCCTGGCAGTTTAGATGGTGTTTAGCACATGGAACAGACCCAGAGCATCCCAGTGCTGAAAACACACGGCAGAATCGAGGGAGCGATACTTCTGCGAGGGAGCCACGAGGTAGATGGTGTTGCAACATCTGGGGGCCAGACCGATAGGAGACAGAGCTGGTGGATCCGAAGGCGCAGATGGAGCTGTGTGTCATCGCAGGTTCCGGAGACCTGGGCACAGCCTAGTCATCCTGACTCCTGGCATACATTATTTTGCACCAGAGCCTTGCAGCTTTAAAAAAAACAAACAAAAAAATTTAAATAACAGATTTTTACATGAATGACTGAAAGCAAGCACAAATTAGCCAGCTGGAATGGACACATTGCTAATGTTTTTCTTCCAAGATTGACCAAATCACCCTCCATTAGGCCTTTCCTCCCCAACGCTGATTAAAAAATCTCTATAACAGAGGTGATACAACATGAAAATATACTTACTATTCCTTTCCTTTGTCTCTGCACTCAGATTTCAGTTTGTCTTCTATAACAGCTGATCTGAAAAACAACAAATGTTAATATTTCACACACACACAAAAAAAAGCAAATTATGTTTGATGATTTGTTTTCTTTTTAAGAATGACAGTACGCTGAGAACAATGTACCTGGTCGGTAATATTGTCAAAAACCTTCCCAGCCTCAGCAGTTTCAGATGTACTGTATGCTCTCATATAAGCAACCCTTCTTACAATTTAATCTTTGTTCTTATCTGTAATGAGAAATATATATTAGAAAATTAAGGCCCAATCATCGTGGATTGCCACGCTTAATGCAATATACAAATATAAACACCAATCAACGAACACTACCACAGTTGGCTAATCAGCTCAAGACAAAGTAATTGTATGTTCATAATCATGGTTTTTCAAAGATCATCAACTTCATTACAATGAAGCCAAATTGTTCAGGAAATCAGAAAAAAATAAATACACAACTTCATTTTGCAAATAAAAGAATGTTAATGTTGTACATGTTATAATGACTAATTTTATTTTATTTTTTTCTGACAATGCATGTGTCAAAAACACGACTGACACAGACAAATAACATTAATTAAATCTTACCTGAAGTCACAGTGAGGTTCCAAAAGCCAGACGCCATACATGCTTGCAGAAGCTGCTAAAAATAAGAAAATACCGCTAACGTTATATTTTCTAATTAATTTCATAGTTCCCCCAAAACAATTTGAATTCTGTCATCACTCACCCTTAAGATGCTCCAAACCATCTAAGATTTATTTATGAGATTTATGTCCCTCCGATAAAAGAAGATTCACCAAAGATGTTCACGTTTCAAAAAGTTGAAATCGCAAAAAAACATCGCCAAAGTAATCCATATGAATTGCGTGGTTTCCTCCAAGTGCCCTAAAAGGGCAAGAAGTGGCGAACAGCCTTTATCTAATAAGGTTTAAATTTAGACTTTATTCGCATTCAAGAGAGATTTGCACGCACATCATATTTTATATACAAGTTCTCTGGGGTGAGCTCATTATCATACGAATCAATCAGAGCCATTCAGTGGCTCTGGAACCAATCAGGTTTAGTCAGTGTGCTGTTTGAATTTACATAAGTAAATGCAAGTTTGTTTTGTTTTGTTTTGTTTTTTTCATATATTATGTTGAAATCCTAGTGGGAATTTCAGAAATATATATTAGAAAATAAAGGCGTCAAGCTTGAACAAATTTATAATCACCTAGCTTATTAACTTTTTAATCTTTTCAAACTTTTTCAAACTTTCTGGCTAGGCTTTTTCAAGTCAACTTAAAGTTTGTCTTGACAAACTTTTTTATCTAGTTACAATTAATGTATCATGTAATGAACAACAGCCTAATCAACCAAAGTAGCATAACCTTTTAAGTAAAACTGAACAACATATTAAACAACATATTTTAAATATCGCAACGCTTAATAATAGTTGACAAACGTTTGTACATTGTAAATGTTAAAAATGTTTTTCAAAATATTGTACTTTTCCAAATATTAAAATTATAAATAACAAAATATTTAAAATATAGCCATGTGTAGGCCTACTGCAATATAAAGTACATTAAAAACCCACTAAAAGTGTAATCATATTGTTATGTTCTTTCACAAAGTAGACAAAATATACTTTAAGACGGGTAAAATAAGTATGTTTTCTGTAAATACACTAAAAAGTCACTAAAAGTATGCTTGTTTAGTATATCCCTTAAAAGTGTAAATAAAAAATATATTTATTAACATAGTATTTCCACTATATTTTTTAGAAATATACTAATAGTGTGCATGTGTTTAGCATATTCCTTAAAAGTGTAACTAAGCATATATTTAATACAAAAGTACTTCTAGTATACTTTTTAGAAGTATATTAAAATTCAATTCAATATATTTTTATTGCACTTCAAATAAGCATGCTGGGAATACAAATGTATTATAAACATACTAATTGAATTTCAAGTATATTTTTAATACATTTAATACTACGTCTTTGTCACCGGAAGCTCTTGGTGCATAAAGATCTGTAAAGTTGCAAAGACTAACGTCTCAAATCCAAAGAGATATTCTTTATAAAAGTTAAGAGTCAGCCACGCCTTCCTAAAATGCCTCGTTCTAACACGCCTCCACATATTTATGTCACTATGTGGGAAGATTTGCATAACGCCACCCAAATGTTCACGCAAAGAAAGAAGGCGTGACTTTTATTCTCTCTGTAGTATTGTTGCTGCTGCCGCCGCCATGTCGTGAAGGCGCTGCGTGTTTGTTGTGAAAGCGAAACTATTTTGTTTAGCCTTCCAAAAGAGGACGATATCCGCTTCGTTATGCCTAGAGCTGATCCGTGCTTGTCACTGAGGAAATACATCAACTTTGCGCTGTGGACCGCCAGTTCGGCTTTCACCATTGACGAAGCGGAGTCCAGCCCGGGGTCATCACATGTGGTTGCCGCAATGCACAGGCAGCCCGCTGACTCAAGGCCCCACCCGCCGCCGTGTGTGATGCGGTGTTTCATTGTGAAAGCAAAACTACTTTGATTGGCCTTCCAAAAGAGGACACGACTAGAAATCAGTGGTTAAGTTGTATTTACAACACTGTTCCAGAACACTTCAACCCAAATATTCAGATGTGTGCAGCACATTTTATGGAGGACTGTTTCCTGATCCTGGGAGAGTAGACTACAATGCCGGCTGTTCTGACTCAGACTGTAAGTACGTTTTTTATATATAAAGAAAACCTGTTCCTCAAGAAAATAATGATTATAGGACAGTAGCCCTGACTTCTATTATAATGAAAAGTCTGGAAAAGCTAATGGTGGGGAAGTTGAAGTCAAACATAAAGGGACAGCTAGATCCGAATCAGTTCGCCTATAAAAACAGTCGGGGCATGGACAATGATATACTAACCATAATACACTTTATTTTGCAACATTTTGAAAACCCCAAGGCCTATGCCATACTGTTGTTTGTGGACTTCAGTTCTGCTTTTAATACTCTGCAGCCACTCATCCTTCTCAGTAAATTCAGACAGATGTCTGTTAATCCACGTATCATCAGGTGGCATCACTCTTTTTTGACCAACAGGTCAGAGTGAACAAGACATTATCTGAAGTCGTCAACACAGATGTATCTCAAGGATGTGTGAGTTCTCCCATTCTGTTTGCATTATACACAAATGATTGTACAAAAAGTCATCCCAGCACTTTTTTGTCAAGTTTTCTGATGATACTGCCATCTTGGGACTTATGGATATGGACATTTCTGGTTATAGTTCGGTGGTTAAAAAGTTTGTACAATGGTGTGAGGACCATCATCTTATACTAAGAAAACATAATAAATTATTTTTGATCCAGGACATTTGGGGGGCCATTCTCCATTACTGGTCCATAACATTTGTATTACCCAAGTTCATTCTTACAAATAATTGGGTGTATATCCCTCCCTCCAGACTCTTTTTGAGAAGACAATAGTTAAACAGGCAAGGAAAATTATAGCAGACCCCTCTCATGTCCTATTCTCAGAATATTAACTACTCCGATCAGGTAGATGCTATAGGGTTCTAATTAAACACAGGGAAATATGCTCGAATAGGTATAAAAACTCTTTAATTCTTTTATCAGTGAATCACCTAAACTCAGCATGTAAGATGGGTGTGAAATGAAGGTGTTATAGGTACTGAAAGCACTTATGTCTGTATTTGTTTCTGTGTCTGCTGTTACTGTACTATAATTGTATGTATTTTTGTATGCGGCAGCCTTTATGTCGAAGACAAATTTCCCTGGGGATAAATAAAGTAATCTTGAATCTTGAAAATCAATTATCGTAAGAGTTATTCTGTTCCCCTACATGATCTATATGAAAACTAAAATGAGTCCAAAATTTGACCAACTGATGACATCACAGTTGGTTAAAATCTTCCTGTAATATAGTCCCCATTATTTTGGGAATAGGTATTACTGTTGTAATGGGGCGACAGGGACGAGAGACGGTCGGATTAATTTGCATAGCTTTATTCATAAACATGGTCAGAAACAGGCAGGGTCGAAACACCATGGCACAGGTGAGACAAAATAATAATCCAAGGACAGACTTGATCAGGCTCCGAACAATATCCAATAGGGCAAGGCAAACAGGTAATCCAACAGACAAACAATAATCCATGCGAGGTGCAAACAGAGTCCAAACAACAAGATGATAGAGAATTCCAAGACAGACAGAAGATCAGTAAACAGGCAACAGGGCAACACGACGTGACTAGACTTAAACTGGAAACTAGGACTGGGAACAGGCTCTGTAGAGTAGCAATCACTAGGTGAACGATAAACGCAATACAATACTCAGCAGTGAGGAAGAGGACATGGTTTATGTAGGGTGTTTGATTGGTGATAGTTGTGTGTGTAATCAGTGCAATGGATGATGGAAAATGTAGTCCGGGATGACATGCAACAGTTTGTGTAATGTGAGAGTCAATGTAATTGGAAAAGGCAGCATCTGGTGGCGAGCAGACGGAAAACCACGGACCAGATTCGTGGCAACTGTCAACATTTTCCACATATTAGGTGCAGTATATACATTAAGTAATATTGAGAAAAAGTTGAGTGAGGGGCCCTTTGAGCTGATAACCATAGAGTTTTAAAACATTTCCCTTTAACCCTTCAGGGATTGATGCTTTATTGGTTGTAATATGAGATAAACACACAACTGCCACCAGTTACCTCAGATTTCGTCAACCTGTTCGCTTTTCATTTTAGAATATATTAGATCATGCTATAAACATTCATAAAAATAAAGAAAAATCGCAATTAGTAATTTGTTCAAACATGTCTTGCATTTGCTGAATATAATGTCTGCTCAGTTATATTTTTACAATCTATTTTAGCCATCTGTACGCACGTCCTATATCCTTCTCTTTCTTTCAAACAATACCACTGTCACCTCTGCTGAAAGCAATTTTCATTTCGTTTAAACACACATTCAGTTGCTTTGTTAACCACAACTTTTTATTAGGAAAAAATCTAACTGATTTCACACATATTATAGTATATTCACAAAAAATTATTTACAATGCAATAACGTCTGTAAGGTAAAAACAGCTGTCAATTTATAGAGGCACAACAAAATTAAGTTCCTCTATATGTTATTCATTTACAGACAGGTTTTTCACTTTTAATCTTCTGTCAGTGTCTCGGCAGTAGGTGGATAACACTGTGATCCGATTTGCCTAAGGCAGGTCTGCTTTATAAGCATCTGTGATATTCACAAAGCATTCATTCAAAGTTCATGTTGAATGTTTCAGACGCTTGATGATATGTTAAAGAGCAGGAAGATGAGCAGACAAATCACAGGTATAGAAGTCTCCATGTGCAAACAATGGTTGATCCAAGGACCCAGTGCATCGTTAATGCATGTTGTAATATTATCAGCAGCTTCAGAATAATTTGGTCCCAGCATATACAAGAATCACTATAATCTGTTGAATCTCTCTGGGTAAATAAAAAAGGGATAATTGAGACCAAAATGTATAGCTTTAAGCTGCACAGTGACATGAAGCCGACAGAACGTGCTGAGGGTCATGACACCAGCAAAGCAGCTCACATGCAGCATTTTATTTACACAAACACCTTAAACCCATTTCCTTCAGGACATGCAAATGCAGTTGCTTTCATAATTTAAGGGAAGGCTTATTGTGATAATACACCTTAAAAGACAAGAGACTCTTGTGTATTCTCACTGTGATCAGATGTATGACCTTGAAGACCAGACGAAGGCTAGAAGCTGCTGCAGGTGAATTATAACTAGTGGATTTACTTGTTGTAATTCACTAGGCAGTAGTCTTTCATCCCTTTCAATGATTCTCACAAGATCCAAGGTCCACAACCCTGAACACAGTGAGGTAGAATACAAGCTTATACAGACGACACACACATGCATTAGAGCCTTCGTCAAAGGAGAATGAGTCATCTGTGCAGTTGCAATGAATGCTTAACACGGCATCCATATGGGTGTAGAATGTGGTTTGATCAGATGACTGATCAGATGTTTTGCTCAAATTAATGTTTTCTCAATATTCGTCTTATTCTGTTGTAGTAAGATGCCGGAGAATCCTTTACAAGTTGGTGTGTTCTGCTGCAGACATGCTATTGTATAAGACAATGTGTTTGTTTTTAGTCTTTGCGTGTTTTTATATTAAGTGAAGTTATAACACATTTATTTTTTATGTTTGGATAGATCTGCAATATCAATACATGGGCAGCTTCTTAGACATTAACCGTTTGACAACTGTAAAGCTTTGTGGTAAACAGTAGAGCTTTTGCTTAAGCTGATGCTGCCTTCAGACATTTGTTATTAAGACGTCGCCTAATCGAAAACTAGACCCAATAAATACATTCTATCATCTAGAATTTTGCTCTGCTTGAAACTCGTAATTACAATATTTCTGACTCAAGGATTGTTTAATTCTTAGCATCTAGCAAATAGTATGTGTTATTGTTAATAGACAGTTCATGAGTTCACACTTTCATATAATCGGATTGAGCACATTTGGCGTGCTGTCCTGAGGGAAGGCTCAGAGCCCAGAATATAGCCCGAAACCAGAGAACCACCCCATCCCTAATCTGGGATGAGAATAGTTAAGAGTGAGGAGTTGGGGTGGAGGAAAACTGTTGTGGAACAGAGATGAGTTAGCTGTATATATATGTACGATACATATCGTGCTAGTTAAGTTTATTATCTAGACGAGCTCCACCTGTGCTGAACTGATTGATTATCTGAACGTGCTTTAATCTATTATTTGTTCCCGAGCAAATAGTTTTGGCTGAGGGCAAAGTTTCATAACATTATATTTTATATAACTTTAATACTTTTGACTGAATTGCCTAACAACTTTTATGATGGCATGATGGTTGATGGTTTTTCTTTACTGCACAACACACATTTCTTAACATTATTCCTAAAATGTATTTTAATATCACTATTAGATTGTATGATCTCTGTATAATATCAGTCTTTAAATGCAAGATATTTAAAGTGTATCTGAAGTATACATGCAATAGGTCCACTTTAGCATAATCAAATATACTTAATTGTATCTTTAGTTGGACCTCAACACTATGTCCGCACAATTAAAATAGGTTGTTTTACTTTAGCAGACTTTAACTATACCAGTTTAGTATACCAAAAGTGCAATTGCAGTGTATTTTTTTTATTAAGCACATACATATTTTATATAGTACATATAAACAGTATTACTTTAAAATTAATTGTTACTATGTGACTACCTTGAAACTGAAAATGATTTTGATAATTTATGATAATAGTGCTCTCTTCTATTATCATAAATAATAGAATTGTTTTGGAAATGCTGTGAAACAGGGATGTCTGGTCACCCTGCTATAAAGTGATGCTATGTGTCCCTGACATGTTTTTTTGCATTTCTTGTTTCACATGACTGACATAGGGCTACTGTGTCTTCTGGTCCAATTTCTTTTCTTTTTTTTTTCAGTCTTGCAACAGTCGCATAGGCTCTGTATATAATTAAATCAGACTATAACAGACCACTTTAGACCTCATTAGAGTGAAAGTTATTTGTGCATATTCAGACCAAGTACAAAAGTGTTACTGACAACACGCATGACACATTTTGAGACAGCATGTTTTAATGTGCACAAGTGCAACTGAGATTTGGAAACTGTGGTGGAAGGGATATTGTATGGCTTTAGAAATGTTTAATGTCCATATAGTAGAATCTGTTGCCCTGGAGCTGTCAAAAGTCAGCTGAATGGGGAATTTTTGCTGAAAATAAATGGGGATATTTCTGTGCAGGTAACATGAAAAAATAATATATATTGTTAATTTATATAACTTCCAACATTGTATCAATGTAAAGCTGGCTGAAAATTGGGGGATAGTTTTCTTTACGCATTCTTCAACACAACCTTTCAATCACACCATGCTTGAGAGTGCAAATATACAAGCTTTGCAGTATCTCATTTTATTTTCCTAAGATTTAGTCTACTGTTGAGACTGTATGTATATATGTTCCTGCTCTTCATTGGAAGCACACAGAGGTTGAGAGTGCTTTAGGTGAATGAATGGTACTGTCTCTTCTCATTACAGCTGTGCTGTAAACAAAATAAAGCCCAAAACCAGCAGTGGGAGAAGATCTGACCGCTCCAATGCTCCTCTTAACCCTTGGGAAATTTGTGTATAGTAAGGACCTGTAGCAGGACTTACATACAGCAGGACTATAGACATTGTCAGCTTAGACAAACACAAATGAGATGACAGCGTGAGGTCACTTTTTTATGGTTTATGATTTGATCCACACAGTGTTGTTTGCATATACTTTAAATATCATGCACTCTGGGGGTGCTTATCACTGCATCATATCAGCACAAAAAAACATGCAGCCTTTGGTTTCTAAGTCTTTTTTGTTGACAGTTTGACATTTGACTAATTAGCAGCTTCAACAGACTGCACTGTGAAAGTAACCCCCCACAAATTATTGTATAAATAGCATAGAGAAATAGAAAATCTTGATTTAATAAAACCTGGATATATAAATTCTTTTCACTCTCCATACTGATATGGACTAATCCGTTACTGTTTCCATTTTTGTTTATAGGATATCATGTGGAATGGAATGCGAACATGATGTGGGCTGAAATCCACCTCTCCAACATGTGCATGACAGCTTTAACATGTGGGAGGGTACAAAAAAAAAAAAAAATTTTGTTTTTTTTTTTGCCAGCCGCTGTACCTCAGCAACCTAGTTCTGAAATTAAATGAAATAATTTTACCTGTAACAAAGCACTACCATAAATATTAATCTCCCAGCATTCCTATAGTGTGCAACAGTCAGCTCCTGGAAGTAAAAACTCTCCATAAGTAAATACATTTTAGTGATAACTTATAAACCTTTAAAAACAGACCTGTTGTGGGCTCAGATGTTGTTGATAGTGGTATATGCTTTTGTTGAAGCCATCAGTTTGCATTATTTCAACTATTTTTTTTTTTTTAAATAATGGTGTTTAACAGCGGAAAAACTGCATTACCCGTGATGGTATAAATAGTCACAAACAATGGCAACAAATGGCAAAAACACTCCACGACCACTCAAAAAAGTACAATCGATATAGCATGATTGTGTGTAATATGAATGTCATGTGACCTACCAGTGTCAGTTGTGTCACTTTACAGCCATTGACAAAAACCCTTTCCCATGGCCTTATGGGATGGTTAAGTGTTCATCGGATGTGCGGTTCTAAGTCTCGCCGGATACATCTGTTATCCATCTGGTTACTTTTCACCTACTGTTTTATGAATATTGTGAATCCAGACATACTACTTTTTTTACATACTGTTTTTAACCTGTAGGGAAGTATGCAGTATTGGATGCAGCTCATCATTTTAATTTGACTTTCACAATGCTTTGTGGGATTGTAGTTTGTTCCCTCATTAAACCTATTAAGTACACAGTCTTGTACCTTTGACTTTTTGTCCAGTTTTCAATATATTTTTTTTGCTTCAAATAGAAGTTTTGGTAACACTTTAATTTAGGGACCAATTCTCAATATTATCTGTTAACATGCATATTACTAGCATATTAATTATTTATTGGTATTATAAAGCACATATTAATGCCTTATTCTGCATGACCATTTTTGATATACTTTAATCCTACCCCATACCTAAACTTAATAACTACCTTACTAATTATTTGATAAGCAGCAAATTAGGAGTTTATTGAGACAAAAGTTGTAATTAATAGTTAGTTAAAGGGATAGTTAAAAATGGCTTAAGTGATGGCCCCATTGAATTGCATAGTGTTTTTTTTATTATTATTATTATTTAATTTCTCCATACTATGGAAGTCAATTGGGACCAGCAACTGAAGGTGCACTATACCTTTAACAGTAAGACTGGTTCCCCAGTGCACTATACTTTTGGGGGTTTTTGGGTTACAGAGCCAGACTCAAAAACATGAGCAACAAAAATATATTGTGTTTAAATAATATATATATAATATATAATATATTTTTTTTTTTTTTTCCTTTGAAACTGGTACCACTAAACTAGTACACCTTCCAGCTATAAGGCACAATACCTAACAGGCTCAGGTGGTGGAGAGCAGTCGGACTACACTGATGATCAGTCAACGATGAGCCCTCGCTCAACTCTCTAAGCTCAGGTGTGCACTTACTAAATCAAATTGTGCTTTTGTTTGATATGCACTTAGAAGACTTAGTCACTTGTGATATCCAGGCAAGAATTGGGTAGAGATCCAGATATCAGGGCCATTAATTAAATCATAGAGGCATAAAGTAGTTATAAAAGGAAATAACATCCATGCAAGGAGAACAGCACACCATTTTAAAAGAAAATGTCCAAATTAAACAGCGGTGTCTGGACTTCAGAGGCCTTCACGCCTTTTTGCAGAGACAAGCATGGTATTGATGTTTTATTTTTCACAAATCTGTTGTAGCATATATCTATCTATATATCTATATATATATATCTATCATATATCTGATCTACTTCTATCTATCTATCTATTATCTACTATCCATGTGCCTAACAAGCCACTCAATAATGGTCAGTTAAGGGTTTTTTTAATACAGTAAACATAAAGGTATTTAAATGTGAATTGTATAATACTGACAACCAATAGATCACCCAAACCAACAAATAGGCCATAATATTCTCACCCTGTCATTTCAGTTCAAGACTTCCTTTAGTGGATCAAAAAAGGGGTGTCTAAGGAATGTTCAGCTTTCCCAAACATCATGAAAGGGAATTGAGGACCAGCGGCCATTTCAAGTTCCAAAGTGGCGATAGACCAGTCGATTATCCATTTATATAATATTAAAATATTGTAATGAATCAGCTCATGGGAAATATTAATAATTAACCATAACTAGTTATAATGAACTATTCATATTTTAGATCCACTGTAGTTATTTAGCTGACCACTCAGGGTCAACTGTCTTGTCAATTATAAGAACGTTAATTTCCTGGTTAAGGGGAATTACTTTCTTACTGTACAATTCTATAATTTTGTAACGTAAATCTGCATGATTATTGTCTCCGGTTATGAGTAAACAATGAACAAGTCAAGTGTGATACAAGTAAGGTTTTTATTAACTACATAAACACTTAAAGTAGTTTAACATACTACATAAACACATTAAGCTTGTCTAACATACACATACACACACACAGATATAGTTGGTATAGGAAAGGGTTAAAGTTAGCACTAAAGAAAGAGACATAAGGAATGACCTTTATGGAACCATTTTGCATATTCAGCACATCTAAAACCTGAGGGAAAACGTCAGAATCTTAGTTCCAACACACCTTGTAAAAAGGTGTAACTAATACTTAATGCATCAATTAAATCGACCAAGTTTGATACTTGCGTATGTCTGAAAAAAATTCCTGATGCAATCTTAAGGCCCAAGATCTTGCTGAAAATAGTTGATGAAAAGGGGGGGGTGGGAAGGGGGGAAAAACAGGAGCTAGTTTGAGTCAGAGTCACTTGATGAAGGGAAAGGACTAGGCCGAAGAAAAGGCATGGCACAGATGCTTTGGTATCCTGAAGCGTTCTCTCACATCTTCATCTTAGCATCTCACTGAACCCCCGACAGGGGCGGGTCACATGGAGTGTGGCCTTAAAGACTGAAGAGATCACGACCTCTCAAGATGGGTGCCAATGAGGAAGGCTGAATCCCAAGCGGGAGGTTGGAAATACAGGGGATTTTTATGACTCTTTGTCTGTAAACATGGTATTTTGCATATGTAATTCACTTGAGTGTTGATGAAGAAATTAGTAATGATTCTTAGAACATCAATATATTGCATAGGTATCAGCATATAATATAAACACTTGTTTCGATCATAAGAAGGCGAATCCATAGATACTAAACATGGGTTACTTATCATGAATGAGTGGGGTATAGTAAGCATGAAATTAAAAGAGTCTATAATACAACCCCAGATTAATTACAACACAGCAAAAATATAAACAAGGCCTGAAGAAAATGGGCTGTTTCATTACAAGAAGGTTTCATATGAAGGAATTAGTAGACAAACGTCCATGTTATCGGTCGCATCTTGTGTACTTTGTTCTGGAGAATTGCAGCTACAGGAGTCGGCCGCTGCCACAAGGTTGGAATGTATCGGGTTACCAATGAACACAGGGTCTTGTTTGGCAGACCTGGGGGACAAAGTATGTGAATCTAGCAAACAAAATATATATTGTGTTGGATTGGTCCAGACGCTACATATTTCCCCCCTTTCGATCGTTGTTGTCCGTAGAATAGACAACATCGAGCGATGTCAAGGTGCAGAACAATGGAACACACACCTGCCACTCACGGCTGAGAGACAGTGATGGCTCTTTGGCTGTTGGTGCCGTGGTGGATACTGTCAGGTGGTGCGCTGTGGTGATGAAGGCTGTAGCAAGGTGCGGGTCCTCGAACTTATGCAGCAGGTGTCGAGGCTGTGACACCTGTCATCCTGAAGTGAGTTAGTACGGGTAGGATGTTTTTTTGTTGATGTTATTAGCCAGTAGGCTATCTGTGGTACCCATGATGTGGGGCAGCTGGGTTAGACTCTCACTGGTGAGAGTNAACACAGAACACGTCAAGTGTGATACAAGTAAAATTTTATTAACTACATAAACACTTAAAACTAGTCCAACATACTACAACCACATTAAGCCGGTCTAACATACACATACACACGCACACACACACTCGCATACAGTTGGTATAGGAAAGGGTGAAAGTTTAGCACTAAAGAAAGAGACATAAGGAATGAAATAGCCCAGTGCATGTTCAGCAGATCTAAAACCTGAGGGAAAACGTCCGATTCTTAGTTCAAACAAACCTTGTAAAAAGGTGAAACTGATACTTAATGCATCAATTAAAACGACTAAGTTTCATACTTGCGAGTCTGTCTGAAAAAGATTCCTGATGCAATCTTAAGGCCCCAAGAGCTTGCTGAAGTTGGTTGATGAGAAAGAAACAGTTTGCGTCAGAGTAACTTGAAGAATAGAAAGGACAAGGCCGAAGCCTGGCACAAGCTTTGGTATCCTGGGGAGAGTTTCTCACATCTTCATTTTAGCATCTCCCTGAACCACCGTCTGGGGCGGGTCACATGGAGTGTGGCTTTTTAAAGCCTGCAGAGATTCACGCCTCGCAAGATGGGTTCGTCCAATGAGGAAGGTTGAAATCCCAAGCGGGAGGTTGGAAATAATGGGGATTTTTATGACTCTTTGTCTGTAAGCATGGTATTTTTCATATGTAATTCGCTTGGGTGTAGAGACACAAATTAGTAAAGATCCTTAGAACATCAATATGTTGCATAGGAATCAGCATATAATATACACACTTGTTACGATCATAAGAAGGCGAATTCATAGATACTAGACATGAAATAGTTAATTATATGAATGAGTGGTTTATCGTAAGCATGAATAAAAATAGTCTATAATACAACAGATAAAATACAACACAGCAATAATATACACAAAGGCCTGAAGAAAATGGGTGTTCATTCAAATAAGGTTTTCCTATGAATTAATTAGAGAAAAGTCAATTTCTACTGTGCAATTGTGCCTCTTGCTTCTGGAAAATGCAGCTGATAGTCTCTGCTCACATTCCACAAGGTCGTAAATGTATCGGGTTACCATGAAACCAGGCGGTCTGGCCTGGCGTCTGGGGGGGTACAAAGGATTGTGAAATCTAGCTCACAAAATTAGATCTGGTGTGTGAGTGGTCCAGACCGCTACATAGATATATATATCAGTATATTATATATATATATTATATTATATATATCCTAGCATCTCAACATGAAACCCTCATAAAGGTTATTCATACAATGTCATACTGTATGCCCAGTTCCAAGCTACTTTGGGCTTAAAGGGATGGTTCACCCAAAAATGATATTTCTGTCATCATTTAATCAACCTCATGTCATTCCAAACCTGTAAGCCCTTCATTCATCTTCGGAACACTAAGATATTTTTCATGAAATCCAAGAGCTTTCTGACCCTGCATAGACAGCAACGCAACTGACACGTTCAAGGGCCAAAAAGGTAGTAAGGACATTGTTAAAATAGTTAATGTGACATCAGTGGTTCAAGCATACTTTTATGAAGCTACGAGAATACTTCTTATGCGCAAAGAAAGAAAACAAAATAAAGACTCAAACAATTTCTGCTTCTTCCTTGCAGTCTCCGACACACGGTCACCGAGAGCCAATCACAATGCATCCGTGTGTATTCATCTGGGTTCTGCGTCAGAATGTCGGCTCCTGAGTCAGCAGCCGCTGCTATCTGGAAATTGTCAAGTGACAGGTTTCAAAATAATACTATGAGAAAATTGCAATGGAAATGTAAATTTAAATAGTAAAGAAAAGTGTTTACTTTTGAATACTTACAATTAAATGCTTACAAGCATTGTATTAGGTAATTTAAACTTTTGAGTAAAATATCTGTGCTTTTAAGTGCATTTTTCAGGATGCACACCCTGTACTGTGCACTGTAAAAAAAATCATGTGAAATCTACAGGATTTTACTGTGTTTGTGCACAGGAAATTACTGTATACTAGTTCACAGTAGAATACCGTAGTTTCAGTCAAAATTGCAGTAATGTAAGAAGTACTGTGAGTGTCACAGTAACTGTCTCGAATCCGGTCCATGAACTTTCATCTGCTAGCCATCAAAGGTCACCCTTTCCAATTTCATTGACTCTCGCACTACATACTGTTGCACATCACCCCGGACTACATTTCCATCATGCATTGCACTGATTGCACTGATTGCACACAGCTGTTTACACTGATTCCACCCAGCTGTTTCATATCACTCCCTCTCTATATAACACTCACTCTTATCCCTTCCCTCTGCCGAGTATTGTCTAGCGCTTATCTTCCCCAGATAGCTACATTACGGAGCCCTAGGGATTTTCCGTGCTTAGCTTATGCCTTAGCCTTTTCTCGGTCTGACCAGAAGAAAAAGCTGTGACTTGATTGACTTGACTAGGAAGAACAGTGTGACAGTGAATTGAAGGAAGAACAGCTGGGGACTCGACTAGGAAGACAACTGAGACTCGACTTGGACTCAGGGACATCCGGCAGACAGGAATCACAGGGTGTTGTACGAATCAGACTCATTGGAAATAATGAGATGATGAAACGCTGAACCCTTACAGCATAGATGTATAATTAAGGCGTAGTCAATTTTAGATCCGCTTTAGATATTTAGTGCGTACAGATGGGGTGGAGAACTCGGGCGGATTTTTTTTATTTTTTTTATTTTGAAAACGAAGTTATGAGTTTGAATCAACTGTCAAACTAAGTAGTGGAGGCCGTGACTTGAGATGACATGTTGTGTTCCCTATTTGCGGTTTGTTAGAGGCAGCATAAAGTGGGGGTTTGACAGTTGGTACTGCTAGTATCGAATGTGGGAAGAGGAGGGTCTAGGTATTCGTGCTAATGGTCTCAGTGTAAGGTTAAATACTGTTAGCCAAAAGAAACCTAATTTCAGTAGAAAGCATAAATCTGTGTCTGAACAAAGCATAAGGTCTGATCCTTGTGCTAAGTGTTGTCGCAGCGTCATGTCCAAACTGTACCATAATGTATCATGCTTTAGTGAAGAAATCACAAAATAGCAGTATTGTTTAAATTGTTTCTTTGAAGAAGGAATCTCAGTACAGTTATATCAAGGTAGATGTGAGCGCTGCTACCCTTTCTACAGCATAAAGGCCTTATGGTTTATAATTAGATTGAAGCAATTCACCTACACTTTGACTGCATATATACAAGCCTAGCAACCTGGTGGTCATTATGTGTTTCACTCGCTGAGTGAAAATAAAGGTGTAATACTGTACTTTAGTAATCATATGTGAGGCAAACATAACTACAAATATGTTTAAACCGGTTTTAACTTACAGTAAACCAGTTTTGTAATTCTGTAAACAAGTGCAAGAAGTTATTGTTACATTAGAGAAGCACTCACTGAATGCACCACGTTCTAAAACTGTGGGCAATTTTTTTTTAAAATAGGCAGACACTAAACTGTGTTAATTGCATGGCATGCAGGTTACGGTGACAACCAACTTGTCACAGGAAGCGCTAACGTAACATAGGAACAACACGAGCAGTGTGAAACAAAAAAATGAAGCTAAGCAAGTTAACACGACTGAGCATAGTTTCATTGTAGGAATAAGCTACAAAGAGAGATGAGAAAGGGAGGGGGTTACACCTAGTGGTATTTCTGTTATCTGGCACTCTTAGCTGGAGGTGTTAGTTAAAGTGAAAGAGTGGAGTGGTGGGGTTTTTGTTGAGGTATAGGTGTGGGTGGGGTGGGGGGGGGGGGGGGCGAGGGGGTGAGTGGGTGAGGAGAAGGAAGAGGGCTGAGGGGGAGGACAAAGTAAGAAGGAGATTGGTAAGGGGGAGGAGAGCGGTGGTGTGGTCGGGTGGGGGGAGGGAATGAGAAGGGAGGGTGTGTTAGATGAGGGGTTTCGTGGGTGGGGGGAGGGTGGGGTGTGGAGGAAAGTGGATAGGAGAAAGGGGTATGTGTGAAATGGTGTGTGGGCGGGCGGCGAGAGAGGGGGGATGTGGGTGGTTGAGGAGGTTGGTGCAAGGTCTAGGAGGAGGGGCCAGGGGGATGATATGGGGTTGGTGGTGTGGTATACTTGGGGGTGTTGGGTGTTGTTTTGTTTTTTGGGATTGTTTTTCGGTCATGTGAAAATGGGTTGTTGTTGTGTAGTGGGTCCAGTTTGTTATTTGTTTGTTTTTTTTTGTCGGTGTTTTTGTTTGTGGCGCCTTTGTTCAACGAAAATTAGAGGAGGTTTGTTTTTTATTTGTGTGGGTGGGTAAGTGATGTGGGAGTGCTTATGTGTTTCTTCATTCTGTTATCATTTTTTCAGTGTT
>JADLZN010008366.1:292500-587500 GCA_018155175.1 Sinocyclocheilus anophthalmus | reverse complement strand
GAGACTCTGATCCAGCAACTGAACAACACTCAAGACAAACTTGAAATGGTCCAAAGAGAACTCAGGTACTCATATAGGCTGCAAAAGGAAACACAGTGAGAGAAACACCCTACTCCTGCATCCTCAATCAGCCGTGCAAACTTCCCCATATGCACCAAACTACGAAGGGGGGAGCCAAAACTTTCTGCTTAACAACTCAGCAGACAAAACCATAATACCTCAAGCAACCACAGAGAAGGAGGGGGTTACCCTTCCCAAGCATCCCCGCAGCAGGAATATTGTGACCCCCAGAAATTGTGAAAGCTAGCCACAAAAATCAGCATTCATATTGGCAGGGCAACATAGTTTCCGACTTTATGCCGACGAGCAGTAAATTAGACGGTGCGTCGTTTCAAATCATTGCTTCAAGCAGAAAACACAGTAACAATCTTATGTGTCGGTTTCCTAAGTTAGTACTTCTTTCCAGTGCAACATTTTCCTGAAATCAAAAACAGATAAAGATTATAGTTGAATGCGCCTTCCACAACGCCTAAGAAGTTTCAGTGGCTATAATGTTTATTATAAATCGTACGAAGCCAACTAACCTGATTTTAGCGAAAAAATCCTAATCTCTGTTGTTAGTGGATCATAAGTCTATTTTCTGACGACGAAATCTTGGGATTAGCAGCTCATATAAATGGTAACAGAATAAATCGGTCTGATTTTGGGCGAAGAAATCACCTTCTTCAGTACTGTGTAGGTGATCAGAGCGATGCTCCTCATTTCACTGATTAAAGGCCTTATTATGTGTTATGTATCAATGTATTCATATCGACCCACTCATGTGAAAAATTTACGTAACTCTTATACATGCGCGAACCAGGTTCTGAATATAATCAGATAAAAATATAGCTTGAATGTGCCTTCCTACAGGTAGTAGAAAGTGTCAGTGCTATAATGTGTTTAAATCGAACGATAAGAAACTAACCTGATTTTAGCGAAGAAATCCTAATTTCTGTTGTTAGTAGAGGGTACGGCTTTTTCTGATGGGTAAACCTCAGATTAGCAGCCCATATAAATGGTACCAGAATACATACAATCAGTCTGATCTTGGGCGAAGAAATACCCACTTTCAGCACTGTTGTAGGTGATCAGATTGATGCTCCTCATTTCACCAATTTAAGGCCTTATTATGTGTTACGTATCATTGTATTCATTTTGACCTGCTCATGTGAAACATTTACGTAAAATTAATGGTGTTATTCTAGCGTAGCGAACTACGAATCCACCATTGCCTGTGAAGTGAATGTGCTGTTTTGATTAATGAATGAATATGTATGGGACATGCTGAGTTTCCCAGCAGCTCAAAGCACGTGAAGTTGCTCCACGACTGTTGGGCAGCTTGCTTGGTCTCGCTAGAAACACGGACCCCCGGAGTGGAGCAGGACTTCTTCCCAGTGTTAATCTGACAACAGCAACCATGCACAGGACCGTGTGAAAACAAAGACTTGCGTGTAACTGAACGCAATCTCTTAAGCTAAGCCATTGACATCATACTGCTTAGATGTAGCATCGAGCTTAAAACACTAGTACGGATTGTAAAAGGTTGTAGACTTTCTAACCACACCTATCTCTCCTCTCTCTTCACTTGTCTCAGTCCACTCTGGTGTCAAGCTGTGTGCCATCAAAGGTCCTGGTGGTCTACCAACATACTGTAGTTTTGACTTGGTATGTTTTTTTTGTTGGACGTTATTCACATTTTTTATTTATTGCATATTTACATTTGTTAGCACAAAGGAGACCAATTCAGATACATGATTTGTATTAATTGAGTGTAATTAAATAAAAATTTGTTTTTTTTTTTTTTCTTGTCTATAGTTATTATTTATTTTGTCTTTTGCCTATTTGATAAGTTATTAGGACCACTTTTTATTTTAATTTGTTGGTGTGTGTTTACTTTACCTTATTTTTATTATTTCACCACTCCATCTTCGATTTTGTATAGGATACAGTAGTTCTGCAACTGTTGGTCTTAAAAAAACGAGTTAACAGGTTATTAGTAAGGCTAAGCTGTTTTCTCTAATTCTCCTCACGCCCTCCCCAGGTGCGGTTCCCCCCTCCCCCCCCCCCCCCCCCCCCCCCCCCCCCCCCCCCCCCGGCCTCCCCCCCCCGTGGCCAGGCCTAATAATTGAGGGCAGCTACCATTCAACACAATGTAGGCTAAGATAGAACTAGGAACAATTCCCATTGTTTCTTTTTCTTTTGACGAGGTATGTGGTGGGTCCCTGCTAGTTTAGCTAACAGCATAACCTAGGGTTATGAGGTCTATTGCAGCATCACACACAAGTGACACCTGCGTAGCCATATCTACAGAAAAAACTAAAATAGGTAAAATCTTCATCTTATTTTATTTCAGTTTCGTCATAGTGACCAAACCCGTGAACCATCATTGTTTTAAGTAATAGTTTGACTACATGTATAGCCGGTCATCAGCTGACCCCTGCTTACGGCCCCCTCAACAAAGTTACTCAAACTCTCTTTGTGTTCACGAACACAAAAACATAGCACCCTACCTCACTAGCTGCCTCCCACCAGCTAGTCATAACTTACACGGCCTACACAGCCGTTCCCATTAGAGATAGTTTAACACCTCTGTACATACCTGCATTTGCCTTGTGCCTCTCTCCCTCTGGTGTTCCCACAAGTGTGCCAGTATATCGCAGACATCCAGCCCTGCCAGCTCACCAGGACCACCTGGAAACCCAGTAGAGCACTGTAATGTACATCCTTCAGCTCAAAGAAGCCAACGACCTGCAATGGCAAAGAAAAAAAACAGCGAGACCCTTGGATCACAAGGAACAACCCATCACCCTGCCTGACACACCAGGACCTGAACAGCATCATCTTCTCCTCGGCCCACACCCTCAAGGGCCTCAGACAGGAGGTAAATGAGCTGAAACCGCAAGTCACAGAGTTCTACAGAGAACTGACACCTGCTCAACGAGAGAAAGCACAGAACGGATGCAAAGAACCTCACAGAATGGAGCAACAGAAGGAAATCACCAGTCTTCAAGAGGCTCTAACAGCTGCTAGACACCAAACGCCGCTGGAAAAAGCCATCACACAGAACTTGAAAAGAGAACTGTTTCACACAAAATCACTCTTAAAAACAACATATGTGGAAATAAATGAGAAAGACACCACATCTTAGTCCTTACAAGGCCACCTGCATACAGACAGAGCTGAGGTCCAAACCCTGACTCAGCAATTAAAGAGGAGCTTGACATGGTCCAGAAAGAATTTAAACAGTCCTACCGACTGCGCATAGACTTAAGCAAAAGACAGCCGGCTGAACATCACGTCGCCAGCAGTGCAAGCCCTCCACGCCTGGGCACAGCTACGAAAGGGGGGAAAGGGAACCAAAGCCTTCTGCTTGACACTTCACAAGTCAGCTCACTGAAAACCTCTGCAGCTGCAAAAAAAAAAATTGTTTCAGGCGAACCGAAGCAACGCAACGAGGTGAATTCAATGTCACAAATGAACTGAAATATGCTTGCAGACCACAAGGTGAACAGCTAGGGAAAACACGAAACAGAACTTCCCCTGGCCAGCAGGCCCACCCCCTCAGCCAAGAGTCCGAACCTGCGAGGGGGGGGCGAGAGCCACTGTTCACACGTCACCAACCAGCAGCCACAAGGGGGTGGGCAGGGACCTTCCAGAGGATCACTGCAGACACACAACCGTGTGACCCCACAGACCCCAACGAGCTGCCAGAGACAATACATCTGGCAGCCTAAATACTGCAGAGACCCTGAGGAAATCAAAGGAGCTGATCCTGCAGTCTTACCAGCAGTTTAAACAAGCCATCATAAAAGAATTCTCAGACCCAGAGTCTGAACAGGGACTGATCGCTGCTGATTCTGAACTTCACAACTCAGAATCCAAAGCGGGCACCAGAAGGCACCCAGCATTGCCACAATGCAAAACCCTTCTACAGAAAGCCCTAGCCAGAAGAGGACAGAGCCATCACCATGGCAACAGACCCAGGTTCCAGACCAACCACTGGGAAAAGGTGTCCTCATCCTGCAAACACCACGGTATTTCCAACAGCAGTCCACCACAACATCCGCCTCCACACCCTTACACGGGTGCTGCACGGAGGCTACACAAGGACAGCTGGAAAACGCTTACTTCTGAGTTACAGGAGCTGCTGACACATGCAAAAGAGCTCCTTGAACAAAACTCAAATAAGGAGTATTGAGAAGGACAAACCTATGACTCCTTGCCTGCTGCAACACAGCCTCAGGCCCCTCCAAGGGAGGAGCATCTCTTGAAACCGGTCGACACCCCTAGAATCAGCCAGACAACGTTGGACTGAGCAGCGGGCCCACATGCTCAACAGCGAAAGCTCTGCTAACACAACTCAGGCAAGCTCAAGTCAGTGCAAAGCAAAGCGACACCGCAAACATCAGACTTCTAGTGACGTTCGGGCAGAACAGAAAGCTAACAACCACCTGCTGCTCTCCTGCCATCATCACTAGGTCAGTCGGAAATTCTCTACACACTATAGAATCTCCATAACAGTTCCCTGCAATCCCTGGAACCACCTGCATTCTCACCTGTGAGAGTCTAACCCGGCTGTTCCACTTCGTGGGTACCACAGATAGCCTACTGGATAACAACATCAACAAACAACCATCTTAACCGGACTAACTCACTTCAGGATGACAGGTGACAAAGCCTCGACACCTGCTGCACAAGCTCAAGGACCCTCACCTTGCTACAGCCTACATCACCACAGCACACCACCTGACAGCATCCACCACGGCACCACAACCACTTCTGGAGGCACCAACAGCCAGAGAGCCTCCACTGTCTCCCAGCCGTGAGTGACAGGTGTGTGTTAGATTGTTCTGCACCTTGGACGTCGCTCGCTGTTGTCTATTCTAAGGACAACAACATTCGAAAGGGGGGATATTTGTAGCGTCTGGACCAATCAAACACACAATTTTTAATTTGATTTAACAAATCAATTATTCATTAGAGTAACAAATCGTCACAGTCCCCTCACCAAATAAACTGGATGCCAGGATGTCTGCTGAAACAGGCCTTGGTACATGACAAATAATATGATATCCGGTTTTATGACCCCAGGAATGTGAGTAGATAACCATCTTTGTCCACAAGAAAGGACAGAGATAATGGACATTTCTTTGACTAAGTAATCATAGGGAAAAACCTTCTGTTTTCCTATGCACATGTGACCCGCCCAGTCGGTGGGTCGGTCAGATGCTAAGATGAAGATGTGCGAAAACGCTTCAGGATACCAAAGCATATGTGCCAGGCCTTTCTTCGGCCTAGTACTTTCCATTCATCAAGATTCTCTGACTCAAGCTGGTTCTTTTCATCAACTAATTTCAGCAAGATCTTGGGCTTTAAGATTGCATCAGGAATCTCTTTCAGGCAGCCGAGACTCGCAAGTATCAAACTTAGTCTTATTAATGAATACATTAAGTATCAGTTACACCTTATTACAAAGGTGTGTTTGAACTAAGAATTGGATGTTTCCTTCAGGCTGTAGATCTGCCGAATATCACAGGTGTTCCAAAAATCATTCTTTATGCCTCTTTCAGATCTGAGTTATAAACTTTAAGACCCTTCTATAGCCAAAGCATGTGGGGTGTGTATGGTATGTTAGACCAGTTTATGTGGTATGAGGATGTTAGACCGTTTATGTGTATGTTAGACTAGTTAAGTGTTTATGTAGTTAATAAAACCTTATTTGTATCACACTTGACGGTCTTGTGTGCTCATAACCGGAGTCAATAATCATGCAGATGGACATTACAAGCTTGTAGAAGTGTACAGTAAGAAAGTTATTTCCCTTAAACAGGAAATTAAAGTTCTTAGAATTGACAAACAGTTGACCCTGAGAGGTCAGCTAAATATCTACAGCGGATCTAAAATATTATAACTAGTTATGATTAATTATTCATATTTCACATGAGCTGATTCGTTACAGGGGCGAGACGAGAGGGAGAATCCAAGAAACCAGGCGAAGATCAAGAACCGAGAAAACAGCTAAGGCTAAGGCAAGGAAAATCACTAGGGCTCTGTAATGTAGCTATCTGGGGGAAGATAAAGCGCTAGACAATACTCGGCAGAGGGAACAGAGTGAGTGTTAAATAGTGAGGAAGTGATATGAAACAGCTGTGTGCAATCAGTGTACAGCTGTGTGCAATACGTGCTGAGTGAAATCAGTGCAATGCATGATGGGAAATATAGTCCGGGGTGCTATGCAACAGTTTATGTTGTGCAAGAGTCAATGAAATGGAAAGGGTGACATCTCTGGCTAGCAGATGAAAGTCAGGACCGGCTTCGTGACCGGTAACAGCAGTCTTGCAGAAAATCACAGTAACTTCCAATGTATATAGAAAGCACAATGACTAATTATGTACTGTAGAAAATCACAGTAATTGCCAATGTATTGTATAAAAACACAAACAAGCAATTCTGTACGCATCAGCATGGCGACAACAAATGGCAGCAAGGAAGCTGAGCTACGCAGTTCTTCTATGTTTTTGTTTGTTTGTTCTGTGTTGTGTCAATTCTTCTTCTATAAGTTTTACCAGAGACGAAATCTTTAACATTAAGCAGCACACCCCAAACAATATTTTTCCGGTTTTGATTATTCGGACGTTATTGTTGGACATCTAGTCGGAAGGTACAGCGGTGTTTTAAAGGGTGAAGAGCAGAAGAGGGAAACGTGCCGGCGCCTGGTGAAGCTCGCGAGCGCGTGCGTTGGAATGAGATCCCAATGCATATCTCGAGAATGTCCGTTCCATTCTAACAAAACGAGATGAACTTCTTTCCCACCCCCCCCGCACCAGAAAGGACTTTTGCAAAACTTGCATGCACTGTGCTTCAGGACCTGGAGGAGTGAGCATTCGGACAATGCGCTCATCTGCCGGGATACCGGGTCAGAGCAGCGATCGCATCGCGGAGGAACGGGGAATAACCAGAGGTGGTGGATTGTGGTTTACATCAACGAAAGTGGGTTCATGTACTGTAACAAGCTGAAAAAGGTATGCGTCCTAATTTAGAGGCCATCATCATAAATACTGTAAACCTTTCTACTCGGCGGGATGTTTTTCCTCTTTCATTCTGATGAATGTGTAGGGCTCAGGACTGCGTGCGTGAGCCGCCGCGATGCACAGTGGCGAACAAAGAACTGAATGGATGCAAAAGGTACCCAGATCTATATTTAATAATTCTTGGAGACCTTTAACAAATCAAGTCTCACCGTGAACTGCAAAATACAAGCAGCACATTCGTGTCCCACCAGCGACAAGCACCATTTTGGATCACTGTACACAGCATAAAGAATGCATATCACTCTGTTCCAAGGGCCGCTTTAGGACTCTGATCAATGTTTGGTTTATCTTATACCGACCTACATGCAGAAATTGAAATCAGATAAACTTGTATTAAGGACTGTAAAGAGATGGACTTATGAAGCAGAGCGGGATTTACAAGCATGTTTCGGTTGCACTGACTGGAGTGTTTTTGAAGCTTCTGCCATCGATCTGGACGAGCTCACAGAGACTGGAACATCTTATATCAGTTTCTGTGAAGAAATGTGCATTCCTACCATGACATGTCTTATCATTGAATAATTGATAAACCGTGGTTTACTGACGAAACGTCAGCAAGCTTCGTCACGCCAAAGAGGATGCTTACTGAAGTGGGGATAAAATCTTGTATAACCAGGCCTGGAACAGACTAACAAAGGAGATCAGATTGGCTAAAAAAAACTACTCAGAAAAGTTGAGAAAAGAGCTTTCAGCAAACGATCCTGCGTCAGTATGGACTGGTCTGAGGAAAATCACCATGTACAAGACACCACCCCCACATCTTGCGGAGAATCAACAACTGGCTGAAGATCTGAATGTGTTTTACTGCAGATGTGAAAAGGATAGTCTACCACCCCATCCACTCTGATCTGCACTTCACACCTTCACCTACCACACCTGCAACCCCCCTCCCTCACTCCCCCACCATTCAACCTGTGCTTAAGGTCTGTGTAGAGGATGTGAAAGGACGGGTCTCAGAAAGCAAGAAATCTAGAAAGAGAGCTTATGGCCAGATTGTGTTACACCAGCCTGTCTGAAAACATGTGCTGACCAACTGGCCCCATCTTCACACAGATCTTCAACAAATCACTGGAGCTGAGTGAAGTTCCCTGCTGCTTCAAACGCTACACCATCATTCCGGTTCCCAAAAAGCCCAAAATCACTGGACTCAACGACTACAGAACTGTCGCTCTCACATCTGTGGTCATGAAGTCACTTAAGAGACTGGTCCTGGCCTACCTGAAGAACATCACTAGACCCTTGCTGGATCCTATTCAGTTTGCCTACAGAGCAAACAGGACTGTGGATGATGCAGTCAACATGGGACTGCATTAATCCTGACAACACCTCGACAGACCTGGGAGATTACGAGGATCCTATTTGGGACTTCAGTCGAGCCTCAATACCATCATACTGGACTTCTCTCAGACAAACTGCCCAGCTCTCCGTGCCCACCTTCCATCTGTCTAGTGGATCAAAGGCTTCTGACAGACAGGCAGCAGATAGGAGGCTGGGCAAAACTCAATCAAGGACTATCACCGTCAGCACAGTGGGCCCCCCCAGGGGTGTGTTCTCGTCACCCAGCTGCTCGTCTCTCTTAACGAAGGACTGCACTAGGAAAGACCCCTCCTGTCAAGACTGCCTGAAGTTCGCAGACGACATACAAGTCCGGGGATGATCAAGCTGGGGGCAGGTACGAGTGCTTACAGACAGGAGGTAAAGAGCGGCTGTCTGGTGCGTGCTTAAGAACCTGGAGCTTACCACGCTCATAAAATGTGGAGATGACGTGGACTCAGGAGGACAAACCCCTGCACCCCCACTTACCATCATGAACAGCACTGTGTCTGCAGTAGAGTCATTCAGATTCCTGGTCACCACTATCTCTCAGGACCTGAAGTTGGACACTCACATAGACTCCATTGCTATAAAGGCCTAGTAGAGGTTGTACTTCCTTCGCCAGCTGAGGAAATTAAACCTGCCACAGGAGCTGCTGAAACAGTTCTACTCTGCCTTTATTGAATCTGTCCTCTGCACTTCAAAAACTGTCTGGTTCAGCTCAGCTACCAAATAAGAGATCAGGAGACTACAACGGGCAAACATGTCAGGAAAATGTGCTGAGAGGATTATTGGTGCCCTTCTGCCCAGCCTCCAAGATCTTTACATTTCCAGAGTGAGGAAAAGGGCTAAAAAATTCACCTTGGACCCCTCACACCCAGCCCATTCTCTCTTCGAACTGTTGCCTTCTGGTTGGCGCTGCAGAGCACTGACCACCAGAACAGCCATGCACAAGAACAGTTTTTTCCCACAGGATATACTCAGTCTTAACAATTAAGCTTTCAAAATTATACAACATAGTATATTTATATTAAACTGCACAATTTGTAAATAACATATCTATCTGCACACCAATAAACATATCTGTACATTTACCTAAACAATTAAAATTTTTTCACTTATTTCGCGTGATTAGTCATTCATAATTTTGCATTTTTTTGCTTATATATTAGTTTTCTATTACATCCTACTTGTTAGTCTCTAGGTCTACACTTCATGTAAATTCGCACTCGGTTGTACTTGCTTCTACACTGAAGCTCCTGTGTCATAGTCAAAATCCTTGCTGTGTGTAAACATACGGGTAATAAGCTCTTGATTAGATTCGATTCGATGTACTGTAGAAAATTACAGTAACCAACAATGTGCTGTATAAAAATAATGGATATTATTTATATCCAGCTTAGTTTTCACAAGAGAGGGGGCGTGACTATTTGTAACTTGAATGTGTTTGGCTTCTGGTGTCTTTCGCTTCCAGTTATTTTACCTGTTCAAAAACAGCCCATTATACTGCTTCATACTAACTTTTAATTATTATCATATTATTTTAACTTCAGTATCATAATCATAAATTCACCCCCCAGAACGCGATTTCACCGTACTGCTATACGCTAGGGTTTTCTGAAACCCAACTACTGGGATAGGGAAGGAAAACACAATAGCCTACACTGGCAGCTGGGTTTCCAGCCAATGACTGCATTTAATTTGACCTCACTGTAATTCAATTAAATTTTAGGTTTGAATAGGGAATACAGGAAGCAAATGTATTCTTTAATAAAAATAAAAAATGACCAGAAGGTCATCAAGATTTGATTGTTTTCAACACATCTAGCAATAAGTGAAGAATTATAAATGAAGAGCAGTTAACTGTGACTGTTGATAAATTAATATTTATATTTAAATCATGCAACATGCATTATTTATTTCATAATCTCTGTTTTTGTATTTTTTATTTTTATTTTGGGCTGAACCGATACAACTAAACAGCAATGGAACTTGTCAGTACCGATAGTCTGGTGGTTAGCGCACTGACATATAGTGCAACTGTGTCTCTGACGACCCGTGTTCGATTCCTGGCTTAAGGTCCCCAATTTTTCTCCCCTCTCTTTCCCCTTTTCCCATTTGCGATCACATTCCCTCCCAATCGTTACACTTTCCTGAGTAAAAAGCGCAAAAAAAAAAAAAAAAAAAAGTTTGCGCTTGCAAATTAGTGAGTTTTACTTTACAGTTACATGGTTGCTACTGTAAATGAAAACAGCGAAAATATGGTTATTTCTTCTACAGTAAGTTACTTGTCACTAGCTGCCAGTTAATTATTGTGAATTTCACAGTCAGTTTCTTACAGTGTATAAATTCAGCATATGAGTTGGAATTTATGTTGTAATGACGCCCTTTCAAAAGCACATAAACCAGCAAAGGTAATTCAAAATCCATAGAGTAGAACCACTTTTGAGCCATATCTATAGACACTCATGTGATCAACAAAAGATTATGACATACTCTTTTGTTCAATACAGAAATTATCTATAAATAACTTTTATGCCCATCTACTATCATATGAAGGCTTTGCAGTTTTCTGGTATCTTTACACAGAAAAGCTATTGACAATCTCAGGTTTGCTCTGACCGAGGAGAAAAGGATGCCTGGTTTGAAGTCTTGTCAACTGTGTGGCTCTCGGCTGAAAATGGATCCTTTGCATAAAACGTAGCCTCCTGCAAGTTTGTTCTACATTAGCAACTGAATACACATGGCCAAATGCCAAACTATGAATATATTAGCATTCAAAAGTGCTGCCCCAGCCCTGCACTACACAGAACATTAGTCATTTTTTTCGCCTTACACTAACGGAAATGCGGTTTATCACAACATAAAATAGACGACTTCTTGTCATTTTACCCTTAAGGCCCCAGAGAAGATGCAGGGATGTAGGAAGCCTATTAGAACTAATTAAAATAAATTACCGAACACTCCTTCCATGAGTAAAATAAATAAATAATTTACAGAGGTGGGCCCAGGTCAGTAGATAATGGAGCCTTAATGCTCGCAATTAGTTTTTTCAGGGTGTTAGGTCTGTGGCCTTTGCTGGCAGCAAATGCTTAAAATTTCTAAAAACACTGTCACTCAGGTTTCGGCTTTTTTAGTTATGACAGAAAAGACGATGCTATTTCAGTTATTACAAGCATTAACATTACTTCAGTTAAAGGTCAAATTCATGCACATTTAACGTGGCGATTGTAATAATTAACATGAACAGGGGAAGTGGGCCCATAGATAGCGTGTCATTTGTCGTTGTCACATGTTACATGTTAAAACGTGCCACACATTGTGCTTCCATGAGTTTGTAGGTTGGAAATAGTTATTACATTTTACACAATTAATAGTTTATTTTAATATAGTAACCAGTTATAGTTAAAATAGTTAAAACTAAAACCTAAAATTAAAACCATTAAATATAAAAAAATGAATAAATGAATGAAATAAATAAATGACTGCAAAAGACAAATAAATACAAAAATAATATTAATTTGTTGCATTGTGGGATAATAATGCAAATAGTTGTGCTTTGTTTAAAGTGAGTGACCATTATGGTAATTAGTGTTCCCCTTGGGAACTTGGACCTTATCTACTTTTAATTAATTTTCTTCTAGCAGCTTTTACAAAACACTTAGTTGTTTTTATTTATATAACTTACTGTGATAGTTTGGCAATTAGTGGTCCTGTTAAATTCATGTTTTTGTGTAGTGTAAGGTGACATCCAACAAAAGATGTTTGGACGTGTGTGTTACAGCATGTCACAATACAATTCAAAGGATGATACCCATCCCACATGTCGTTGAAGTGTCCGATAATGACTCAGGCTGGAGAGAATGAAAGCTTGATCCTTTCCGGTGGAGGTTATGCCACTCAGCACTCAATCAATGACAGGAGGCACAAAGGAAGAGACGAGCGCTTCCCCCGCTTGCTGCTCCAGCCCTAAAAACAGCTCTGCTGCTCATGTCACTGCTCTGCCATCACAATCATGCCACATCTGTCAACGATGAATGGAAAATATGTTTTCAGTCATTTCCCCTCTCAGTAATACCCTTAATTACATCTTATTGAATATTTCTCTATTATGCTAATGCACCGCATTGGAAAATGCATTATTTTTAGCAGTTATTTAGCAGTAAAGTCTTTCTGATTGACGCATTCTGATGGTGTTGAGATTTTTAAATCTAGTGATCATGGGCTATCTCATAAAGGTTATTGCATATAGTAATGTGACTGTATTAATTATTTTTTATTTATTTAATTTTTTTACCGTAACAAGCTGACTAAAAGTTAAACATGTGAGTGGATACCGTGCATACCAATTTATTTGCTATGCTCAGAAACATAAAATAATTCTATACATAGCATAATTGCTTTTATATTGACTTGTATGAAATAGCCTAAGCTAAAAGAACGATTGTGGATTGATGTGAACGCCAGCAAGCAGGAATAAGCTCAGAGTGCTGGGGATTAAAACTCAGATTGCGCATCATTCGCATGGATTGATTTTATCGGGTTACAAGAAAAGGTACACTCTAAAAACTTGGGTTGGGGTCAAATTATGGGATAACCCAACTTTTGGGTGACAACTTGAATGAAAAATTTAACCAACGGTGGTATCCAAGTGACCCAAAGTTTGGGGCTGAAACAACCCCAGCATTTTAGAGTGGAGGATATGGAGTTAATTGCGAACTTTTAGTAGGATGACAGATTTATGATTGATCGGCTAGCTACGGCATCAAATCCACCCACGTCCAACTAGAAGGACAGCTGGTGAATCTGCATTAGAAAAAGAAAAAAAAACAATCTTATAGGGTATCACGATTCCGTTTGTGCCAAGGTTCTAGTCGTTACGGCTTTTGTGCTTGGCGGTTTGGGTAGATTGCGATCTATCTATATCGTTGTCTGACACGCAATAAAATGCGGCAGAGTTAATGGGACAGTAAAAAAAGGCAGACCACTGTAACTCCAGCGGCAACGTAAATTCATTTTGCGCGCAGTTAACAAGGAAGAACACCGTCACCCATTTGAGCTTCCAAACAAGTGAAAGAGCCTTAATCGGTGTTATATGGTGTTCTGCCTGGTTCTCTGGCTTTTCAAAGTTAGGTTGAGGACAAACCATATTGTCTGGAAAAAAAACACGAAATGACTCAGATACTTATGCAATGATAAAAGATATCTTGAAATGACCAAAAAATAGGAATAACTCATTTTAGACAAAAAGCGAAGTTATGGTCTTTTGCCGTGCCGGCAGAGTACAACTCCAAACCTCCAAAACATGTTTAGGTAAACAAACAAACCGTGACTGTAAGTTATCCAAGCATTATTTGGTCATAAAGGCCGTAATTTGGGAATCCATGTTCAAAAATGACCAGCCTTTTAAAAATTGCTTGTAAATCTCTCATTATTCTATACTATCACCAAACATTGGATTCTATCTTTTTATCTACTTGTTTTCTTTAAATTAGCTGAAGTTTTGTATAGATTTTTGAAACACGAGGCCCTGTTTAGACTAGTGTGTTTTCGTTTTAAAACGATGTTTTAAAATGAAAACGATCCTAGTCTACACTTGCGTTTTCACTGCGTTTCAGAAACAATCTCCACACTACACAAATGAAAATGCATGTCACATGAGCATTAATGCATGTACAACTATGAGATGATGTATTGTTTACACGGCCAAGGACACGCAGAGCAAATGTGCTCCTTTTTCGGGGTCCTAAGGCCAGGGTAGGTAAACGACAGGCGTAACCGTAGCAAAAGTTATGCATTTTAAAATAAAACAACGCACTACTGAAAACATAGCCTGAGGTGCATAATTTCAAATCTGTGATGCCTACGATCAGCGCTCCAAAAAGCAATAACAAAACCACGTGAATTGAAGAAAAATGTTGATAAAAGTAAGGACCAATTAGTGGTAATACTAAGATAGTGTGAGATTTTACAGCAATTTTGGAGACAGGTCATTTTTGGCGGGAAACACCAACAAGGTGTAACAAGTAGGTGAGAATAAAATCATCAAAAACCCATTTTCTGGGGACAGTCCCGGTTTTTGGAGTTGTTCCTGGAAATTACAGGTTTATAGCACATTCAAAACAGCGGCGGATACATGAGTAATTTCCAAACACAAACATAACAAAACATTTGAAAAGTTAAAAAAATTGTTATCGCTGTATACAGTATAATCAGTTTGTGAAAATAAAGATATTAAATACAAGCAGAAGACATTAAAAGTATTTTTAAAACAGTTCAATTTCCGGGATTATTGTTTTATTTTTATTGTTTTTGTAAAGTCACAATTTTGTTATAATATAATATTGTTTTGAATTTCTTGCTATTTATAATGGTTACTAATAACTGTTTTCATAGTGTGATTTTTGGTGAATCGTGTTAAAACTAGACCAAAAATCAATCTAAATATCATACTAATTTTTCATTTTAATAATAATTACACACAACAATTTAAAAACAAAAACATACAAAAATGCATTGTCCCTGTTTTTTTTTATTTTTATTTTTTTTAATTCATAGATAATAACAAATTAGATTTCAATGCTATTTTGACCTCATATAGGACATGTCCCCAGTTTCCATTTCAGAAATATGGTTGCCTTCTTTTAGTCCAATAATTTTCAGGGAAAAGACAATCCTCTCTAGGTCAATATGACCAAAACACAACGAGGGATATATTTGCAATGTCTTAAATATTCTACTATTAATAAACAAATAAAAAGAGAGAATACGATAAATGTTGTACTTATGGGGATATATTTATCACATTCTCTTAGCTTTGTGTTTATGGCCAGTGGAAAATAAAGTGTTTATTTGACAGAGCTCTGACTCTTAGAGTAGCTTGACATGGGCTTTGTCGTACTCCGGTGACTTTCTCTAATGTACCTGTCATGGCCTTGATATATGGCTGCATGTATATTTTAAGGCTCACCTGGCATATCTGTCACTTGCAGTCTGTTTGTGGCATAATGATTGATCAACACTGCTTTCTTTCTCATGGAAAGGAGGGAGAAAGAATTTACTCAGTTGGTGGAGAGCTCCGTTTCAAGGTAAACAATAACACATCCTTAACTACAAAACTAAACTTTCCTTCTTTTTCTGACCAAACTTACACTTGCTCCCTCAGAATTTTGAGTTTGAGTGTTTTTTTTAATGCACCAAAAAATGCTTCCAAAAATAAATGTTTGATAAATTGCACCAGTAATGTTGGTCTAAAATGCTTTAACCTATTGACATTCCAGTCGAGTTGCACATGCAGATAATTTAAGGAAAACCTTGTCATCTACCCACCCTCAAACTGGTACATTTCCCTGTGTAATACAAATCAAATCCAATGTCAAAAAGAAATAAAGAGATATTACAACAGCTTTGAGCGAAAATTATTTTTATGATCTCTAAAATAAACTGTGACAACCATTATTTTGGACCACAACACATAGACTTGTATTTATTCTTAATCAATAAGACAAGTTTGACTGACAGACCTTAGACAAAAAAATATTTTTCATTGTAATGAAAAAAATTATTTAATTAATTTAAAGTTCTTTGCCCATTTAAGGGTTCTTGCCATCCGGACAACTCCGAAAATTCAGACCATAGCAGAATGGTACTAATAGCTCTAATTCAGTAAACATTATTGATGTCAGCACACTGAAATGTACTGTTTTCAGTTCCAATGGGCCAGTGCGTAAGTGCAAAATTGTAAATGCATGGGACTAATCATAAAAACTCCAAACGTCAAACCTGACACAGTGAATTGATCTGATGTTTTAAATTTGCCACAAATGTGAATGCAATTATCAGTGCATAACTTAAATTACAGTATGTTCTTCATACTAAGTTACTGGACTTCAGAAGACTAAGGCCATGTCCACACGTACACGTGCATTTTAAACAGAGTATTTCTTTCTTCCGTTTAAAAAAAAATCTCTGCCCACATGAAAACGCAAAATAGCATGCTGTGAAGCACTGTCAAGAGCATGCCAAGCCAACAGGTGGCGATATAATCTTAACCGTAAAGACATGTTGGCCAATCAGAAGCCTGAAAAAGTTTCCAGGTGGCAGAGATAACAGCGCATGCTCCGACGTCACAAGCCACAATCTCCGGTTTCGCTGTCTACACGATAACACTGCAACCAGGGTTTTTTTTTAAATCCTCACCCTGGCTGGAGTTTTCAAAAATGTTCAGTTTCAGTGACCTGGTGCTGCGTTTTCGTGTGGACAAATTTGGTCATTGGAGATCAGCAGCAAAGACATTTCACTGTTTTTTATTAATTTTGAGGAAGTGATTAATTTATCAGTTTTTGTGCAAGTGAGATGTTCACATTTAGTCTATAATAATAAATAAATAAATAAATGAAAGAATGAATGAATGAATGAATGAATTAATTAATTATTCTGATGGCAGCTTAAAGGTGTTGCTGTGTTGCCATTTCTCAATGCTTCATCTCGAGTTACCCTTGAGTGCATCCATCATAATTCTGCTTGGAGAGTGTTAGCTTTCTTGAATATGTGCCATTGCATTAACACTCCAATACAACACTCAAACATGCCTACCTCCAGAATGAACAGTAAGGAATGATTAAAGCAGGCTTTTACATTCTCAAATGCTCTGTTCATTGAATCTTCATAGAATGTCCCCTCATGTGTTGTCAAAATGATATTATAAATTGGATGATTGTGCCCACATCTCTGCAAACAATTTCAGCCTACAGTGCTTAATTCAGTCCTGAAAGACTCTTCATTCAAGTCTATTTGAGCCATAAGGGTTCCAAATAGGAATTAATTCATGCTTTTGGACTTTTTTAGCACAGGGGTGTCCAAACTCGGTCCTGGATGGCCGGTGTCCTACAGAGTTTAGCTCCAACTTGCCTCAACACACCTGCTGGGAAGTTTCTAGTATGCCTAGTAAGACCTTGATTAGCTTCAGGTGTGTTTAATTAGGGTTGGAGCTAAACTCTGCAGAGCTCTGGCCCTCCAGGAATTTGGGACCCCTGATTAGCAGTTGAAAGAACTTGACTGTATATTCAACATAATAGGGTATATGTCGACATATCTCATGACCAACACGGGGGTAAAACAGGTCTCTGCTTCGGCTTGTCAGAGAACGTGCAAACCAGCCGTAATAAATAATATAATGATATCTATGGAATTTTAAAGGGGTAATATGATGCGATTTCATTTTTTCCTTTCTCTTTGGAGTGTTACAAGCTCTTGGTGCATAAAGAAGATCTGTAAATTTACAAAAACTTAAGAGTCAACCTAAAACCTAAACCGGCTCGTTCGAACACGCCCCCACATGTCTACTTCACTATGTGGGAAGATTTGCATAACGCGCTCAAATGTTCACGCAAAGAAAGAAGGCGTAACTTTTATTCTCGCTGTAGTATTGTTGTTGCCATGTCGTGAAGACGCTGTGTGCTTCGTTGTGAAAGCGAAACTACTTTGTTTGGTCTTCCAAAAGAGGACGATATCCGCTTCGTCATGCCTAGAGCTGATCTGTGCTGGTCGCTGAGGGATACTTCAACTTAGTGCTGGGATCGCGAGCACATTTTATGGAGGACTGTTTACTGATCCTGGGAGAGTAACGTTTAAAACTAAAAATGCCGGCGTTCTGATCCGTAGTACGTTTCTTTATATTTGCCACTGATTGATTCAAACGGAGTTTTGGGCAGTTGGAGTAGCACTTGTTGTTGTCATTCTCTGATTCAAAAGCCGGGACAGCGGTTATGTAACGTATAAAAAGACAGTTAAGTCATTATAATCAGTAATTATGTCCCCACTGGATGCAACAAATGCCTCGTTTGTAATGGGTTTTAATGTTTTTGTCTCGTCGCTCCGGCCGGGACACGGCATCAACAGTATGGTGAGGGGCGTAACATTTCATGCTTGAGGTATTCGGCCAATCAAAACGCACTGGATAGTTGGCCAATAACAGCACACCTCGCTTTTTCAGACCGATGATTTTTGTAAAAATCGACGCGTTTCAAAAGGCGGGGCATAGAGGAGACAATAATGTACAGTATGTGGAAAAATGGTTTTTTTTTTTTTTTACTTTAAACCGCATAAACACATTTCATTACACCAAATACACAAAATAATGTTCTTTTTAGCAGCATCATATGACCCCTTTAAGATAATCAGTTAAACTAGCTAGCTCTTTTAGGTTGACGTTTATACAATTTTTATATCTAAATGTTAGTGAAAAGAATAAAAATAAAAAAACTTTTAGATATCAGTCCGCATATGTGATGGACATTGGTTATGATAACTTTGAAGGCATCTTGAGTAAAACTGCTTAATATTTAACGATGCATATGCAAAACGCTTGAACCGGAAGCTACGAGATCCAGTTAACAGAATACGAAAATCTGTTGCGCATAACCCTTATTCCTCTGTATATTAAACAATCCATGTTTGGAGTTTGAATGAAACAGTTAAGGAGACTTTAGAGAAGAAATTATTTTTAAAAATCATCCATATATTCAAGTGTATATCTTGTCCTCAATTTTTAAGACATGAATTTCACCATAAGCAAAAGCCAAATTAGCAATAATGTATGTTTCACAATCTCCAGCTGGAGTGCCCATGAGATCCTCTAAAGCAGTGTTTCCCAACCGGGGTGCCGCGGTGGAGCAAATAATATTTTTTTTAATATCTACTGTTAGACCTACCTGAAAACTAAAAAGCAATTTATTTAAATCGAAGGCCTGTCGTTATTTTTTATTTGTTCTTATTTTGTCTTCTTTTATTACTGACTGTTTACTTGTCATTTTTTATTCAATTCTAAGTTTGAAATCAAGCTATCTCGTGCTACTGCACCAAAATTACCCCACTGTAAAATTAAAAAAACACTGAGTGAGCAAAAATTTGTGAGATAGCTAGTTATAATAGTAATTAAATAATGTTTACATATGCATAAAATCCTACATTAAAATCTGTCATATTAATTGGTCTCTTCATTAGAAATTAGCTGATTACTGATTGCCACCATTGATGGACAAAGTTTTTAAATATAAAAAATATCTGTATGACATTATATTCTGCAGTTCTTCCCTGTTGTACCGAATATCTATACTTTTCAAATTATCATATCGAAGATAGAAATTAAAATATTGTGACAAAATACATTTTGTAGGGTGCCACAAGTTTGTTAAAATTTCCAAAGGGTGCCGCGACTAAAAAAAGTTTGGGAAACACTGCTCTAGAGGGAACTCCAACCTGTACCATTGTTTCACGGACTACATGACACCCTATGCCAATTACATCCACAGCTGTTTTCAATTAGAAGGACTATTTAAGTTATACTATCTCACATTGCGAAGTACTGTTTTGCTTTCGCTGACTCTACCAAGTGTTTTCATTTGCCATTGCTATTGCCTTGTTTCATTGTCTTGTTTGTTTTGTACTTTGGTCTGCTCACTTGGATTTTGACCATTACCTGTTCTTTTGGATTACTCTTTTGCCTCTGCCTTGTATTACACTGTTTGCTGGATTTTGACCTTGCCTGTTTTGACCACACTGCTGTGTAATAAAGCTAGCATTTGATACTATCAAGTGAGTCCCGTTACAGAAATACTTCGCCCTTCCACAGAACCAGTGGCTTTTTTGAACACAGCTCAACAATGAATTCAGGTGATTGTCTCGTTTGTCTCCTTTAGAGGGACCTTCCTATTGAAGATTACATGGCAGAATTTTGTGAACTTTGTTACAAGGTAGACTTCAATGATACTTTCCTAAAATACATTTTTAGTTTTGGTTTAACTAAGGACATATCATGTTTAATGCCACGCAATACTCCTCACTGGACTCCTGCCTGCTATATTGACTTTGCTTTGCGTTTGAGTGGCTCTGCTTTTACAGTGGGGATTGAGAATGAGGAACCCCACACTCCTTCAGTAGCCGCCATACCAGATCCACAGCAGGTAATGGCCACCACATTAGAGTCTGTTCACAAAATGGGTGCCATACCAGGGCCTGCTCACATCACACCTTCCAAGCCAAGGCCTGCTCACG
Source organism: Sinocyclocheilus anophthalmus (assembly GCA_018155175.1). NCBI lineage: Eukaryota > Metazoa > Chordata > Actinopteri > Cypriniformes > Cyprinidae > Sinocyclocheilus > Sinocyclocheilus anophthalmus. Next base: position 566,999 of record JADLZN010008366.1, on the reverse strand, counting down.
TCACGGCTGCCAAGCCAGGACCTGCTCACGTCATGCCTGTCAAGCCAGGGCCTGCTCACATCACACCTGCCATGCCAAAGTCCCCAGCTAAGAGGAACGCTACTCCAGAGTGGCCAAGATGGCCACCACCCCTGATTCTTGACCTGTTATGACCGCCACGCCAGAGCCTCGTCACACCATGGCTGTTATATAAGTTTCTCCTAAGGATCATTTTGGGGGGCGCTATGGTACCCAAGCTCCTGCGGATGCGGAGACAAACAAAACTGATTGCCAGTGTGATGGACCCACCTTTAATATCAGTGCGAGTGGCTGGCATCCCAGTGGTCACTATGCTCCCAAGCCTCACAGCCTTGACACTCTCGGGCCTGGTGAACCTCCCTCTGTCTACTGCCATTTTGTGTCTGGGCTGCACATTGCTCTCCTGTCCTTGAGTCTGCCCCAGAGGCATCCGCTGCAGAACCTCCAGAGGTGGCGGCATCCACTGCAGAACCTCCAGAGGTTGCAGCGCCCGCTGCAGAACCTCCAGAGGTGACGACACCCACCCATGAACTATCTTTCACGGCCAAGGAAGCCATCCATGATCTCTCTGTCTGCTCTGTCATGGTCAAGGAGGCCATCCATGAACTCACAGTCTTCCCTGTCATGACCAAGAAGATTGTCCATGAACTCACTGTCTGCCCTGTCATGGCCAAGGAGGCCTTCCATGAACTCTCTGTCTGCCCTGTCACGGCCGAGGAGTTGGCTGTTTATGAACTCTGTCTGCCCTGCCACAGCCAAGGAAGCCGTTTATGAACTCTCTGCCTGTCCTGTCACAACCATGGAGATCATTTGTAAATGTCCCGTGAAGGCCGTTGAGGCCGCTGTTAACTTCTCTGTGCCTTTTGTTCTAGTTCTGCCTGATCTGTCTTACTGGTTGTCTGCTCCACCGTGGGGATGCCCAGTCCCGTCTGCTCCACCCTGGTGACACTTTATTTTAGAGTCTCTTAACTAGTTGTATATTAGCATGCATATTACTAGAATATTAGCCATTCATTACTACTAATAATTCTAGCCAATACCTAAACTTAACAACTACCTACTACTAACTATTAAATAAGCAGCAAATTAGGAATTTATTGAGGGAAACGTCGTAGTTAATAGTGAGTAAGTGTCCCCTATTCTAAATTTTTACCAACACACTTGTTCGATCTGGCATACTAATATTTCCTTTATCATTACATTGTATTATGGTTGTGATTATTACTCTGTCTTTAGAATGCTTATCTGTCATTCTTTTCAGTTTTTAAATGTATGTTTTATTATTTTTGTTTTATGTGTTTATGGTTAGATTTATGTACAGCACTTTGGTCAGTAAATGTGGATGTTTTTAAATGTGATTTATAAATAAATGAACCTTGAACCTTGAATGACACCTCATGTCATGCACTGATTACATGCACAGCTGTTTTCAATTAGAAGGACTATTTAAGGACTATTTATTTAGTTGCATGCTCTCACTCAACTTTGCAAAGTATTGTTTTGCTGTTGCGGACTCTACCAAGTGTTTTCATTTGCCATTGCCTTGTTTCATTGTCTTGTTTGTTTTGTACTTTGGTATGCTCACTTGGATTTTGACCATTGCCTGTTCTTTTGGATTACTCTTTTGCCTCTGCCTTGGATTACATTGTTTGCTGGATTTTTACCTTGCCTGTTTTGACCACTCTTCTGTGTAATAAAGCTTGCATGTGGTTCTATCAAGTGAGTCCTGTTACAATATGAAAGTACAATTTTCATTTAAGACAAAACTAAAAACATTTTGTCAGCCATGTTTAATTTCATTTACTTGCTATAAAGTCGTGTTTTTTTGTTTATTCTGAACTGTCTTTTTTTATATGCATATTTCCTGTCATGTGCAAACAAACATTCAAACAATTAATAAATTCTGCAACCAATACTATTAAACTAAATATTTATTTATTCCTTCATTCATTCCTTTTTTTTCCTATGGGGAGTTTTATTTGCTTTTTGCCAAACTGAACAAAACAGATTTAAACAGGAAACCATGATTTTTGATTAAACCAGAATAAAAATGCCCTTTAACTAAATGACAATGACGTTTTTTCAGTGCATGATCTCCCAACTATGACTATCTCTCTTGAGGAAAACTTTTCTGCCCGTGTCAAGTCTCAGACAGTCACTTTGTTATCGAGTGGAAAACCCTCAAATTAGGTGGGTTCTGATACAGACATTTTGTTGTCCTTCTATTAACACATTGTAACCTTGACACAACCAGCATTTCCACAGCTGTCTGTGACAAATTATTAATGTAGAGCAAATGAGAACATAAAGACAGAAAAAAAAAATACTAAAATCTTCCTTAAACCCATTTACTTTCATTTTCTGTGGGCATGTGTGAAGAAGATTGGGAATCTGGACTTCCCACACATGAAGGGATGATAAGAGGCCGTGTCTACTCTTCTCTTTTACAGATTATGGGCCCAATTATGAAAAAAGAGAGATACAGAATGGACATCATCTGCACATAAATGGAAAGGAGAACCTAAAGGATCTAGCCTCACTGGCCTGTAATGGATGTGATCCCATCAATGCAATCTAATGGGAGAGATACTTACAGTAGTATGCAACAATACAGTTTTTATAAAACACATTTAATTTTAACACCTTAAAAGGAGGAAGGGGTAAGTGCTTAAGGCTCTCAAAGGCTCCAGAACACTTTGCTAATCTAGTAGAGAATGTTAATAAAGGATCTAAATGACCAAATGTAATTCTGGCTAATAAAAACCATTCGCCATGCTGACCATTTACTGATAAAACACCCTAAATCAACATGTATTGTAACATTATTAAAACTGCACAGCTCTTATAGACCTACCCATACCCAAACCCAAACCCTATCATATGTCTTCAGAACACGTGTGTGACCATTTGTAAAATAATGACCATTTTTAACAATTAATTCGATTTGCATGTCACAAATTAGAAGTAGATGTCCACTGTGTTGCATATTGCTTTGTCATAAATAGTTGCTTTGTGTTGTTGTTGGTGAAGCTCAATTAATATTTATTTTCCCTACTGTTTTGCAGAAAGCTGGCTTTTGTTATAGTGTATGTCATATACTGTAGTGTGTTTAATCTAACAATAGAATAATTTAGTGGATAAGAATTTGTTCAATTTTATAAACCATTACTACAATAGTTTTACCCCCATTAACACTATATGTAATGGCTTACAGATAATGTTTTATTTATTTATTTTGTGCTATATCTTTGCTTATTAACCCAAGTAGACAGAACTCCCCTTATGGTCTTTATAGTGTATGGTATATTATGTGTACATTATGTGTACAATTATTCACTGTGATTATGTATGTACGTGATTATGTAACAATTCTGTTATGTGTTGGTGTAACGGGTGTGTTGGTGCTGTAAGGAGTACACAACGATGGAGAACAACAAATAACAGTCTTTTAATAAATCCACAAAAGAAACACCCGGGAAGGCGCGACCACGTGCCGTAAACTGTCCAACTGTGGGGGGAGGGGAGGGGGCTCTGGAGGAGGGCTAGGAGCAGAAAAGGGGCAAAACAAAACAGAGTCAAGGGGAAGCCAGGCGCAGGAGGAGCCAGGTGTTAAGCCAGAGGCCAGCCAGGGCGAGGCCCCAAGGTAGAGTCGAGGGAGGGAGGAGCCATGGTGGAGAAAGCCTTGATGACACCCTGGGAACAAGCAATGGAGACGAGTAACTGGAGGTGGAGACCAAGGTGGAGCAGAGCAGATGATGATCCAGGGCAACACCCAAGGTCCGGAGGGCCATGGCAGAGCTGACGGCTCCTGTGAGCGAGGCGGAGATGGGGACCCAGAACACTGTGGCGGAGCGCCTGGATGCGAATGAGGATGACGGCGGGCCCCCTGACAGTTGCCGGGGACAGAGTGATGAGGCAAAGCCAGAGGAGTGGAGTCGCGAGACGACGAATGGTCGACGACTGACCAAGCTGGAGCCGGAGGGACGAGGGAGCCCCTTGGAGTCAGTGGGATAATGGGCCACGGTGGAGACGATGGGGGGAGGGGAGCTAGGAGCCAAGGTGGAGCGATGGGTCGGAGGACCGAGGTGGAGTCCGGGACTCAGAGGCTGGAGGCGGAGACAGGGGATCCTCACGTCTGGGTGGAGCTGAAGACTGGAAGTCCCGAGGAAGATCAGAGCGCCCAGATGGCGCTGACTGAGGGTGAGCTGAGGGACTGGCAGGAACCAACGGAGACAGGGCTAAGGAACTGGCTGGCATAAGAGGAGGCGTGAGAGGGAGGCTGGGTGGGAGCTTAAGAGTCACCGGAATCTTAGGAGACACAGGAGAGCTGGATGGAACCAGCGGAGACCCAGGAGACGTAGTAGACAATGGAGGTTTAGGGGAACTGGGAACAAACTCTCCAAACCAGTCAATCAAATCCTCCTCAAAAATGACCAAAGGTTCCTCATAATAGCTCCCAGAGGCCAGTTGCAGCTCACCCTCAGCGTTGGGAGAGTGGGCGGGGCTTCCCTTCAAGCCCTCGATCTCCACAAGCACTCCCTCATGCACGTGCAGTGTAGCCGGCTCACACACCTGGTCAGACGTCTCTTGAGGCTCAGGGGTGATGATCGGCTCAGTCACAGTTTTATGCTCTGGCTCTCGTGTCGCGGCAGGCTCAGGCTCTCCGTTTGCGGTGGGCTGAGGCACTTGCTCCATGCAGCGGAATGATGGCTGGCTGGTCTCTGGATGTGGAGTGGGGCTGGTATTTTCCTCAGCCAGGCCAATAGTGAATGGAGAGTTGTTGTTCACCAGCACCCTCTCCACGTATTCGGCAAAATCCCTCCTGAAACCATCCGCTGGAACTCGTGCCTTCTTACAAACAAGCATCTATTTGCTACAGGAGGCCTTTAGTCAGCCCGCAGAGCCATGTGGATCACTTTTTTTTATTACGGATGGATGCGCTTTATAGGACTTCTTTTGAACTGTTGAACAGAAACACCCAACCACTACCATTATAAAGCGAAGAGCCAGGACCAATTTTTATATAACTCTGAATGGATCCGTCTGAAAGAATAAAGTCATATACACATAGGATGGCTTGAGGGTGAGTAAATCATGGGCTGATTTTCATTTTTGACTGATCTATCCCTTTAAGACACAATCGTTATCATAGAGGCTAAGTTTATGCAACTGGCCCTGCATGAAGCTTTTTTTGCAAAAGTGAGTGATGAATATAGAAAACTAAATTATGGAACATATATTAGAGACTTGTATTAGAATGGTTAGAAATAATATAAGTTTTTCCCACACTACAATGTGGACTATCACTTGAGAACCCTAGAAATGTGAAAAGGGATCATGTTCATTGTATATTTGTATTCAATTCGTGTTCTGCTACTTGATCCAGATTATGTCATGTTTCAAGTATTTATTGAACAAATTGCTACCCTACAGAAATATATTAGCGTGAACATTTTCAGTTTCGGTTAGGGGGGACCACTTCCTTCACGGCTTATTAGCCATGAATCAGTATAACATATTAGCTGTATACCTATACTTATAAAGCCACATAGTATGCATTATTTGAATAAATGTATTTAAAATCCTTAAAGGCATAGTTCCAATACGAGTTAGCGGAAGAGGATATGGTTTGAAAAGCTTTAAATATGGATATTTTTCTTGCAAAAATGCATTGATTCACCTCAGGAGGCCTTTATTAAGCCGTGTGGGCACTTTTTTTATGATGGATGGATTCAGTTTTTTGGACTTATTTTGGACTATTGAATTTCACCCATTCACTGCCATTATAAAGCTTGGAAGAGCCAGGACATTTTTAAATATAACTCAGATGGTATTCACCTGAAAGAAGAAGGTTTAAAGAAAAGAAGAAGGTAATATACACCTAGGATGGCTTGAGGGTGAGTAAATCATGGGGTTATTTCATTTTGATGACTATCACTTATCTACCCTATACCTAAAGAGCATATTAGAAGTGTATTGACGCAAAAGTTATATAGTTAATAGTTAGTTAGTAGTGAGAATTGGTCCCCAGTGTGACCATTTTGGGCTAAGTCAGTTATCTTTATTGGCAATGTACCATAGACAAACCATCTTACTGATTTCTATATATTGCTTATCCTGAGCAAAAATGACCATAAACATTATAAACATCCACAATAAAAATGAATTTACAGACATAAATCCCAAAATGTATATTGTCTGACTGATAAAGTATATGTTGTGTCATTTTAGGTCAAGGTATCAGTCACTGACACCGTCTGGTGCTTAGGAATAACAAAGTAGCCACCAGAAACACTGCAAGTACTGCTGGGAGTTTAGAAACCCAACAAAGATTGCACAAAATGGGACAGTGTATAAGCCAACATTTGAAACAGCTGTTTTCTAGTAGTGTTACAACTCACTCTGATAGTGGTGTAGGATGTAACACCATTGCACAGATTTCAAAACTTAATTGCAGACAAATGTATTGAAAAATGGCAAAACGATTTATTACTTTTCCTGGTCTCCCCTATATATACAGTGGGTACGGAAAGTATTCAGACCCCCTTAAATTTTTCACTCTTTGTTATATTGCAGCCATTTGCTAAAATTTTTTAAGTTAATTTTTTTCCTCATTAATGTACACACAGCACCCCATATTGACAGAAAAACACAGAATTGTTGACATTTTTGCAGATTTATTAAAAAAGAAAAACTGAAATATCACATGGTTACTGGAGCTGTGACACTCATATATTTAACTCAGGTGCTGTCCATTTCTTCTGATCATCCTTGAGATGGTTCTACACCTTCATTTGAGTCCAGCTGTGTTTGATTATACTGATTGGACTTGATTAGGAAAGCCACACACCTGACCTAAGACCTTACAGCTCACAGTGCATGACAGAGCAAATGAGAATCATGAGGTCAAACGACCTGCCTGAAGAGCTCAGAGACAGAATTGTGCAAGGCACAGATCTGGCCAAGGTTAAAAAAAAAAATTCTGCTGCACTTAAGGTTCCTAAGAGCACAGTGGCCTCCCTAATCCTTAAATGGAACACGTTTGGGACGACCAGAACCCTTCCAAACTGAGCTATCAGGCGAGAAGAGCCTTGGTGAGAGAGGTAAAGAAGAACCCAAAGATCACTGTGGCTGAGCTCCAGAGATGCAGTCGGGAGATGGGAGGAAGTTGTAGAAAGTCAACCATCACTGAAGCCCTCCATCAGTCGGGGCTTTATGGCGGAGTGGCCCGTCGGAAGCCTCTCCTCAGTGCAAGACAAATGAAAGCCCGCATGGAGTTTGCTAAAAAACCACCTGAAGGACTCCAAGATGGTGAGAAATAAGATTTCTCTGGTCTGATGAGACCAAGATAAAACATTTTGGCCTTAATTCTAAGCGGTATAATGTGGAGAAAACCAGGCACTGCTCATCACCTGTCCAATACAGTCCCAACAGTGAAGCATGGTGGTGGCAGCATCATGCTGTGGGGGTGTTTTTCAGCTGCAGGGACAGGACGACTGGTTGCAATCGAGGGAAAGATGAATGCGGCCAAGTACAGGGATATCCTGGACGAAAACCTTCTCCAGAGTGCTCAGGACCTCAGACTGTGCCGAAGGTTTACCTTCAAACAAGACAATTACCCTAAGCACACAGCAAAAATAACGAAGGAGTGGCTTCACAAAAACTCTGTGACTGTTCTTGAATGGCCAGCCAGAGCCCTGACTTAAACCCAATTGAGCATCTCTGGAGAGACCTAAAAATGGCTGTCCACCAACGTTTACCATCCAACCTGACAGAACTGGAGAGGATCTGCAAGGAGGAATGGCAGAGGATCCCCAAATCCAGGTGTGAAAAAACTTCTTTCCCAAAAAGACTCATGGCTGTAATAGATCAAAAGGGTGCTTCTACTAAATAAGCAAAGGGTCTGCTACGTAGGCCAAGTGATATTCAGTTTTCTTTTAATAACAATTCTTTGTTTTTCTGTCAATTTGGGGTGCTGTGTTTACATTAATGAGGGAAAAAAATTAACTAATGATTTTAGCAAATGGCTGCAATATAACAAAGAGTGAAAAATTTAAGGGGGTCTGAATACTTTCCGTACCCACTGTATATACAGTGGGGCAAAAAAGTATTTAGTCAGCCACCAATTGTGCAAGTTCTCCCACTTAAAAAGATGAGAGAGGCCTGTAATTTTCATCATAGGTATACCTCAACTATGAGAGACAAAATGAGAAAAAAAAAATCCAGAAAATAACATGCTAGGATTTTTTTAAGAATTTATTTGCAATTTATGGTGGAAAATAAGTATTTGGTCACATACAAACAAGCAAGATTTCTGGCCCTCACAGACCTGTAACTTCTTCTTTAAGAGGCTCCTCTGTCCTCCACTCGTTACCTGTATTAATGGCATCTGTTTGAACTCGTTATCAGTATAAAAGACACCTGTCCACAACCTCAAACAGTCACACTCCAAACTCCACCATGGCCAAGACCAAAGAGCTGTCAAAGGACACCAGAAACAAAATTGTAGACCTGCACCAGGCTGGGAAGACTGAATCTGCAATAGGTAAGCAGCTTGGTGTGAAGAAATCAACTGTGGGAGCAATTATAGAAAATGGAAGACATACAAGACCACTGATAATCTCCCTCGATATGGGGCTCCACGCAAGATCTCACCCCGTGGGGTCAAATGATCACAAGAACTGTGAGCAAAAATCCCAGAACCACACGGGGGGACCTAGTGAATGACCTGCAGAGAGCTGGGACCAAAGTAACAAAGGCTACCATCAGTAACACACTGCGCCGCCAGGGACTCAAATCCTGCAGTGCCAGACGTGTCCCCCTGCTTAAGCCAGTACATGTCCAGGCCCGTCTGAAGTTTGCTAGAGAGCATTTGGATGATCCAGAGGAGGATTGGGAGAATGTCATATGGTCAAATGAAACCAAAATATAACTTTCTGGTAAAAACTCAACTTGTCGTGTTTAGAGGAGAAAGAATGCTGAGTTGCATCCAAAGAACACCATACCTACTGTGAAGCATGGGGGTGGAAACATCATGCTTTGGGGCTGTTTTTCTGCAAAGGGACCAGGACGACTGATCCTTGTAAACAAAAGAATGAATGGGGCCATGTATCGTGAGATTTTGAGTGAAAACTCCTTCCATCAGCAAGGGCATTGAAAAAGAAACGTGGCTGGGTCTTTCAGCATGAAAATGATCCCAAACACACCGCCCGGGCAACGAAGGAGTGGCTTCGTAAGAAGGATTTCAAGGTCCTGGAGTGGCCTAGACAGTCTCTAGATCTCAACCCCATAGAAAATCTTTGGAGGGAGTTGAAAATCCGTGTTGCCCAGTGACAGCCCCAAAACATTACTGCTCTAGAGGAGATCTGCATGGAGGAATGGGCCAAAATACCAGCAACAGTGTGTGAAAACCTTGTGAAGACTTACAGAAAACGTTTGACCTCTGTCATTGCCATCAAAGGGTATATATCAAAGTATTTAGATGAAATTTTGTTATTGACCAAATTACTTATTTTCCACCATAATTTGCAATAAATTCTTTAAAAATCTACAATGTGATTTTCTGGATTTGTTTTTTCTCATTTTGTCTCTCATAGTTGAGGTATACCTATGATGAAAATTACAGGCCTCTCTCATCTTTTTAAGTGGGAGAACTTGCACAATTGGTGGCTGACTAAATACTTTTTTTCCCCACTGTATGCTCTGCTTTTGGTGAATGAAATTAGCAAATTCCAGACTGCTAATACAATCCTGGCATTCTATAAATGCAATTAAGATAATGTGAACAATGGTTAGACACTTTTCTAATCTGGTAAAACTTTAGAATATGGAACACATTCACTATTAACTAAGAGTTTTCCCTGAACAAACTCCTTATTTGCTGCTTATTAATAGTTAGTAAGTTAGTTGTTAAATTTAGGTACACGGTGGATTAAGGGATCTAAAATACAGTCATGCAGAATAAGGCATTAATATGTGCTTTACAAGTACTAATAAACAGCCAATATGCTAGTAATATGCATGCTAATAAGCAACTAATTAATAGCGAGAATTTATCCTTAATATAAAGAGTTACCTCTAATCTTATGCTGAGCAACTTTCCCTCTATAATGATCGCAATGCCTCTAGTTTTGAGATATCTACTGTAGATACTGTCCCAGCAATACTGGGCAGTAGCAGGCACTATTTATAAAGAAAAGAACAGACTACAATTACTTGCTCTAACTTGTTTCTCTAATGTGTCATTTAATCAGCTTAGAAAGAATACAAACACCACATTACAGTGGGTCAACTGAACTTGTTCATCTCAACAACCAATATGTGCACACACAATGATTGTCTCTACAAACTAGTCTGTCACATTAAGCGAAGCTGTGCACTTTGCCTGTTTTCTAACTTAATGTTGTTTCACTTGTATTTGTCATTTCCATGCTTCATTAGCATAATGTGGAAAGGATGTTTGATGACTCCCTAATGACAGGAAGATACCCTTATAGCACAAATTTACATATTAACAAGCTTTTACCTATAATGGCAATTGAAATGGAAAAGTGCAGTGCTAACCGTACTTATGAAGTGGATATACCTTGATCTCTGTATCGTTCTAAGATATTAAAACCAGTCCGTGGATAGTTAATCAGAGAAGAGACCGCAATGACTGAAAATAAGGTCCTCTCTTAAAACTTTAGTGAGGGTTATAAAGTGATTGAGCAAAATGGAATAATGATGCACACACTGGTAAATGGCCACTGAAAGTCTAAACGTGGCTGAGGTCATAAAAACAACTGATAGAAATCCATGATGCAACAGAAAAGTGCTATAAGCCCCTTAGCTTCTAAATGTTGTAAACTTCACTTCACTGCCTTACAGAATTTGTACGGGCTGAGTGCTACAGTTTGCGGTTATATTAGATAACCAATGTGAGACCATGTTGTATTTACCATATACTATATATATTATATCTATATATGTATATATATTTCTGGCATTAACCATCAGCAGTAGTAGCAACAGCAACTTCCAAAGGGCACTGATTAGGCTTCTGGCCTGGCTCTTGTAAATTGTTATGTGACCGGCTTTATGGCACACAGTATTTAAATGTTTCACTTCCTCAGACTGTGTAGATCTGTCTTGCAAATGTAGATGCTTCTAATGAAGAGTGTTAATTGACCCCTATAGTTGATATGACCTGTTAGTGTTTGGCGGAAAGATTGCTCTCAGCATGTTTTATTTCTATGTTATGTACAGTTAATCTGAGTATTTTTGTTGGTTTATTTTTGTTTATTTTGAAATTCGGTTGGAGGACATGTGATGAGACAACTGTCAGAAATAAAATCACTTGGACTTTAATGATTGCCTACATTGTACTCAACTCATTCGGTCTCTTCCCAGGCGCTACTGCAAAAATGCACGATACAACTCAGGTTAGCTGTTAACCAACCAGCCATCCGACTTCTGGTGGCAGCAGCTTTCCAACACATGGTGGTTGGTCCAGGCCTTAAAGGGAAATGAGTATACTGGCAAGTTGAATCACGCAGTTCCAGCTGTACCTCGTTTACGTGAAAGCGGCAGAGGCTGATCTTTCGTCGAGTGGAAAATGCCACCAAAGAAACAAGATGGAGCTAAGTGTAAAGATGATGCAAAACCAGCAGAGCAACTGGATGCAACATGTCCATCTCCAGCACACGATGAAATGGCTTCAGGGAGTACTTCAGAGCAGATTGCTACAATGCTGCAAACGTTTTTACATAGTCAACAGCAAAGAGATGAATGGCTGGAAAAGGAATCACAGCGTCATGAGCACAAATATCGGATGCTTCAACATCAGTTCGTACAACTACAGTCTGAAGTTCATCAAGAAAAACAGGAAAGACTGGTAAAAGGAATGTCAGGGGTGAGTGATGCATCAGCGGCTACAGGTGTGATTTCTGCTTCAACTGTTCGTCCCAGGCGACAACAGACAGAAAGTGAAGTGACTACATCAAGAGGGGCAGACGAAGCTGCATCGGAAGGACAACATTATGTATCGACAACCTTTAACAGCCAGAGAATGCTGCCGTGGTTAAGTGATGAGGACACTGAACATTATTTAATGACTTTTGAACGTATTGCTCAAGCATGCAAATGGCCAAGACAAGACTGTTACATCTCTTAACGCTGCTAACTGGCAAGGCAAGAGCAGATTATGTGGCCATGGAGCCTGACAATTCACTGAACTATGATTGTGTTAAACTGGGTGTTACATCTCTTACCGTTGCTAACTGGCAAAGCAAGACCAGCTTATGTGGCCATGGAGCCTGACAATTCACTGAACTATGATTGTGTTAAACAAGTGATACTTGACAAGTTTGAAATTAACCCAGAAAACTTCCGACCAACGTTTCAGAGCTGATGAAACTCTGCGAGAATTTTATGTAAGATTGAAAGATCTTGTTTGGGAAAGTTACATATGTTGAAACATGACAAGTTGAGGGCCTGCTGTATTCATGGTGATGAAAAAGAATATCCCAAAACTGAGATTGTGATTGAAATTGGAGGCCAGGCCTACAGTTTAACTGTTGTGATACTAGGTAGAGATGTACCTGTGTTAGTGGATTTGTTGCAGAGTGACAAAAACGTAGCAGAGGCTAGGGTTGTAAAAAGAGCACAGGCTAATCATGATGAGGTCAGTAAACAGCTTTTGCAAGATTTACGTTTTAATGTGGTTCCAAAAGACAGAAAATCTAAGAGGGAGAAACGTCTTGATAAAGTGGTGGGTACTGAAATAATTGAAAATGTGCCAGAACCTAACAGAGATGATCTTGAGCAAATTTCTCATGATATTGTGCAGTTGCAAAGGCAAGATGAAACTCTTAAACCGCTGTTTGAAAAAGCTAGTGCATAAAGTTGTAAGGGAAACAGGTCAATTTAGCTCAAAGGGAATCATTTAAGATTTTAAAGGGAACTCCACCAATAATATGTAAGGGAATTAGGACAGAATCACTGTTTTACGGCTGATCACTGAGACGGCCAGCGAGTCATTGAACGAGCCGTATTACATCAATTCTGCAATGGATATCTATATCCAAAATATAGTGAAAACACTATTAATTAGCACATGTAACAAGATCGGCAGTTTAAGACATTAACTTGTGAGCACAAAACACAAGATACTTCTTTTCAATATAAATAAGGCTTTATTAGATAAATCTAAGACATATAAACTAATCTAATACACGCATTCACACACAAGTTGCAGAAAGAGAGAAGGTGAGGAAATAATTAGTTTAAGAGAAAATCCCAAGTTTATAGCAATATGTGAAAATGCATAGACATGAACAACCATCAATCACTTAATTAACCCTCGCATTGAGTTCCTCAATTAGGTTAAAATTTATATTAAATGCACCAGTTCAGCTAGGATCTGGAGGTACTTGCGTTCCTGTGTGCGGGGTTTCCCTTCCTTGTCTCTTTGCAGAAAGGGGTTTCCCGTGGTTGCTGATTGGCTGGAAGTTCAGTCATGGGAAGCCAGTGGTTGGGCGTTGGCAGGCGACGCTGAGCTGTGGTCTGCTTCTGCCAGTTGAAGTTTATACGGCACTCTTATCGGAGATGCGGCGTTAGGCAAAAACTTAACTCAAACACGAAAATCTCAACGGAAAATAAAACAAAGAAATAGAAATAGAAGTAAAGTTTGACGAGACCGGGTGGCGTTTCTCCTCATGGTTTTGGAGGAGCTGGCGTAAGCCAGAGCATGCTCAAAAGCTAAAAAAGAAGCATGAATAGAAGGTGAAAAGCTTAAAACCCGCAGGCTAAAAAGATAGACACCAAAAAGGTCTAAAAAAGCTAGGACACAAAAGCTAAGTTTGTGGTGGTGGTTTCTAGATGAAAACCAGGTGTTTAAACACACCCAATGGTGTCCTGAACAATTGTAGCTGGGTGTGTTGCAGTTCTCCTACCAATTCATAAATCAAAATGTTATCTCATCATTCACATGGTTTTGGTTTTCCCGCTTTTGCAGAATATAATTTTGGACATGATTTCTATAACATGAATATGATACATTTGACAAAGAATTAATTGTAAGAAATGTTTCAAGCAAGAAGATTCGAACACACACATACTAAACATGAATATTAAGTTATTCAATAGTTATTAAAAATACATACTCAATAAATGATTAAGACCTGATAAGTCGCATGTGGGTTAGATACATGATATGGGGTTATATACTGTATATAGCAATGATTAGTTGCTTGAGTCCTTTAAGTGTCATTTAGGTGCATGGAAAGGCAGTTTCCGTGCCATTCTGTGAATGTATGAAGACCAGAGATTAAGAGGTCTGTAAGGAATCTCCGAAAGTCTGTTCTTTGTCATGAGGTGGGGGAAAAAGTCAATCCATAGAGCTTGCGATCACTATCACATGTCTCCATGTGGCGGTCACGCTGTGCATCTCTTTCGACCATTATTCTTGATAAATTGCCCCCAAAATTGACAATCTCCTTGGAATTGTCAATAAGTGTTCTTTTGTTTTAATGTTGAAAGCTGTTCTGTGAAAGAGTTTGTTAGGCTTGCTTCAGACTGGTTAGGGTCTGATTTATGACATCCTGTGTTTTGGGCCTCTGTGGAATTTGGGCTCCTCGTGCCTCAACCATGTTTTGACCAAATCTTAGATTGTCTGATTCGGTCTGATATCCTACACTGTACAACGTCAGTATTAATTCAGAAAGATCAGCTGATGATTAAAGAAGACAAATTGTACTTAGTGAGCGCGGAAAGTGAGAGATTGGTAGTACCTGAGTCAATGAGATTAAAGGTGTTACAATTGGGTCATTCAGTACCGTGGGCAGGACATTTAGGCTAGCAGAAAACACTGTCTAGAATCGCTAGTAGGTTTTATTGGCCCAAGCTCTATACTGACGTTGTTGATTTTTGTAAATCATGCCTAGAATGTCAGCTGGTTAGACCAGCTAAAAAGAGTGACAGAGCACCACTTGTAAGCTTACCAATTATTGGCATACCAATTTCCCGTATTGCAATGGACATTGTAGGCCCTTTGGAAAGGTGTAGATCGGGTAATAGGTTCATTTTGGTTGTTGCTGATTACGCTACTCGTTATCCAGAAGTTTTTCCTCTCAGAAACATCAAGACAAGGCAGGTTGTGAATGCACTGGTTCAACTTTTTTCTCTTGTAGGATTGCCTAAAGAGATAATCACTGACCAGGGTACTAACTTTACATCAAAGTTAATGAAACAAGTTTGCTCAATGCTACGTATACATCCGATACAGACCACTCCTTATCACCCTCAGACTGACGGTATGGTGGAGAGATTTAATCAGACATTGAAGTCAATGCTGCACAAGTTTGTGTCCGATACAGGTACTGATTGGGACCAATGGTTGCCATATTTGATGTTCGCCTACCATGAAGTTCCACAGTCATCAACAGGTTTCTCACCATCCGAGATGCTCTATGGACATCAAATTTGTGGATCATTGGATGTGCTAAAAGAGGCTTGGGAAGGAGGTAATGCACGTGAGCAAACAAATATTCTGTCATATGTTATAAAGATGAGAGGGAAATTGAGTGCAATCTGGTGAGTGCTAACATGACAAAAGCACAGCAGCAACAGAAACATTGGTATGATCAATCAAGTAGGAAAAGAACGCTGACTATAGGTCAGAAAGTACTGTTATTAATTCCTACTTCTGAAAGTTCACTTTTGGCTAAATGGCAAGGGCCATATGAAGTGCTTAGAAAACTAAGTCCCACTAATTATGAGATTTCTTTACCTGACCATAAGAAATGTCTCATATTTTCCACATTAATCTTTTGAGGCCTTGGAATGAAAGAAAAGGTTCATGGTCAGAGCAGTTGTGGGCAAGAAAAGTGGAGGACGAAGAGGACTAATATTTTACTGTTAATTCAAAGTCAACTTTCCCAGTAATAGATCATCTGTCATCTAAACAGCAAAAATAATTCCAGAAACTAGTACCAGAGGGTCTCTTTTTTGACAAACCAGGAAAAACGAAACTTTTGCTGAATATTATATATCATAATATTCATCTTCTTGCAACAGAGCCAATCAGGCAAACTCACTGTAGGGTGCCAGCATGCCTGATTCCAGCCTTGAAGGAGGAAGTGCAAATGATGCTGGAATCTGACATTATAGAGCCTTCAACAAGTGAATGGTGCAGTCCAGTTGTATTAGTCCCAAAGAAGGACGGATCGCTCAGATTCTGTGTTGATTTCTCAAAACTGAATGCAGTATCAGCTTTCGACCCTTATCCGATGCCGAGAGTCGACGAGTTGATCTATGCAAAGGATATTGGCAAGTGCCATTGACTGATTCAGCTAAGAACTTGACTTATCGTCATTTTCATCGAGACATGGGAACAGCATCTGGAGCATATGGCAAATGTGTTTGACAGGATTCAACAAGCAGGTCTAGTTGTGAATGCAAAGAAATGTCAAATTGCTAAACAGGACGTTTCTTTCTTGGGCTATGTTACTGGAGGAGGATCAGTGAGGCCTCAGGTGGACAAATTACAAGCAATTTTGTCGTGTGCTCCTCCGTCAATGAAGAAAAGTGTTTATAAAGATCATTCCTAGGTTTGATAGGCTGGTATAGAAGGTATATACTTAACTTTGTCAGCAGAGCTGCACCATTTACTGACCTTACAAAAAAAGCAGTTCCTCCGAAGTCAAGTGGACACCTGAATGTGAACGAGCTTTTTAGGACCTTAAGTATTGTTTGTGCAAAGACCCTGTGTTACAGAGCCCGAACTTTGATCTTCCTTTTATCGGGGGTGGGGAGGGTGAGGCCATGGAAGGCCAAGGGCTCTAGTATGTGAAGCCAAATGCTGGGAATGTGTGTATGTCTGAATTGAGACTTAATTGTCTCGGCCAGGTCTGATGCCTTGTTTCGCTGCTCTCAGCATGTTTTATTTCTATGTTATGTACAGTTAATCTGAGTATTTTTGTTGGTTTATTTTGAAATTCGCTTGGAGCACATGTGATGAGACAGCTGTCAGAAATAGAATCCCCTGGACTTTAATGATTGCCTACATTGTACTCAACTCATTCAGTCTCTTCCCAGGCCCTACGGCAAAAATACATGATACAACTCAGGTTAGCTGTAAACCAACCAGCCATCCGACTTCTGGTGGCAGCAGCTTTCCAACAGGAGTAAAGAAAGTGTTTCACTGATGCTGAACATTGTGGTCTCACAATGCTATGAGGTTGATCTAACGAGTCAAGCAGTACCAATCTGCACACAGATGTTATGAGAAAAACTTCACAACTTAAAATCTTTCATTAAAAAGCAAAGTTAGATTTTTTAATTATTTTACCGGATGACTGGATACATTAAAACTGTACAATTATCATCATCTATTTTCTATTAATGAAATAGTTCACCCAAAACTGAAAATTTGATGAAAATGTACTTCTCAGGCTATCCAAGATGAAGATGAGTTAGTTTCTTCATTTGAACAGATTTGGAGAAATGTAGCATTACATCACTTGCTCACCAGTGGATCCTTTGCAGGGAATGGGTGCCGTCAGAATGAGAATCCAAACAGCTGATATAAAACATCACAATAATCCATAAGTAATCCACACCACTCCAGTCCATCAATTAACATCTTATGAAGCCAAAAGCTGCATGTTTGTAAGAAATAAATCCATCATTAAGATGTTTTAACTTCTAATAAGTCCTTTCCTCGAGTCTGTGAGGTTGGGTAAACTCACATCCAGGACCCTGACGATCAGCACTGGCACCCCTCAGGGATGTGTGCTCTCCCCACTGCTCTTCTCCCTGTATATGAATGAATGCACTGCAAAAGATCCTTCTGTCAAGCTCCTGAAATTCGCGCGGGCACTACCATCGCGGCCTCTCCACAATAGAGACGGAGTCTGCTTACAGACAGGAGGTTAAAGAGCTGGCTTTCTGGTGGAGTCTCAACAACCTGAAGCTGAACATGTTCAAAACTGTGGAGATGATTGTGGACTTTAAGAACCCCCCCCAGCACTCTCACTATCATAAACAGCACTGTGGCTGCAGCAGAGTTATTCAGGTTCCTGGGCACCACCATTTCTCAGGACCTGGAATGGGACACTCACATAGACTCCATTGCTAAAAAGGCCCAGCAGAGGTTGTACTTCCTTGCCATGCTTGAGGCAAATGTAACCTACCACAGGAGTGCGGACAACGTTCTACTCTGCCATTATATATATATATATATAAATATAATTTGTGCAGCAAAAATTTACCCCTCACAGCATCCCCCCACACTAAAATGTAAGCAGTCCCTGCCAACAGGTATACAATTCACTCTCTATATCTCATGGGTCGCACCCCAGCATTTATACGTGTAGATCGTCTGTCAACATTATTCTCCCAACTAACAGGTTCAGGAGCCGGGGCCATCCAACCACTATAAGGTACTGGGTCCAAAGTCATGGCTGCAGGTGTAGTTTTAGAAGTACTAGGGGCAGATACAACTTCCACTTCAGGAGCAATACAAAGTTTAAGTGCATTTCGATGTAGGACCTTCTCCTTCCCTCCCTTCTCAGGTCTTACCCGATACAGCAACCCCATCTCCCCCAGGGTTTCAACTACCACGTGAGGCACTGGACCCCACCACCCACACAGCTTCCCACAACCGTTCCTATTTCGATCTCTGATCCAGAATTGCTGACCTATTAAAAGGGGTACATCCTTCTGCTGGCTGCAGGCAATGCACCCAGAATGGAACCCTCGCGCCTTCTCTTCCATCTTGGGCCAATAGAAGTGGCATCTTACTCTGGCCAATGTGCGTTCAACACCTACATGGGCAAATGCTTCATGATATCGCCACCACACCTCCTCTTGCTTGACTGCAGGGCTCATGGGTGTTAGGTTCAATCAACTTTTTATACAGTACACCATCAATGATTGTAAGTCTTGACACATGGCGGAGCAGCTGTTGTGCAGTCAAAGGTAATGTTCTTCTTTCAAGGGCAGTTGATAAGTTAGTAGACCTCACATATTGAATCACCAGCCAAAGTTCTTCATCTCCTTGCTGTGCTTCTCGCCACTCGTCAACCCCCACAGCACCGGAAGCACTAACATCTCCACTAACATCTATCTGTTAAACTTCAGCCAGCTGATTATGTTCTTCTGGGGGCACAGGCAACTGGGACAAACTAGCTGCATTCCCATTTCCTCGCCCCGCCCGATATTTCACTACAAAATCATAGCTGGTAAGTTGGGCAATCCAACGCTGTTCTACAGCTCCAAGCTTGACTTTCTGCAAGTGGGCCACTGGATTATTATTATCCATAACTACTGTAAACTTTGTTCCAGTCAAGTAGTCTTTAAATTTTTCTGTTATAGCCCACTTCAAGGCCAATAGCTCCAGCTTGAAGGAGCTGTCATTTGCATAAGCGATCACATACTCACATCCATCTTGTTCTTGTGACAGAACACCACCTAGCTCTCGATGACTGGCATCTGTATACAGGACGAATGGTAAATAAAAATCAGCATATGCCAATACAGGGGCTTCAGTGAGGCAAGTATTCAAGGTCTCAAAAGCAGCCTGGCATGCAGCAGTCCACTCAATCTGATGTGTACCAGACTTTTTATCTACAGGGATTCCCACCAAGAGAGCATTTAACGGTTGAGCAATCTTGGAAATTTAGAAATAAAATGCCTGTAGTAACCTGCAAGGCCTAAAAAGGCCTTTCCCTCCCGGACTGTCGTGGGGGTGGGCCAGCCTTGGACTGCTGCTGTATTTTCAGAATCAGGACGTACACCAGTCTTATCCACTACATGGTCAAGAAACTTCACCTGCTGTTGGAAGAGCCGGCACTTGTCAGGTCTTAATTTTAACCCATAATGGGACAGCCGCTGGAATACCTGTTCAAGATGGCTAAGATGGGTAGAAAAATCAAATGCGTATACAATAATGCCATCCAAGTAAACCAGTGAAAAATCTATTATATAGCCGCTTAAGCAATGCTGCATTAACCGCTGGAAGGTGGTGGGACCCAAAAGGCATATGTTGGAATTCATATAGCCCAAGGGGAGTGGCAAAGGCGGTCTTAGGATGATCCTCTGGATGTACACCCACCTGCCAATAATGCTTGCCAGGTATAGAGTACTGAACCATTCCACCCTCTTCAAAGTGGTCAGTGTCTCCTCAATTCTAGGAAGAGGAAAAGCATCTTTGTTGGTGACTGCATTCAATTTCCTATGCTGTACTACGTCCGTGTGTCCCATATCCTCCTCACTCTCAGCAAAGACATTAGACCATTTTTAAAAAAATGCATCAAGATCTTGGCACTGCTGTATAGTCAAGTCAGATCATTGGGAAAGTTGGTGTACCCCAGATTAAATTGTACTTTCTGCATGGGGACTAGCGTCAATCATGCTCACATCCACGATACCCTCAGTGTTCATAGTCAGTCCAAGGTCCCGGTGTCCATAAATATCAATGTTTCGTGCTGCAACACATTGACAGACTGCCGTTACCTGCTGCCATGCTCGCCATTCTCTGTTGTTCTGAAACGATGATGAAGACTGTCCCACGTTCTGGAAAAGAGCACTCCAACATCGTGAAATTACATTCATGCCAGTGATCAAGGGGTTTGTAGAGAATTTGTCTTTTATTATAACAACTTCAAGTTCTGGAACTTGAACACCAGCAATTTGAAAATTCAACACAGCATATCCAATATAAGGAATTTCAAAGCCATTTGCAGCTCTCAAAGTCAAAACAGGGGTCTGGCCCAATTTATACTGTAGAAACTTTTCTTCCAACATATTTTGTTGCATCAGAGTGACTTGGGAACCAGTGTCTAATAATCCTGTACACTCAATGTCTTGAATCAAAACACTCACCATTGGGCAGTCACCGACAAACAAAAGAGTGGTCCTAGGAGTTTCAGATGATATTGATGGCCCCACTGCCTGGACCTCTGCAGCAGGGTGGCCTAGTTTAAATCCACATTAGACAGCGCACTTTTCTTACAATACCTTGCTAAATGTCCTGATTGTTGGCACCGCCGACAGATCGGCCTCCCCTCTGCATCCCACATATTTGAAGACTGCCCTCTTCGTCTCCTAGAAGGAATGTTTTGTGACTGGGAATATGCATAATTAGGCTGTGTATAGTTTGGTGGTGCAACTGGGCTGGACAACGTAATCTCCTTCATCACCTCCGGTGTCAATTCTCGCATCTGTCCTTTAACTTCTTCCAGGATTTCTCGTTTTAGCTCAGTTCTCCAGTCAGTGCTCTGTAGATGAGAGTCGATCCTACCAGGTCCACTAACAGCAGCACAAGCAAGTTCAAACCTTTTTTGACCATATTCAGCTTCCAACAATAAAGCCTCTTGATGCAGGTCTGCAAACGTTCCTTCTGGGTTTCGACGGACATATGTTCTTAGGGCTCTCAAAAAAGTTCCATCCTCCAACCCCAGCAGCAACTGCTCCTTCAGCTGGTCTTCAACGAGGGCCCCTTCAGGACTACGTTGCCGCAACCTACAATAAAGCTCTCATAACCACAACACAAACGTCTTGAAGAACTCATCTTGTCTTTGTCTACAACCAAAAAAATTTGATCTGAGGACAGGGAGAGGTATTTTTCCAGCATACAATGTATCCAAGTGCTCAAATCTTATTAGCTTTTTCCCTATCTCCATCAGCCAAAACACGTATTTCCCACTTTGCATCCCCACCCAGGGCACCCATTAAAATTTTAACTCTCTTTACTTCAGGTACTTCTTGAGCTTCTAAGAGTCCCTGTATTTGTTCTCTCCAATCACCAAACTTTAATTCTGTACCCGTAAACTTGGGCACCAGGAAACACTGGCATCATCATCATATTAAATCTCTTGTAATACAAATTATTGAAATTCTTCTATATATATATATATTATACTTATATATATATATAATATATGATACATATATATATACAGTGGTACGGAAAGTATTCAGACCCCCTTAAATTTCACTCTTTGTTATATTGCAGCCATTGCTAAAATCATTTAAGTTAATTTTAATGTACACACAGCACCCCATATTGACAGAAAAAAACACAGAATTGTTGACATTTTTGCAGCTTTATTAAAAAAGAAAAACAGAAATATCACATGGTTCTGGAAGCGTGCACACTTTCATATATTTAACTCAGGTGCTGTCAATTTCTTCTGATCATCCTTGAGAGTGTTCTACACCTTCATTTGAGTCCAGCTGTGTTTGATCATACTGATTGGACTTGATTAGGAAAGCCACACACCTGTCTATATAAGACTTACAGCTCACAGTGCATGTCAGAGCAAATGAGAATCATGAGAGTCAAAGGAAACTGCCTGAACAGAGCTCAGAGGACAGAATTGTGGCAGGCACAGATCTGGCCAAGGTTACAAAAAAATTGAGGTTAAGGTTAATTAAGGTTCCTAAGAGCACAGTGGCCTAAATAATCCTTAAATGGAAGACGTTTGGAACAACCAGAACCCTTCCTAGAGCTGGCCAAACTGAGCTATCGGGGAGAAGAGCCTTGGTGAGAGAGTAAAGAAGAACCCAAAGATCACTGTGGCAGAGCTCCAGAGATGCAGTCGGGAGATGGGAGAAAGTTGTACAAAGTCAACCATCACTGCACCCCTCCACCAGTCAGGGCTTTATGGCAAAGTGGCCCGACAGAAGCCTCTCCTCAGTGCAAGACACATGAAAGTCCGCATGGAGGACTCCAAGAAGGTGAGAAATAAGATTATCTGGTCTGATGAAACCAAGATAGAACTTTTTGGCCTTAATTCTAAGAGGTATGTTGGAGGAGAGGGGTGAAAACCAGGCACTGCTCATCACCTGTTCAATACAGTCCCAGCAGTGAAGCATGTTGGTGGCAGCATCATGCTGTGTGGGGGTGTTTTTTTCAGCTGCAGGGACAGGACGAATGGTTTCAATCGAGGGAAAGATGAATGCGGCCAGTACAGGGATCTCTGAACGAAAACCTTCTACAGAGTGCTTCAGGACTCAGACTGGGCCGAGGTTTACCTTCCAACAAGACAATGAACCTAAGCACACAGCTAAAATAACGAAGGATGGCTTCACAAAAACTCTGTGACTGTTCTTGAATGGCCCGGCCAGAGCCCTGACTTAAACCCAATGAGCATCTCTGGAGAGACCTAAAAAATGGCTGTCCACCAACGTTTACCATCCAACCTGACAGAACTGGAGAGGGACTGCAAGGAGGAATGGCAGAGGATCCAAAAATCCAGGTGTGAAAAACTTGTTGAATCTTTCCCAAAAAGACTCATAGCTGTATTATATCAAAAGGGTGCTTCTACTAAATACAAAGGGTCTGAATACTTAGGACCATGTGATATTTCAGTTTTTCTTTTTTAATAAATCTGCAAAAATGTCAACAATTCTGTGTTTTTCTGTCAATATGGGGTGCTGTGTGTACATTAATGAGGAAAAAAATTTAACTTAAATGAGGTTAGCAAATGGCTGCAATATAACAAAGAGTGAAAAATTTAAGGGGGTCTGAATACTTTCCGTACCCACTGTATATATTTTCCCTTTTTTCAAGTGCTGTTCCACCGTTCCTTACCCTGTAACCCTGCCGACTATACCAAATTTATGTCAGCGGCCGAGTTCGCAATTACATTAGATTTTGATATTAATAGTAGTAAAATATATGTAAAATACCTTATTTGTAGCTGACTACACCATCTAGAGTTTAAACAAAAAAAAATATAGAACTTGCGTTCACACAGGTTCCTCTTTTTTTACAGGGATGGAACAGTGGAAAACATCACCCAAACAAAAGATCAGAATAAGACTATTTATTACAATCAATTAAATTAAAAAAAGGAAATAAAAGTCCAAGTTTGATAGACAGTCCGAGTTCAATTCAGTCTCTGTTGGGCATCTGCGTCACCGCTGGTGAACATTAAACTCTCAGTTCCCCAGAGAAGTGACGATGTTGGAAGACAGAGAATATACTGCCAGCATACACGGTTTAAACGCACAATCCAATCTTCACATAGATGATACATTAAGTAAAAACTACATATCTTTAAAAGAAATTGCCCGTTCCAAAAAGTCACTAATTTAAATAAAAATCATCCCATGCAAATTAAATTATTACCTTAAGACAATTGGCTGGATTTCATAGGCACACCGTTAGGTCAAATTTATTCGTACTCTCAGCGTGACCGGATAGCACCCCGCTATCCAGTCCCATGTAGTCACTGGTGAAAGAACCCTGTAAGCGATCGCTCTTGTCACTACAGCACTCGAGTAGACGTCCACGACCAGTCAGCAACCGTCTCACACGCTGCTACTCCACAGGATTCCACGTACCATAGACTCATCCGCCTTTATTCGTCTGCAGAACGCTGCACACTCACATAGCCATAAGCCATCTCACCGCATGCAACATACTCACTGCCCAGACGCCGGTGCAGGTGCAAACTTGACTCTCTCTAGCTCGTCCTTTCGTTAGGCCAGTTCCAGATCCTACCGCACGGTGTGCCCCTGTCATATCCCAGTCACAGCTGTCCTTTTATATGGGAACATATTTCTGTACTCACCCAATGTCTATCACTCATTAGTTAATTTGATATAATTAGAAAAATAGAGGCGTGGCTTTGAGAATACTGCTTGCAAAAGAAAAAGGAAAAAAAGAACACAGCAATCCACACAAAAGAAAACACAGCCTTTCAATGTGAACACATGCATATACAGTATATATATATTGGGCAACACACAATTTACCCCTCACAACATAAACATACTTGGTAATAAAGCTCCTTCTGATTCTGAACCAGGAAAGAAATATGCACAGATCAGGCACCGTTTAGAAGCAAAAACAGTCTCTAACAGCTCTAAACAAAATGTCAGTGGATTTTGATGTGCGAGGACAACAGGGGATGGACTTTGTTTTACTGGAGCAAGCATTATTATGGATTATGGATTGATTATATTTGGCCAGAAGTGATGGTTTAAGTTAACATCTCAGTGCCAACTTTTTTGCTTCACTAGGCATTAATTCATAGACTTGAGTGTGTGGATTACTGTGGTGTTTTTATTAGCTGTTTGGGCTCTCATTCTGAATCTCATTACGTCTATTGTCTCTAAAAATATGGTTAAAGGTGCAGTAAGTGGTTTCTGGAAAACGCTGTTGATATTTAAAATCATCAAAACAAACAAGTCCCTCCACCCCCACATTCACGTACATGCTACAACACAGACAATGATAAAGGGGTTATAGTGATCACTAAAAAGGAAACCAAAAAAAAAGGTTTAGTCATTAGAGGCTTTATAAGGCATGAAAACTAATGTCTCTTCATCATAGCTGAAGTGAAGGAAAATAATAATGCAAATAAACAAACAAGTGAAGATGACACGCGTGTTACATGTTCCCTGTGTGTGTTCTGCCACTGTCTGCTGTGTGCCTTGTTTGTCTCCATAAGCCCTATTCGCACGGGAATCGGCCATGTCTGTAATTTGTAAAGTAAAAATTCCCCCGCAAATGACCTACCATATTTCGCCGAACACCGAGGTCCTGTGATAATATTAGTCCCGTGCGAATCGGCATCTCTGTGATTTGGCCAGCATTTGACGGGTCGTGTATCATTTTTGGAGGTTTTTGTTTCCTGTGCACCTTTTTATCCATCTTTGCGAAGATTGGAGCTGCGTTGGAGGTTTTGATAGTATGTTGGAGGGGGGCGTGATGTCAACACCACAACTATACAATTTGCAGAAAGAGAAAGTTGAAAATGTTTTGAGGTTAATGTGTTACAAATAAATCACGCATAAAGCTTGAGATATTATTTTAACCTGGTGAAATGTAAATGACACAGGGCAAAAAACTATATTAGTTTATTTTTTATAAAATCCATCTAACCGGACCATAGAATGGGACTCTCAAAGCCTTGACATCTGGGTATCTGGGAGATAAGTCAGTAAATCCGAGTAAAATCACAGGCTTCGCTTATCCTGTGCGAATGCACCACACGAAATTCAGATGTGGGGGGGTAATTTAAAAATCACACAAGGTCCCCAGATAATACAAATCCCGTGCGAATAGGGCTTTAGGTACATCATTAGTTGCCATAGCCACTCATTGGACCACACCAATCTGATTGCTAGTTCCCATAGTTACTCATTGGTCCCATTTGTTCTCCTGTGTATAAATAGCCCTTGCATTTCCCTTGTGCTTTGTCAGTTGTTGAATGTATTGGTACTGAGCTCTCTTTCATAACCCATTATGAGTGGACACGCTCCTCACTGTTTACTGGCAACGTATGTGTTTTGGTGCTTGATCCAATCCCCTTTTCAACAGTATTTTTCAAAAATCAATTACTACACCTTTAAAGTGTACTGTCAAATGTACTGACAAGTATGTATGGTAAACTGAAATTTAAATAATCTAAATATATTTGTAATTTATATTTGTAATGATGAATTTCAAGATAGTACATTTATAAATATATTCACTTTAAATGTAATATTGACACATTACAGTTAAAATTATAATCAAGTATTTTAGCTAATGTCCTTGTACATGTCAACATATCAAGGTGTACTTCTGTAAAGCACAACAAAATATTCTTGCAAACGTTTAGTTTGACTTAATTTGATTATTGAAAAGTGAAATTAAAAGAAGATAAAAGCATAGCCATGCCCTTTTTCACAAAGTTATGATCAGCAATGCTGGTCTTTTCAACAGAGTGCATAAGAAAAGTGCATTTGACCCTATGTTTTAAACCTTAAGTATTTTTTTTTGCACACCAAGGTGACCAGTATTATTAGCTTAGAGTTATGTAATTGATTTGCTGAAATTATTTATTAGAGCAAGTACAGCCTTTATAGTTTTTTTACTGCCTACTTTAATTGAGCAGTGTAATATATGTCTGTGTCATGTTTCTAATATCGCATCTCTGCTTGATAGAACCTATTTGATTTTTTAGAACAATACTGTGTTTATTAAGTAGCCAAAACACACAACTAACAGTCTGAATACAGACTGCCATTTGCTGAATTTAGCAACATCATGTTAAAACACTGGTGTTGTATGTACTTGTATTTTCTCCTGTTTTATATAAACCTAATATTGAAAGTATTACAGTAAGCAGTATATGCATTGTATGTGTCTATTTTGTATGTATGATTCTAGGTCAACGTTTGTTACAATTTGCAGAATAACAGGCTTACCTGAGCTAGTGAGTTCAGTTTGTATTTCTTGCAATATGTTGTAGGTCATGTGGCGATGGGTACAATGTGGTGAATTTATAAGCCTTTGGCTCATTGTTGAGGGGCGAACACCTCTGAAGGACATGAATAAATAACTCAAAGACAAGTAGGAGGCCTGCAACATTGCTTGTCAGCTATTTGCAATTCACTGGTAGTGTCGCCTATGTTGACAACAATCTTGATTCATACGACCAGAAAGGAAGATTGCCTGCTCCATTTACACCTGACATTAACATCCATCATGGGTGATCTGATCACAAGTGGTCACCTGAGACATATTACTTTTCATACCTTAAATTAGCATGTGTCTTAAACGGGTCTCTAGTGAGCACTTGTGATTAGATGTCATTGATGGGAGGGTCTTTCATCACAATATATATAACTGTCTAAGTCAGAGTGTTGATGCATGTTAATGACAGACATTTTTTGTAAAATATTTTGTATAGTTCTATTTAGTTACGGTAGTATTCTTTTAAAACTTGCAAAGTAGAAAACCCTTATTTTCTTCAGTGTTTAGGAGACATCAGGACACATTAGTGCTTTCACCACAATGTGGCCATATGTGTCCCTGATCATCTCTGAATGTGGTTTGAGTAATAAAATAACATGACTTGTATATGTAATATGACTTGTAATTGGATCACCTGAGGTGGATGTTAATACTAGGTTTAAATTAGGTCCTTATGTCACATTTATACTGATCCTATAGCAAACCCTGCCTGCTAAACACACAGTAAAATGTTAATGGACTTGACAGCACTTAACAGCAATTTATTGTATTAAGTATTGTATTTAGAATTGTACTGTGAAATAAATGCAGGCTATTTTTTTACAGTTGTTGTGCTATAAAAGAGAGAGTAGTTAGCATCTGCAGTCCCTGTGCAGGATGTTGTTATATATTTTCAATAACAAAATAACGTATAATACTTTATGGTCCAAAAAAAAAAAAAAAAAAAAAAATCTATTATATATATATGCATTACACTGAACCAATTATACACAACCTTTCGTTTTTGCCCATTTTTCAAGAGATGAAATCTAGACTTTTTCTATGTACACAAAAGGCCTATTTCTCTCAGATTTTGTTCACAAATCTGTCTAAATCTGTTTTGTGAGCACTTCTCCTTTGCCAAGATAATCTATCCATCTCTCAGGTGTGGCATATCAAGATGCTGATATGACAGCATGATTATTGCACATGTGTGTCTTAGGCTGGCCACAATAAAAGCCACTCTAAAATGTGCAGTTTTACTGTATGGGGGGGGTCTGAAAACCAGTCAGTATCTGGTGTGACCACCATTTTCCTCAAGCAGTGCAACACATCTCCTTCGCATAGAGTTGATCAGGTTGTTGATTGTGGCCTGTGGAAAGTTGGTCCACTCCTCTTCAATCGCTGTGCGAAGTTGCTGGATATTGGCAAAAACTGGAACACACTGTCGTATACACCGATACAGAGCATCCCAAACATGCTCAATGGATGACACGTCCGGTGAGTATGCTGGCCATGCAAAAACTTGGATGTTTTCAGCTTCCAGGAATTGTATACAGATCCTTGCAACATGGGGCAGTGCATTATCACGCTGCAACATGAGGTGATGGTCGTGGAAGAATGGCACAACAATGGGCCTCAGGATCTCGTCACGGTATCTCTGTGCATTCAAAATTCCATCAAAATTCCATCAATAAAATGCACCTATGTTCGTTGTCCATAACATACGCCTGCCCATACCATAACCCCACCGCCATCATGGGCCACTCGATCCACAACGTTGACATCAGCAAACCGTTCACCCACACGACGCCATACACGCTGACTGCCATCTGCCCTGTACAGTGAAAAAACGGGATTCATCCGTGAAGAGAACACCACTCCAAAGTGCCAGACACCATCGAATATGAGCATTTTCCCACTCAAGTCGGTTACGACGACGAACTGCAGTAAGGTCGAGCATGCAGATGAGCTTCCCTGAGACAGTTTCTGACAGTTTGTGCAGAAATTATTTTGGTTATGCAAACCGATTGTTGCAGCAGCTGTCCAGTTGGCTGGTCTCAGACGATCTTGGAGGTGAAGATGCTGGATGTGGAGGTCCTGGGCTGGTGTGGTTACACGTGGTCTGCGGTTGTGAGGCCGGTTGGATGTACTGCCAAATTATCTGAAACGCCTTTGGAGACGGCTTATGGTATAGAAATGAACATTCAATTCACGGGCAAAAGCTCTGATGGACATTCCTGCAGTCAGAATGCCAATCGCATGCTCCCTCAAAACTTACGACATCTGTGGCATTGTGCTGTGTGATAAAACTGCACAATTTAGAGTGGCCTTTTACTGTGGCCAGCCTAAGCAAACCGTGCAATACTCATGCGGTTTGATATGCCACACGTGAGGTGGATGGATTATCTCGGAAAAGGAGAAGTGCTCACCAACACAGATTTAAGACAGATTTGTGAACAATATTTGAGAAAAATAGGCCTTTTGTGTACATAGAAAAAATTTCTTAGATCTTTGCGTTCAGATCATGAAAAAATGGGGGCAAAACAAACGTGTTGAGTGTTTATAATTTTTGTGCAGATGTGTGTGTGTGTATTATAGAGATATATATATACAAGTGGGGCAAAAAAGTATTTAGTTAGCCACCAATTGTGCAAGTTCTCCCACGTAAAAAGATGAGAGAGGCCTGTAATTTTCATCATAGGTATACCTCAACTATGAGAGACAAAATGAGAAAAAAAATCCAGAAAATCACATTGTAGAAATTTTAAAGAATTAATTGGTAAATTCATCGGTAAAATAAGTATTTGGTCACCTACAAACAAGCAAGATTCTGGCTCTCACAGACCTGTAACTTACTTCTTTAAGAGGCTCCTCTGTCCTCCAATCGTTACCTGTATTAATGGCATCTGTTTGACTCGTTATCAGTATAAAAGACACCTGTCCACAACCTCAAAAAGTCACACTCCAAACTCCACCATGGCCAAGACCAAAGAGCTGTCAAAGGACACAGAAACAAAATTGTAGACCTGCACCAGGCTGGGAAGACTGAATCTGCAATAGGTGAGCAGATTGGTGTGAAGAAATCAACTGTGGGAGCAATTATTAGAACATGGAAGACATACAAGACCAATGATAATCTCCCTCGAACTGGGGCTCCACGCAAGATCTCACACCATGGGGTCAAAATGATCACAAGAAATGTGAGCAAAAATCCCAGAACCACACGGGGGGACCTAGTTAATGACCTGCAGAGAGCTGGGACCAATGTAACAAAGGCTACCATCAGTAACACTGTGCTGCCAGGGACTCAAATCCTGCAGTTCCAGACGTGTCCCCCTGCTTAAGCCATTACATGTCCAGGCCCGTCTGAAGTTTTGCTAGAGAGCATTTGGATGATCCAGATGAGGATTGGGAGAATGTCATATGGTCAGATGAAACCAAAATATGACTTTTTGGTAAAAACTCAACTTGTTGTTTTTGGAGGAGAAAGAATGCTGAGTTGCTCCAAAGAACACCATACCTACTGTGAAACATGGGGTGGAAACATCATGCTTTGGGGCTGTTTTTCTGCAAAGGGATCAGGACGACTGATCCGTGTAAACGAACGAATGAATGGGGCCATGTATCGTGAGAATTTGAGTGAAAACCTCCTTCCATCAGAAAGGGCATTGAAGATGAAACGTGGCTGGGTCTTTCAGCATGACAATGATCCCAAACACACCGCTCGGGGAACGAAGGAGTGGCTTCGTAAGAAGCATTTCAAGGTCTTGGAGTGGCCTAGCCAGTCTCCAGATTTTAACCCCATAGAAAATCTTTGGAGGGATTTGAAAATCCGTGTTGCCCAGTGACAGCCCCAAACCATTACTGCTCTAGAGGAGATCTGCATGGAGAAATGAGCCAAAATACCAGCAACAGTATGTGAAAACCTTGTGAAGACTTACAGAAAACGTTTGACCTCTGTCATTGCCAACAAGGGTATATAACAAAGTATTGAGATAAAATTTTGTTATTGACCAAATACTTATTTTCCACATAATTTGCAAAACATTCGTAAAAAAATCATACAATGTGTTTTTCTGGATTTTTTTTCTCATTTTGATCTCTCATAGTTGAGCTATACCTATGATGAAAATTAAAGGCCTCTTCATCTTTTTAAGGGGAGAACTTGCCAAGTGGTGGCTGACAAATACTTTTTTCACCCACTTATATATATTATATATATATATATATACTGTATACACACACACATATATATATATATAATATATATATATATATATGGAAGTCAATGGGACCAGCAACTTTTGTTACCAACATTCTTCAAAATACCTTCTTTTGTATTCAGCAGAAGAAAGAAATTCATACAGGTTTGGACAACTGGGGTGTAGAAATGTTAACAATTTTCATTTTTGGATTAACTATCCTTAATGTAACAATTGCAGGTTATCCATTTTACAGTTTTCATTTATAAAATTAATTGTACATTTACTACAGTAAAAATTAAATTGAAAGAGTAGCAAGAAACACACAGAAGTTTGACTGTAGACACAGCACAATCCGGATTGTCTATTGAAGAAAATACATTACAGCAAACTGCAGCAAGTTCTTTCTATAAAAAAAAAAAATAAAGCTGAAAGAAAAGGAATTGAATGAAGTGAGATTTGGCAAGAAACCACAGCACTGAGAGGTTGCTTGTGTTAACTGAATGATCTGTGTAGGAAGATGAGAGCTGCAGCAGGCGTAAGAGGATCATACTCTGTGTCTGTGCATATAACCCCGGCCCTGCAGGGGAAGTGTACCGTCTGTCATGCTACCAACCATAGGAGTTAATTAACACAGGGAAAACTTTCTACTAAAGTTTCTTTACTTCCAATTAAAAGGATGCACGATTGTATTTTCTTTATCATTTTGATAGAAATGCTGTACATTTTATATTGGCATTGTGCCACAAAGAGTTTGTCTAACACACCTATTGTGTGGCTAACTGTAAGGCTTCAACTACTAGTCTCATTTAATAATTTATCACTGTAAATAGTTAAAATATAATTTCAAATTCAAGTGAGTGTGTCAGTGAACTGGAAAGGCCATAACATAATTCCTTATCTGGTTAAGTTGAAATCCTTCTCAAGTGCATTGTTACTTGTTTTATGCGCTGAATGTTTGTGGTATAAAAAATGTGTCTTAAAATTTTAAATGTTGAACTATTGATTGTAAAACAAACAATCTTTTATGTATTGATATATTTACACAATTAGGTCAGTGTTCAGGAGTAGACTTACCCATTAGGTCCTTGGGGGGCCCCCCTTGGTAGAAATCACATTCCTCGGATGTAGGGGGGCTTGCACTTAAAACATTGTACGTTACTAATTATAATGCTTACAGTGTACAGAAATTAAGCTAAGTACATTTACATTATAAAATAACATTTTCATTTACTTAGATCTAGAAACAAATCTAGTTTAACAACTTAAAAAAAAACTCATGTTAGCCAATAATCATTGAAGCTCTCTACACTGTAAAATTAATTTATTTTTGACAATGTACGCACATTTGCACTATGATGAGAATTTGTGATGAGATGACAGTGTGCAGAATTCAGTCAGAGAGCAAGTGCACTGAACAAACCTCTGCAGCTTTTCAGCGATGACTAATCTGAATGCTTCTGATTGGACATTGCGTTCATAAGCTCAACAGAATAGCCTGTTATTGGTTTAATGGAAAAATGCATAAAAAGAAGATATGATGCAACATGAGCAGATATAAATTTAATGCCGCAGTCGACACTTTTCATTAAATTTTTCTCTTTATTTGCGACAGTGTGAGAAACATAAAATTAACATTATATGGTTGAAAACACTGAAAAATATTGATAGATGACAAGTAAGTGTGTCTGTATCTGGCTCAGCGCCAGCCAAAGCGCAAACGCAAATTTGAATTGAGCAGCTGATGATAATCACACCGGTGTGATCGTATCAAATGTAAAAATATTATTAGGCTATTTTTTGTCTTTTGGAAGCTGCATTAAAAATCCACTTGGGTCAAACATCTGAGGGGCACGTTCCCCTCAGGTCTGACTGAAGGGTCAGATGCCTCTGCCCCTCGAGCGTGGGGCCCCGCTTAATTGCGTGGTGCCTAAACACGTACGGAGGATCAGTAGAGGAGCATATGCAGCTGTTTTGGTTTATATAATCCTTAGGTGTGTAACTGTATAATTCCCTTTTCTTTATTTTTCCGGTTTCTTTTAAATTTGTAGTTAAAATTTGTTGTTAAAACAACTAAAAATAAATGTATTTAAAGTTTAGAATTAGACAGCCTTTGGAGAGTGCTTTGGAGACTGGGGAAGGCAATTGCGCTGAGCACAGGCACACAGGCTTATGCTGGTAACTCATCAGTGGACTTCCCTCCCTCATCAATATAGGCTATATTTTTTCACGCTTTTCTCATTCTCACAAATTCAGGTTTTTATATGAATGAATCTCTGAATGGAACCGACTGTCTTCAGAAAAGTTTCAATGGCATTTACATTTTATCTGCTCAAGTAGTGTGTTAGTGTTTTGAGCGCAGCACTGCTGGGTTTAAGTAATTAAGCGGAAACCGCTACATTTCTGAATTCCAAAAACTCCTCCTGATGGAAGAGAATGAATTGCATTTGCAATAATTCCGTCTGCGTTTTTGTCAGACCAATGCGAAAATCCACCCCGTTTTAAGTTAATACAATTATTTATACTTCTGACTCATTATTTTCTTTAAAAAATGGTTTAAAGGCTCAGTTGAATAGATTTATCATTTTATAAATTATTTTGTTTTTGTGAAAACCTGTATCTCAACTGTAAATCAATTGCTATTTCATGGTCTACAGCATGAAAGAAAGCCATCATAACATACATGAAAAATATAGAAACATTGGACACAACAATGGGACACCAATGTGCAGCAGCAAGCATCACACTATCTAAACCTATTTTGCCTGGGACCCCCAAATCACTAAATCCGCCCCCTGTCAGTGTTGGACAGTCTGTAATAAGATTACTTTAATTTTCAGAAACTTTTACTTCTGCTTCACTACATTCCGAATCATAATATCACACTTTGTACTCTATTACATTTCATGAAACATATCGTTCCTCGTTATTTCAAACTGAAGAAATCCAAGAAAGCCAAATCTCTTCTGAGATATCTGATTTGTGAACTGGATGATTCTTTCCAATGAACATGTTAAACTGTTTCACAAATGTCTATGAACGATTAATTCACAAATAAGATTGATCCGATTGCAGTTGTTCTTGATAAACAACTAAAAGATGACAACTGATTCAAAGATCTGGTCAACATTATCCAAAAACTGGAATATCATCAGAGCTTGAATGTGCATGCCACTGATGGCATGAAAAGTATGTTAAAAATGCCAAATTTTAGTATTGATTATTGTAAATGAATATCATATTTAGGTCATGACTTGGGAGTGTGACCTCGTAAATCTGTGTAACACGTGCGAGTGTGTAAAACTCATTGAAATGCTTGAATGTGGCTGTGTCCACATTTATGTGTCAATGTCTGTATGTAGTAGACTATTTAAGGTAAAATAACCCTAATTAATACCCACACATCTTCCACGTCTGCTGTAGCAGTCATATGATATAAAACAAATATGTTTGCCATTCCTTT
The DNA here is from genome assembly GCA_018155175.1 of Sinocyclocheilus anophthalmus. NCBI lineage: Eukaryota > Metazoa > Chordata > Actinopteri > Cypriniformes > Cyprinidae > Sinocyclocheilus > Sinocyclocheilus anophthalmus. The sequence goes on along the minus strand of JADLZN010008366.1, from coordinate 532,096 downwards.
ACATGGCACAGTTTTCAGATAAAAAAATTAGAACTTTTTTATATGTTTTGGGCGTTCATTTGCATGACAACAGCATTTTGGGGGCCTGAAAATGCAAACTTCTGAAAAAACGGGGTTTCAGAGTGCAAGTTTTTGAAAGCAATACTGTTATCAAGTGTCAAGTCAAGTCACCTTTATTTATATAGTGCTTTATACAATACATATTTTGTCAAAGCAGCTTCACAGTGTCAAACAGGAAAACAGTTTGTTAATAATGCAAGAGGACAATAACAAACAGTAAGTTCATTGATGATTCAGTGATGTCATCATCCAGTTTAGCTCTCTTTCAATAGTGTGTGCAATCAAGCTGAAAATACTGCCAGAAATATTGACAGAAGTATTGTAAACCACGAAAATGTGAATTTTTGAAAACGGAGATGCCATGTGCATGCATATTACGTGTTCAGTATGTGCGCAGGGACGTATTGTTTCTTTACAAAGTGATATCGCCAACTACTGGCGATATATATAATACAGTTTTTCAGTCGTTTTTGTAGATCCGTGTGAACGGGGATCGTTTTGACAACATTGTCATATGTGAAACTTTTCAAAACCGCAAAGGAAAAACTTTTCAGATTTTAGTACAATCTTTGTCGTGTAAACATACCCTCAACATGTTAATGCATTTTGCCCCATGTGACATCACTATATTTAATAATATTTACTTTCCCTCATTTTTTTAAATACTGTATGGCTTATTATTTCACCTGTGTGCACACTTTATCAAGAACTTATAATGATTTAAGTTAATTGTTTTGATTTTGTATACATTTTGTTATTAAATAATAATAATAATAATTCTTATTATTATATAGCGCTTCTCTAGGATCAAAGCGCGTTACATTGTCAGGGGGTATCTCCTCATCTACCACCAGTGTGCAGCATCCACCTTGATGATGCGACAGCAGCCATATTGCGCCAGACCACCCACCACACACCAGCTTTATTTGTGGAGAGGAGACAGAGTGATGAAGCAATCAGTAGATATGGGGATTGTTAGGAGGCCATGATGATCAGAGGCCAATGGGCAAATTTTGGGATTTGTAATGACCAACAGAGGTCAGGACCTCGTTTAACGTCTCATCCAAAGAAAGGCAGGTGTGCTTTTGGTCAGTTTATAGCGTCCCGTCACTACATGGGGCGTTTTTTTAGGACCCAACATGAACACAGAGTAGAGCACCATGGGGCCCACTAACCCTCTTCCAACAGCAACCTAGTTTTCCCAGGAGGTCTCCCATCCAGGTACTGACCAGGTTAATCAATAATAATAATAAGTTTGATTATTGCAGTCAACTACTCTTAATGTCATCTTTCGTCAGTGCTGACTAATGACTGGTTAGTGCTTGAATAAATAATATGCATGGATCATCCATCATTACTTTCACTTTTAATACTCAAGTACATTAAAAATCAAGTACTTTTACTAAACTACAATTGAAAATGAGTAATTACACTTTTAGTGGAGTAATATTTTAGCAGGGTAGCTGTACTTTTACTCAAATACTTGATTTGTGTACTCTTTTGGATGGATATTCACTCTTGTGGAAGAGTGGAAGCCGAGTGGGGAGAATAGTTGTGCGATTTTGTCTGCAGAGAGGAAATGCAGGCAAATGACAAATGGAAAATCCCAGAGTAGAGCTGGAGCCAAGTGATTACAGAACGCTATGAGCAGCGGAGGGGAAATCTCTGCCGCTGTGCTCCACTCAAAGATGCTGTTCCAGAATTACTTTCATTCTGTGCATTGCTTGGTGACATCTTTCGGAACTATTCTCATCGTTAGTGAAGAAATATGCACACTAACTGGCCAATTTACTCAATGTGAGTTATTTGTTAATGAACGGTTGTATAAAAGCAATATTCACCATCACATGGGATGGTTTTGAGAGCTACTGCAGGTTGGGGAAGACAAAGTAGCTTATCTGGCATACATTACTGGAACTGTACAGCATCAGTCCACTAATGTAGGCATGCATGTAAATTATCTCTTTAAAATTCTGAAAGTGCACTACTACACCAACCATCTGGATCTGCCCATTTATAATGCTCTTCTCCATCAGTTGCTACAATGACCGCTACACAATCTTCACAAACACATATTTTAATTGAAACTTAACCACTTGCTTTTTGTGTCCAATAATAGTGCAGCATTAACTGTGGCAGGTACACTAAATTGTGTGAATTTTGAATTTTATATAGGCTATAATTATCCGAATACATGGAGACATGTTTGTGCTGAAAATAATTAGTATGTCTTTATTTAATTACTCATGGCTCATTATTTTAGTTCATTTAGAACCTGGTTAAATTGTATTGGTTGTTATAAGATATTATTTGTGCAAAAGCAATATTTTTAGTGAATTTACCCCCTATATATTTTTACATGAGCTGAAGGGAAGTTGTAGAGAATGTCATTGCCATTTCTTGAGAAAATGAACCTGCCTTGATAGAACATCAGATGATGAGTGTCTTTAATTTGTGTGTCTCGGAATGAATGGATTGTGCTTTTGCAATTAATATTCATCAGACAGGGACATGATCCAGATTAAATGGATATTTCCTCATTCACTTTCCATGCTTCCTGGTAATTCCGACAATGGCCTTACATTCTCAGCTTCAGACTTCGGTTCTTATTTTGGAAATGTGGTTCAAGGTTGTTGAAAATAAATGAAATGGTTTGTGTAATGAACAAATTACGGAAAACAACCTAGTTTAGCTTAAGACACAGTTTGCCAGTAAGATGATTTGTGGGATTTCTTGTCTAAGAGCAATTTAATTGAAAGGATTACAGTGTGTTTACAGATTAGGAGGATTATTTAAAAACGGATCTGTCTTTTTTCACATTAATAATCCAAGATGTTCTTTTGACACCTCTTAGTGAAATGATGAGAAAGATTGTGCTGGAAAAATGCAGCTCACAAGAATACTCTAAAGTACTCTAAAAACAAATGAAAAAGGTGTTGACAAAGTTAAGCTTGTGAATGTGGATGTGTCGCTTTCATGTTTGAGCATTAATGCAAAAGCAGATTAATTTCCACTATTTCAGCACTATACCACTGCTATATGAAACTTAGCATACACACAGCTTAACTTTCTTCTGTTTACAGGTACTTTTATATGAATATTACTCAATAAATTATGTTCAGAAATGTAGGCCTACTTCATAAATTCCCTGAACAAAGTGATGCATGTGCATATGGAGACTTGGGCTAGTTGTCACATGGGGAAATAGTCAGATTCTGTCTGTTAAGTTGCTTATTATATCAACTTTAATAAAGTTTAGAATCAAAAGTCTAATTGTTTTTTTTTATGTTGTTTTTGTATGTTGGTTTGGTCACACTTTATTTTAAGAACCAATTATCACTATTAACTAGTTGCTTATTAGCATGCATATACTAGCATATTGACTGTTTATTAGTACTTACAAAGCATATATTAATGCCTTATTCTGCATGACCATATTCTAAATCCCTTAATTCTACTCCATACCTAAATTTAACAACTACCGTACTAGTGTTATCACAAATTTTAGCAATTGAGTATAATAAAACCACACAGGAGTTGTTGTTTTTTTTTGGACAAGATGTCACATAAGTTTTACATTTTCTAAGTTTATAAATTGAACTTTTGGTTGGCCAAAACAATGGTTTGAGATTTTGTATGCTACCTTGTAGATTTGGTCAATGTGAAATGTACCCATAATCTGTTTAATGCTTTTGTAGTCTGTACTGAAATGTACTTTAAAAATAAACATACCGGTAACATTTTAGAATAGAAAACACTTATTCACTATTAACTACAACTTTTCCATTAATAAATGCCTAATTTGCTGCTTATTAATAGTTAGTAAGGTAATTGTTAAATTTAGGTATTGGGTAGGATTAGGGATGCAGAATAAGGTCATGTAGAATAAGGCATTAATATGTGCTTAATTAGTACTAATACATGGCTTATATTCTAGTAATATGAATGCTAATATGCAACTAGTTAAGAGACCCTAAAATAAAGTGTTACAACAACCTTCAAATATTAACGGAGAGGAACATTTTATTGTGTTCAAGCGGTTGGTACATACTCAGACATTTAATTCAGCACACAGCCTTCCCTGAGGTCTAATCTATCTATCAAACAAGTTGAGAGTTTGTGTGTTTAACTGCTTCTACAAAATTGATTGGTCAATCTGTCTGCTATCTCCTCCATTCAGATGCACATTTGTGCTGAACAACAACATCTCTCGCTGTCTCGCACCTTCATCTGTACTGGTGTGCAAGGGTATTTCATGGCTAACTACAGACTTGATAAGTTTATTGAGCTGGGAAGTTTGAGGAGCAAGTACAACAGGTCTCTGATAATTTGATGCTATCTCTTTCAGAGTCTTTGAGACGAGACCAGTAGTAATTGATTAAAGACGGCACGGGAAGCATAAGTTAATCTATAATTCATTTAAAATGTTTTGATTTGTATTTATTTATATATAATCTATATACTTTTACTTCAAACAAGTATTTGGAGCCATTTGGACACACTAATACACTTAAGCATGTCTTAATACCATTGCATTAGATAAAAAAATAAAAATAATAATTAAATAAAAAATATCAAAGCAAGTCTTTTTGCAATGATTTTTGACTGAATGCCCTAAGGCTATGGGTTACAATGTCAAGGATGATTTAGGGAATATACACATTTGTCAAACTTCAAAACTCCTGAGGGACGAGTGTCTGCAGAGTTTAGCACCAACCACAATGCTGGAAGTTCATAGCACTCCTAAAGAGATGATCGCTGGTTCAGGTGTGTTCGATTCGGGTTGTAGCTAAACTCTGCAGGATAATGGGTCCCCAGAAGCAGGTTTGAAGACCAGAAGTGCAGAAGTCACTTCCTAGAGGGCCACAGCCCTGCAGAGATTACTTCCAACTCTGCTCCACCACACATACTACATAGTTTTCAAATAAGCCTGAAGGACATTATTAGTTGAATCAGGTGTGTTTAATTAGAGTTGAAGCTAAACTCTGCAGGGCTGTGGACCTCCAGGAACTGAGTTTGACACCCCTGACTAGGCTTAGCATTTAGAATTGTGAAATGCATTTAAATAAATACTCACTGGGCCTTGGTAAGTTCACTGTTTAGCTTAAAAGATATACAGGTGCATCTCAAAAAAATTAGAATGTCGTGGAAAAGTTTTTTTATTTCAGTAATTCAACTCAAATTGTGAAACTTGTGTATTAAATAAATTCAGTGCACACAGACTGAAGTAGTTTAAGTCTTTGGTTCTTTTAATTGTGATGATTTTGCCTCACATTTAACAAAAACCCACCAATTCACTATCTCAACAAATTAGAATACTTCATAAGACCAATTAAAAAAAACATTTTAGTGAATTGTTGGCCTTATGGAAAGTATGTTCATTTACTGTACATACTCAATACTTGGTAGGGGCTCCTTTTGCTTTTATTACTGCCTCAATTCGGCGTGGCATTGGAGGTGATCAGTTTGTGGCACTGTTGAGGTGGTATGGAAGCCCATGTTTCTTTGGCAGTGGCCTTCAGCTCGTCTGCATTTTTTGGTTTCTTGTTTCTCGTTTTCCTCTTGACAATACCCTATAGATTATCTATGGGGTTCAGGTCTGTGAGTTTGCTGGCCAGTCAAGCACAAAACACCATGGTCATTTAACCAACTTTAGGTACTTTTGGCGTGTGGGCAGGTGCCAAATCTTGTTGGAAAATGAAATCAGCATCTTCAAAAGGCTGGTCAGCAGAAGGAAGCATGACGTGCTCCAAAATTTCTTGGTAAAAAGGTGCAGTGACGTTGGTTTTCAAAAATCACAGTGGACCAACACCAGCAGATGACATGCACCCCAAATCATCACTGACTGTGGAAACTTAACACTGGACTTCAAGCAACTTGGGCTATGAGCTTCTCCACCCTTCCTCCAGACTCTAGGACCTTGGTTTCCAAATGAAATACAAAACTTGCTCTCATCTGAAAAGGAATTTGGACCACTGGGCAACAGTCCAGTCCTTCTCCTTAGCCCAGGTTAAGACGCCTCTGACATTGTCTGTGATTCAGGAGTGGCTTAACAAGAGGAATGCGACAACTGCAGCCAAATTCCTTGACATGTCTGTGTGTGGTGGCGCTTGATGCCTTGACCCCAGCCTCAGTCCTTTCCTTGTGACGTTCACTCAAATTCTTGAATCGATTTTGCTTGACAAATCCTCATAAGGCTGCGGTTCTCTCGGTGGTTGTGCATCTTTTTCTTCCATACCTATTCCTTCCACTCAACTTTGTTAACATACTTGGATACAGCACTCTGTGAACAACCAGTTCTTTGGCAATGAATGTTTGTGGCTTCCCTCCTTGTGAAGGGTGTCAATGATTATCTTCTTTACAACTGTCAGATCAGCAGTCTTCCCTTTGATTGTGTAGCCTAGTGAACCAAACGGAGAGACCATTTTGAAGGCTCAGGAACCTTTGCAGGTGTTTTGAGTTGATTGGCTGATTGGCATGTCACCATATTCTAATTTGTGAGATAGTGAATTGGTGGGTTTTTGAAAAATGTGAGCCAAAATCATCACAATTAAAAAAAAAACAAAGACTTAAACTACTTCAGTCTATGTGCACTGAATTTATTTAATACACGAGTTTCACAATTTGAGGTGAATTACTGAAATAAATTAACTTTTCCACAAAATTTTAATTTATGTAGAGGCACTGTATAAGTGGGTCGCTTAGAAACATAAATTAAGGAAAACCTTGCCAACATCATATATGCATGAGGTCAGTAAGATTTTTTTTTAAAGGGGTCATATGATGCAATTTTTAATTTTTTCTTTCTCTTTGGAGTGTTTCAAGCTGTTCTTGAATAGATAAGATCCCTAAAGTTGCAAAGACTTAAGACTAAATAACTTTATTGGTGGCTGACAATCGCTGCCACCATGTTGTGAAGACGCGGTTGTGTTTCATGCGAAAGTGAAACTATTGTTGGCTTCAAAAAAAGGGGGGTGGGGGGGGGGAGGACACGACTAGAAATCAGTGATTAAGTTGTATTTACAACACTGTTCCAAAACAGTTCAAACCAAATATTCAGATGTGTGCAGAATTTTATGGAGGACTGTTTCCTGAACATGTGAGAGTAGACTACAATGCCGGCTCTTCTGACTCAAAGACTGTAAGTACGTTTTCATATTTAAAGAATTTGCCACTGATGATTCAAACGATAGTTTTGGGCAGTGTAGAGTAGCGCTAGTTGTTTGTAATTTCTCCGATCACAAAAACGCAGACATGGTTTTATGTTTACACAGCGCGATGCAACGCAATGCGTAAAAAGACAGTATAACTCATTATAATCAGTAATTATGTCCCCACTGGATGCAACAAATGCCTCGTTTATAATGGGTTTTAATGTTTTTGTCTCGTCACTCCGGGACACGGCATCACAATATGGTAAGGGGCGTAACATTTCCATCACATGCTTGAGGTATTTGGCCAATCACAATGCACTGGATAGCTGGCCAATCAGAGCACAACTCGCTTTTCAGACCGATGAGCTTTATAAAAATCAACGCGTTTCAGAAAGGTGGGGCATAGAGGAGAAACAATAATGTACAGTATGTGGAAAATAATGTGTTTTTTGAACCTTAAACCGCATAAAAACATTGCATCTTCATATGGTTCTTATTAATAACTCTCAAGCTACACATTAATTTTCTTACGGAGTGAAAAATATCACAGAGCAAATAGGACAATGCCCTGACAGACAAGACAGAGCAGGTTATTTTTGATAATCAGAAACAAAGTCTCAGCATCCAAATTCTGTTAGTTTTATTAAGAATTCCAGATGATAAATACAATTTTGGAGCTCTTTAGTGGTGTGACGTTCATGTGCGCTCCCGCTTTGACTCAGTTCTAATTAGCATGAAATAAACATGAATGAACATCAATGTTGAAAGATACACTACAACTTACTGAATGTATAGTGTCTTATGTAAGCACTCAATGAGTGTTTGAACCACGGAAGACAGCAGCTTGAAAACATTGTCACATAACCTCAGTAAATCCAATCAGTGTCTTAAACTATCGAGAAAAATTTAGAGATTTAATATATTTTTACTCATATAGTTATTCTTTTTTTAATAATTATAATTAATACAAATGTATTGATATAGGCTAATGTTATTATAAAAAGGTCTATTATAAACTTCATCAAATCGTTACTTTTAACCTTAACAATAGGATTCCCTGAATAATTTAGTTCAGAGAAATTGAGAAAAAAACAACAACATTGATCGCAAGCTTGTTAATTATTCCTGAATAATTCTCACTCCAATCTGAACTCAAAAGTTGGCAGCCCTGTTTGAAGTAAGGTGAAGCTTTAGGTTTCCTGAACAACATTTAAAAAAAATCACTGTATGATGTTAGATCTTTTGCTCCAGCCGCTGGTTAATCAGATGATAAAAATAAGTTCAAATAGACTAACATTTGAAGTTATGGTAGGAAGCTAATGTAGGGTAATGTAATCAGCAATCATAGGATTTATTTATGATTTATTTAGGCTTTTTATGCAAGGTTGGAGTTATACACTGACATTCTGTCATGGTCTATGGACCTTGTATAAAACCCCATGTATAAAACTGTAGCTCAGCCACTGCCTAGAGCAGAGCATACCATATACGAGTCGAAAGGCATGCCATTTAGTGTTATCCGTACATAAGTGGAGGTGTATTTTTAATGCGTGAATTTTTGGGGGGAATGAGTCTGCCTAAGTAAGACTTTGCCCAGACACTTCATAATAGTTCTCCTCTTCTATTACTGAGCTGCAATCTGGTCAATAGTTTGAATTCATTTGCTTTTATATGTGTATGACAGTTATTGTTTTTGTTTGTTTGTTTTTTGCCTTAAGTCAGTGCATTTCCAGCTCTCCTCTTAATAATGCAGCTGTGACTTTATGGGAAGATTACCATGCTAAATTTCTTTCACACTAGTTGCAAAGCTGTCATGTTTTGGCAGCTTGTCCTTGTTATAAATAAATTCTAAAATTGTGAAAGCATTTGGCATCCATCTGGGATAAATTTAAATGTAGCGCACCAGGGTTTGTCATTCCCTTAAAAATAAGAGGGAAAAAAAATGACAAGATAAAATGATCTGTTGTAAAGATGGTGTTTAATGAACATATGAAGCAGATGTATTATAACGTCTCAAATTGTTATTCCAATCAGATGGTATGTCTTGACAGCCTGTTTTCTGTCATTAAAATTTGTATAGCTTGGCAAGATAATGTGGATTGAGGGTGAAACTCAATATTATTATTTTTTTTTTTTTTTTTTCCCGGAGAAAACGGTGCAGTGCTTACAATGCTATGGTTTTAAGGGTGGTGCTGGGCTTGCCAGGGGGCTTGAATGAAATGTTTGGATGTTTTGGTAGTTTTTAGCAAACCATGTGATGGTGATTTTTGCATCCTGGAGAGAGCAGTTCTCGCAATGTGAGTTAGTGTATTTTAGTAAAATTAAGGTTTATGTTTTAATTTATAAAGTCTTTACTGTGCTGTAAATTATTTTATTTTATGCAACACAGGGGCAAGAAGCAAAATAGCTAAACGTTTCAGTCACTATCAGTCATTTCGCATGATGAACACTGCTTTTGCTTTGCAAAAAATGAAATGATATAATTAGTTATAATACTTAATCTAATTAATTCTAGTAATACTAACTTTGTACCGTTTGTTTACTTGCAGGTTATAAGGAGTCAATCACAACATCTTTTGGCTATCACAAATATGGAGCAGAGGTCACACAGGACCAGCACTGGCTTCAATATTTCGCCATTAACCTTCACAATAAATCGGTATCATTTCACTGGAAAAAGGCATAACAAAAATAAACAACACAGTTATTTTAATATTTATATTTAAATTAAATGAGAATATTAATAAAAACTTAAAAAGAAAAAAAGAAAATTAAATAAAGAATGTACCGTGTAAACACACTGATTGTGTAGTAAATGTAAATAAATCTGTATATTTTAACCCATGTATGGATAAAAAAAAGATAGTATTTCTGAAAGAAAAAAATAGAACGTAAATATATGCTATTTCTCTTTTCTTTCTTTCTTTCTCTCCTGTTTAGGATTGAAATGCAGTGGACCTTGAGGGGCAGAGTTGAGCAAATAATCCAACCTCTTGTATTTATTTATTTATTTTTCATTTTTTTTATACCAAACAAGTAAGCAAATACATACATATTTATTTATTTATATTTTTTTTATTTATTGTACTTTAACAGGATATCATTATTAAGATTATTTACTTGGTAATTTGGTTTATAATTTGACACACCAGTTGCTTTGAATCTTTTTCACTTCATCATACTGTATATACAGTAAGTTGCACAGACAGTATTCCACTGGAGTTCATAACATTAGAGCATAGTGATAATAAAACATCTAATCATCCTTCATAGAGCAGAAACTGTGAGATGTGTCCAGTCTAGATTATTAAACATCAACCAACGTTTTCATTTCTATCACCATCTAGAACATAAAAAATGTCATTTTCATGTCTTGTTGACACAGAGCAGAATAGACTTTTTAAACTATTTTAAACTATGAACTATAAACAATGTGGCAATTGTACAGACTCCTTAAGGGATGTCTCCCCATAATGATGCAATTTTCTCTATAGCGCTATGGCTAGGCCATGCTAAAGAAATCAATTTTAGAGAATATTATTCTGGAAGAAATGTTGCAGACAATAGGTTATGTTGATCTAAAATAATATTGCAGATGTCAGTATGTGGTTTCAGGGCAATTTTAATTAGCTCCAGCATCCTGAAATGCTTGGAAGCCTAGCAGAGGAAATATCGATCTTTGTCTTAGAAACCTATGGCAAGTGTGATGCATGACGGTGTATGAAGCTTTAATATACTAAACTTCTGTTCTTTTCCCCAACAGACAGCAGTTTCGTTTTTTTTTTTTTTTTTTTTTTGAGACAAAACGTTTGAGACGATGCATGCTCTGAATGATGGCAGTTTAGAAAGGATAAGACAGACAACTTTTGCTCATAAGTGATCAAACTGAGAGATCAGATAAGACCTATAATTATTATTCAGCAGGGAACTGTATTGAAATTTGAGACCGATAAAAACCTTTAAACAAAATAGGGATCCCACCTTTGGCGCTAACTGTTTTGATAACGCTGTAGATTAGGAAACATTATTCCCTATTAACTTGCTTATTAGCATGCATATTACTAGCATATTGGCACATTTATTAACATATATATTAATGCCTTAATCTGTATGACCATATTGTAGGTCCCTTAACTCTACCCCATAAAAACATAACTACTACAAACCTACATTAGTGTCAATAAGCAGAAAATTAGGAGTTCATTGATGGAAAACTTTTAGTTAATAGTGGATATGTGTACCATTATTTTATACAGCATCTTCAGGAATCTTATATGACAAACAAGAAATAATGCAATTTGGACACCAACACATCAAAATAGTTTGTCTCTCAACTGTCAATTATTTATCAGTAATTACTAATATTCATATTTGAAAGCAGAGCAGTTTCTGATCAACAGGCATGTTGTCCAAGGTCGCCTGATGCCTACAACCCTTTTTTTATTTTTTATTTCTGAACTCATAAGGAATATTAAATGACTGAATCAAATACAAACAATGTAACTCAATATAGTCTCTAACTCTAATGGAGGAAATAACTGCTGACCTTGCAAACAAATACTGAATATTTTTTTAAGGAGAATACCTGAACCTGACGTTAAAGTATACAGTAAGATGCTTTTAAGTAACAATATAAAGTTAATTTATTTGTGTTGCATTCAAACTATATACAGTGGGTACGGAAAGTATTCAGACCCCCTTACATTTTTCACTCTTTGTTATATTGCAGCCATTTGCTAAAATCATTTAAGTTAATTTTTTTCCTCATTAATGTACACACAGCACCCCATATTGACAGAAAAACACAGAATTGTTGACATTTTTGCAGATTTATTAAAAAAGAAAAACTGAAATATCACATGGTCCTAAGTATTCAGACCCTTTGCTCAGTATTTAGTAGAAGCACCCTTTTGATCTAATACAGCCATGAGTCTTTTTGGGAAAGATGCAACAAGTTTTTCACACCTGATTTGGGGATCCTCTGCCATTCCTCATTGCAGATCCTCTCCAGTTATGTCAGGTTGGATGGTAAACGATGGTGGACAGCCATTTTTAGGTCTCTCCAGAGATGCTCAATTGGGGTTTAAGTCAGGGCTCTGGCTGGGCCATTCAAGAACAGTCACAGAGTTGTTGTGAAGCCACTCCTTCGTTATTTTAGCTGTGTGCTTAGGGTCATAGTCTTGTTGGAAGGTAAACCTTTGGCCCAGTATGAGGTCCTGAGCACTCTGGAGAAGGTTTTTCGTCCAGGATATCCCTGTACTTGGCCGCTTCATCTTTCCCTCGATTGCAACCAGTCTTCCTGTCCCTGCAGCTGAAAAACACCCCCACAGCATGATGCTGGCACCACCATGCTTGACTGTTGGGACTGTATTGGACAGGTGGATGAGCAGTGCCTGGTTTTCTCCACACATACCGCTTAGAATTAAGGCCAAAAAAGTTCTCATCAGACCAGAGAATATTATTTCTCACCATCTTGGAGTACTTCAGGTGTTTTTTAGCAAACTTTCAAGTGTCTTGCACTGAGAGGAGGCTTCCCCCCCGGTTTTTTTTTTTTTTTTTTCGGGCCACTCTGCAATAAAGCCCCCCCGAATGTGGAGGGCTGCAGTGATGGTGACTTTCTACAACGTTCTCAATCTCCAGACTGCTCTGGAGCGCAGCCACAGTGATCTTTGGGTTCTTCTTTACCTCTCCACCAAGGCTCTTCTCCCCCGATAGCACAATTTGGCCGGACGGCCAGCTCTAGGAAAAGTTCTGGTCGTCCCAAACGTCTTCCATTTAAGGATTATGGAGGCCACTGTGCTCGTAGGAACCTAAGTGCAGCAGAAAGTTTTTGTAACCTTGGCCAGATCTGTGCCTTTGCCACAATTCTGTCTCTGAGCTCTACAGGCAGTTCCTTTGACCTCATGATTTCATTTGCTCTGACATGCACTGTGAGCTGTAATGTCTTATATAGACATGTGTGTGGCTTTTCTAATCAAGTCCAATCCGTATAATCAAACACAGCTGGACTCAAATGATGTTGTAGAACCATCTCAAGGATGATCAGGATAAATGGACAGCACTTGAGTTAAATATATGAGTTTCACAGCAAAGGGTCTGAATACTTAGGGACCATGTGATATTTCAGTTTTTCTTTTTTAATAAATCTGCAAAAATGTCAAAAAATCTGTGTTTTTCTGTCAATATGGGGTAATGTGTGTACATTAATGAGGAAAAAAAATTAACTTAAAGATTTTAGCAAGTGGCTGCAATATAACAAAGAGTGAAAAATTTAAGGGGTTCTGAATACTTCCTGTACCCACTGTATATATAATCATATATATATATATATTATATTCTATATAATATATATATATATATATGCATTGAATTTAAGTGTCCATAGCTCACATGGGAAGTGCAAATACAGTAAGTAGCAAGTGTGAAATTCTTCTTAAATGTATATAGTGTAAAACATTGACTTGAGGGAACTATGGTGGTGACCTGACAGAAATATTATATTGCTAAAGATAAGAATGATAGACCCAGGTCCTAAGAATGGTGGAAGTTAAAAATAGTGCAAAAAAAGTAGGTCATGCATATCCAAAGTGGAGATTACATTACCATGCCTCTTCCCATTAACAACACTTCGCTTTGAGTCCCACCTGAGACAACAAATGATAAGGACCCGTTACCCGGAATTATTTATTTATCAAAATGAGCATTGAAAAAGTACTGTTGCTCACGGGCTAATGATAATCTTATCGTGCTTGGAGGCTTAGAGGTTGCACCAGGGACTACCAACTCATAGGAGCCCAAGAAAGCATGGGATATGTTCTCCAGCTCTGTGGGATCATCTCCACTTTACTGTGCATAGTGAAGTTTTGAACCCTATTCTTAACATCATAGCATGTGTATGTTTTCGATACAAAACAAAATGAAATTCCAGAATTCCTGCATTTCACAGTGACCCCCATTCATGCTAAAATTAGCTGACAATTTACTCACTCTAAGGGAATCCAAATTGTAAGTGAGTTTGTTTTTTCTTTTTCTTTTTCATGGGTTAGGGTTAACAGATTTTGAAAAAAATTGCATTACATCACTTGTCACTCAATGGATGATACCACACACACACACAACCACACACAACACACACACAAACCCCACACACACACATTTCCCCTCACAAGAAGTTAATTGATGAACTTTAGCCATGTGAATTACTTGTGAATAATTGTGAACATGTTTTATCAGCTGCTTGGACTCTCATTCTGATGGCACCCATTCACTGCAGAGACCCATTGGTGAGCAAGTGATGTAATGCTACATTTCTCCAAATCTGTACCCATGAAGAAACAAACTCATCTACATCTTGGATGGCTTGATGCTGCGTAAATATTATTGCTGTTGTTTTGGTGGAGTTGACCAAAGTAATATCTGAGATTGGAGACGTTTACTGATTCCCCGGGACTGTGGAACTGGTGAGAGAAACTCAATCGAAATTTGTCTATTAACAAAGAAACGTACCTGTGTTGTACTGATTTGCAATCACCTCAGCTGTCTGCGCCCAAAAGAGAATGATCACCACATTAACAGCTAGTTGTTGTTCAGTTTGGTTCTGTACACTTAGCACAGCAAATTTGAAAGTGTTAAATACACACAGTGTGGAATTTAACACTTATTTGGGGTTTAAATAGGTCCACACTAAATAGACTTAAACTAACACTTTAAATAGTGATACTTTACACATTTCATAGTCTTTTTTATAAGGGGTCATATGACTTTGCTAAAAAGAACATTATTTGTGTATTTGGTGTAAGAATGTGTTTATGCGGTTCAAGGTTAAAAAAACACATTATTTCCCACATACTGTACATTATTGTTTCTCTTCTATGCCCCGCCTTTCTGAAACGCTTCTATTTTTACAAAGCTCATCGTTCTGAAAAGTGTGGTGTGCTCTGATTGGCCAGCTATCCAGTGCATTGTGATTGGCCGAATACCTCAAGCATGTGACGGAAATGTTACACCCTTTACCATACTGTGATGCTGTGTTCCGGCGCGACTAGACAAGAACAATAAAACCCATTACAGACGAGGCATTTGTTGCATCCAGTGGGGACATAATTACGGATTATAATGACTTATTTTGTCTTTTTACGCGTTGCGTTGCATATTGCGCCTTGTAAACATAAAAACTTGTCTGTATTTGTGATCGGAGAAATGACAAACAACAAGTGCTACTGTACACTGCTCAAAACTCACGTTTGAATCATCAGTGGCAAATTTTAAAATATGAAAACATACTTACAGGTTGTAAGTCAGAACAGCCGGCATTGTAAGTTCAGGAAACAGTCCTCCGTTAAATGAGTTGCACACACACGAATATGTGGTTTGAATTAGAGGTCTGCGTGGGACTGTTTTTTTTAGTCCCGCTCCAGCAAGGTTCTATTCCGCACCCACCCGCTCCTGCTATATATTCACTCTTTGTTCCCGCTGTCCGCTTAGAATAATTTTCTTCCCGACCCGACCGTTCCCGCTAAATTTAGATCTCGTTTCCCGAATCTCACATTTAAATTTCCGCTACTGAAAGAAAGAGAGATAGGTAAATAAAAGTGTAGTCTGCACAAAATTGTATTTTATTTTATTCGTCTTGTCAAGAGTCTTGAATTTATTGACTTTGACTTGAATTTATATGAATTATCTTAAGACACAGAATTCGTTTAATATTTTATGCAACACAGTAGGAAAAAAAGTGTCAGAGAAAATAAAAATGTTGTACAAAAATTGTATTTCTTATTTTTATTCGTCTTGTCAGGATACAATTTGTTTAACATTGACAACACAATAGGGAAAAGTTGTCGCAGAGAGAAAATGTTTTTTATTTTGTACAAAAATAACCTATTAGCAATTTTTATTCGTCTTGTCAAAATAATACATTTGTTTGACATTATTCTGTTAACACAGTAGGAAAAGTGTCGCAGAGAAAAATAAATAAATACGACATCTTTCATTTAAAATTATAGGCTAAGCAAAATATAAACAAAACCGAGTTGAGCGTCCTTCAAGGACAGCGCATCCACACTTTGCTCCATCCTTATTCTGCTGTCACTCATCGACAACCTGCCTGTTCTGTCTGAGGGCCGTATATTTACCACAGGTACAGCCTGCTCTGAGCATCGTTATGCACATGCTGCGCACAGACCACGCAAATAAAATGTTTAAAGCATGCGTGCAGTGCGTGCATAACAGTCCTGAGCAGCAAGCTATACCGGTGGTCAATAAGAATAAAGCGTAGATATGCTGTTCTAAATGGACGTCGGGAACGGGATATTGTTAGACCGCCCGCTCCCGTTCAAATTACACCAGAGTTACCGACCGCTACTGCGTTTTATTCGGGAATTTAATCCCGCGGCGCAAGAAATCCGGTCGGGTCCCGCGGGAGAGCCGAGAGAATGCATGTTTTGACATAACAGTTAAAACAAAGATAAAATTCACCATCATAGCACCCATGTGAACTCTATAGAACTTTAAAATGTTGGCTGTTAAAAGTACTAAAAAGTGCTCTGAAAAATGTTTTGTCAAAAGTTTGTCAATGCTTTGAATCCAATTCCTTTACTCTAGGCAACTCACTGGTAAGACCAACATCAATGTTGTAAAGTGTAGCAGGAAGTGGGGGGGGTTTGGGTTTTTTTCTCGAAGATAAAGACATTGACAAATACCTACTCATATACAGCAGATTGAAAACATAGTGGACTAATAATGAATGCATAAAACCCAGCACTAGTAACTTTTGATGATGAAGAGTTAGTTCACCCAAAATACAATTTCTGATATCATTTGCTCACCCTTATTCCACTTTGAAACACAAGTGAATATACTTTAATGAAAACTGAGAGATTTCTGTCCATCCATTGAGTCCCACGCAGCTACCACTTTGATGATTAAAAAAGTTCATAAAGAGATTGTAAAACTAATCTGGATATGAATTGAGCAGTTTAGTCCAAATTTTCTGACGAGACATTGTCGCCTTATATGATGAACAGATAGCATTTAGGCTTTTATTCCCAAAGAGTGATCAGCAAACACACAGTTCTTGTGGAAGCTCAAAAGTTACTGCATAACATGAGAATGAACCTCAATGGTTCTCATGTTTTAGCTTCCGTTTACCATATCTGATATTTGGGTTGATAAAACTTTGTTTGTGAATAAAAAGTCTAAATTAAATCTGTTCATCATATAAAGTGATCAAGTCTCTTTAAAAAATGTAGAATAAACCAGTAAATTCATATGGATTAGTTTTACAAACTTGTTGTAAACTTTCATAGTGGTATTTGCATAGACAGCAATCTCTCTGATTTCATTAAAATAACTACATTTGTGTTTTGAAGATGAACAAAAGTCTTAAGGGTTAGGAATGCCATGAGGGTGAGTATATGACTATTTTGATTTCAGTAAATTAACCCTTTAAAAAAACTAAAAACATTGCAACAGTATTGTGAGTTTTACCTCGTGGAAGTGCACAAGTCTGTCTCAGTTTTCTTCCTCATCACTGGATTGTTTTTCCAGGGCGTCTTACACAATCTGATTAAACATGACAACAATACAGGTGACAACTTAAAACTAGTAAAATGATGGAGGGGAATTATTACATAGACAAATTAAATGTTAAGAAAAACACCCATTTGCTTTAGCATCTAGGCTAAAGCTGTTGCTGGCCATTGCCTATTGATTTTAGACTTTTTGGTCAGCTGGAGAGAGTGAAACAATGAGTACATGTGCTGAGGGTTGAGGTTCTTGTGGGTAACTAAAAATTGTGGGTAGCAAAAAATTAATTTCATGATTCATGTCTGTAAAGGCTTAATTCATACAGGGCTACAGATAAACCTTTTACGCTATCATGAGCTAAAAAATAAAGATGGCATCTGAAAGTTGCGTTTGGTGGTCAGTTTTTGTGTAGATGTATATTTCTGACTAACTGTTTGCACTTTTGATGTTAGTTTTAGCGAGAAATCAGTATTATAGTAATTAAATATTTGTTTAGTTATCACCAAAACTCATTCTATTTTGTTGTACATCATGAAACCATTACGGTGCCTCAGAAGCCTGTCCGAAATCAGTTTCATGAGGTGTCTTCGTTCAAAAACTGCTGCCTGACTCTACCCTATACTCTAAAGTGTTCCTACGAGCACGTCAGTCTGTCCAGGCTCATTCTGCCCATTTGTATCCTGCATTCTATATTGGTCTGTGCCTGCATTCCTACCTAATAAATCCTCTGTTATTTTTGTCTTGTCTCTGTCCCCTTCTATTGTGTGACAAAGTGTTTATATATTTAAGCATTAATATGTTTACCCTCAGGTATGCCAGCAGAAACTATTTCTTCTGGATATCTTAAACATAAATGTACATGCCTTCAGTTTGTGTCCTTTTCCACATTGACATATGTCTTTTAACTGAAAAGTAATTTTAACAATAACGTGATTTTTATTTTTAATTTTTTCCATATTTAGGTAAAATGTCAGCGACTCAAATGCAGTTAGCAAAGCGTTGAAACCTGGAAACAAGCCCTGTGGACTTAATATCAACTTAAGCATGGTTGCTATAGAGCATTTGCACCTACGTCACCTTTTGGTCAGTTACCCGGATGTGCAGCCATGTTGGAGATACTCAGATGTAAACAACAGCATGGATTGCACGTCTAATGTACTACTGAAGATGATTTTCTACTAATTTATGATGTCTAAATCATGCAAAAAACATATGGAAGCTGCTAAATAATATAGAGAGGGACATAGTAAACAGGAAAGGGTGCAATATTTTGACAATCTAAAGTTAATAGGTGGTAAATATCTGTACAAGCTGGCTACTTAGTCATGGACTGATGACCCGACAATTCTTCCTTCTAGTTCTTATCCCGACATAAGCTGCGTTTCCATTACCCTTCAAACTGTGTGTAGCGTCTGGACCAATCAAACACACAATATATATTTTGTTAGCTAGATTAAACAAATACTCTGTAACACCCCTCAGTAAAAGCCAATGAGGGACTATGGACACTTCCCCCGAAATGGCGTAACCCCAAGGAAAGCCGCAGGCATGGTTCATGAAACCAACACGGAGATCACTGGGTTTATTGCCCAGAGGAAGGTGAGCAGAGAGGAATCTCACTGCATTTTCCATAGCAAGAGGCAAAACGCACAGTAGAAATTGACTTTTCTACTAATTAATTCATAGGAAAACCTTTCTTTGAATGAACAGGTATCCTTCAGGTCATTGTGTATATTATTGTCATTGTGTATGTTGTCTTTGAGATTTTATATTGTTTTATGCAGGCTTATGATCGAAACACTCATTCCTGTCAGCTTACATATATATATAGATATATATATATCTATATATCCTGTATATATATATTAACCCTACCATGTTTTGTATCTATGAATTCGTATTCGGATGATCTATTTGAGAGTGTATATTGTATGTTTATACTTATGCAACATATTAGTGTTCTAAGAAACTTTATTAGTTTGTTTATCAACACCCCCAAGCGAATTACATTTGCAAATTACCATGCCCTCAAACAAGGGGTCGTAAAACCCTCCAGCAATTGCAAACTCCCGCTTGGAATTTCTGCCTTTCTCATTGGACAAGACAACCTTGAGAGGCGTGAATCTTCTCTGACCTTAAAGGCCTCTCACCAGGGACCCGCCCGGGTCGGTGGTTCTGTTAGGTTTTGATAATATGTGAGCTCCAACGCTCCAGGACATCCCAAGTTTTGTGCCAGGCCTTCGGCCTTGTTTTCTCCATTCAACAAGATTCTCTGACTCAAACTGTTTTTTTTTCATCAACCAACTTCAGCAAGATCTACGTGAGCCTTCAGATTGCATCAAGCCTTTCTTTCAGACAGACGAGACGAGACGTGCAAGTATTCAAACTTTGTCTTATTAATTGATACATTAGGTATCTTTTGCACCTTTTTACAAAGGTGTGTTTGGAACTAAGAATCTGACGTTTCCCTCAATTGTAGATCTGCTGAATATGCAAATGGTTCAATAATTCATGTTCTTATTTCTCTTCTCTTTAAAGGGTTAAGCTTTAACCTTTCCTATACAAACTGTGTGTGTGCGTGTATGTGTTTATGTAGTATGTTAGACCAATTTAAGTGTTTATGTAGTGTGTTAGACCAGTTTATGTGTTTATGTGTATGTTAGACCAGTTTGTGTGTGTATGTGTATGTTAGACCATTTTAAGTGTTTATGTAGTATGTTGGGTCAGTTTAAGTGTTTATGTAGTTAATAAAACCTTACTTGTATCACACTTGACGTGGTTCATTGTTTGCTCATAACTGGAGTCACTTAATCAAGCAGATTTATGCTACAAGCTCTTTGTAAAATTGTACAGTAAGAAAGTTAATTCCCTTAACCAGGAAATTAACATTCTAAGAATTGACAAGACAGTTTGCCCTGAGAGGTCAGCTAAATATCTACAACAGATCTAAAATATTCATAATTAATTATAACTAGTTATGATTAATTATTCATATTTCCCATGAGCTGATTTGTTACATGTGCAAATTGAAAATATGCCCAATGGAAACATGTCAATTTTGCAAAAACTCCCATATATCGCTAAAAAGTTTGTATGCTTGCATGGGATGGTTTTTCAGGCAATTTGAAAAAGGAATATTTCCCAAAACTACAATGGAAACAGTTTTGTCACATTTACAGATCACCTGGCGTACGTACAAGTCACATGATCATTCTTTAATGTACTAAAACCTCAAGAAACACCTTATACATGGCTCAAGTATAAGTATTTCCTTGACATTAATATGTAGCGTATCAGAGTGAATCAGACAATTTAAGATTCATACAGAAAATTGATGAAACACAAAGAGTCGAATTCCACAAAGGGGCTCAAGATAACATGGATGATTGTAAATCAGATCCTAGCGCTAACAAGTCTGAAACAAGTCTAACTAGCAGCTTTGAACAGCTTGCAACATTAAAACAAAATAACACTTATTCATAATTCAACCTCCAGAAGGAGATTGTCATATTTGGGGCAAGTAACCAAGATTAATGGTCAACGGTATAACGCAGGGGTCTCAAACTCAAATTGGCTGGGGGCCATTGCTGTGATTGACACCTCATAGGAGGGCCATTTTAACATTCAAGCACAACAAAAAGTGGAACATTTCTGAAAATGTACTTAACATTATTTCTAATTTACTTCAAATTCCATTGCTAAAATATTTTTGTCAAACTTAACAAAAAATGTAAACAGCAGTGTCTCTATCGTTGTTATAAGAGTATATATTAGTTTTTAACAGGTAGTGCAAATACTTTTCCCTTACTTTATTTTAACTTAAATAACTTAAAACCTTGCACTCAACTAACAACATTGCACTGAACAAATGCAAACCCTGAATACATTTGTACACTATTCTATTTCTTGCCAGACACCTGGCAGCGCTTCTGCTCACACGACTGAGCCATGTTTGCCCTGATGGAGGTCACAGTTGAAACTCTGAGTACAGCTTCAAGATGGGCATCACTAAGCCTGGACCTGTACTTGCATTTATTGAATTTCATAGTTGAGAAAAGTTTCTCTCACAGATATGTACTTCCAAAAAGGCACATTACCCAAGTGAACACTTTGGACAGCTCTGGGAAGCATGGAGGTAATTCTCTCAAAAACTGTCCAGTCTTGTCTGCTTGTCCCTGAGCCTCTCTGAATTTAGTTTTTAGCTCACTTTTGCACTGCAAGCTAATAAGTTCCATTTGCAACAAACTTGGGACACTCTCCACATCAGCTGAGAAGGGGTCTGCAAACAGCTGGAAAGTGTCACGATGTGCCTTGAAGTCAGCAAAACGCTGATCAAATTCCTGCAGTAGGTTTTCAATAGCAGAGGCATATTCATCACCATTGAATGCTGTGCCCTCCTCCACAAGAGATCTGCATGTTGGGAAATGACTGAGGTTTTTTGCTGAAAGCTGAGTTTTCCACAATCTTAGTTTTGTGGAGAAGGCTTTCACACTTTCATAGGCTGCTGTGATGAGCTGACCTGGGCCCTGGAGCTTTAGGTTAAGGACGTTCAGCTCCTGTGTTATGTCAACTAAGAATGCAAGATCCATGACCCATTTAGGATCATTAAATTCAGGAACATCCATTCTGCCATCTTCCATGAATCTCTTCACCTCTGCACTTAACTCAAAGAATCTCTTCAGGACATTCCCCCTGCTGAGCCAGTGCAACTCAGTAAAATAAAGGACATCACCATATGTTGACTCAATTTCTTCTAAAAAGGCTAGAAACTGGCGGTGCTGTAAACTCCTTGACCTGATGTAATTGATACATTTCAGGACAACAGACATGACATGTTCATATTTCAAGCATTTGCTGCACAGTGCCTGTTGGTGAATAATGCAGTGCAGAACATCTGCTGGATCTGCATTTTCCTCTTCTAACTTTCTTTGTACTAGTGCTACCAGTCCATTTTTTTTCCCAGTCAAAGACGGGGCGCCGTCAGTGGTAAAGCCGACCAGCCTGTTCCACGGCAAACCAGCGCGCTCAGTTGCGTCACACAGCTGCTGAAATATATCTCCGTAAATGGCCCGCGGGCTGGCAGTTTGAAACCCCTGGTATAATGTATCATGACCATCATGAGTGAAATCACAAGTTAAAATTTTCCTTGGGTTGATTTTTCCCCACTCTGGACAAAGACCAGACTCAAACTCCTTCTAGACCTTTTGACCTTTGTTCCTCACAGAACCCCTCCTCACGTTTCCTAGAACAGCACAGAGAATGCCTTTTACACATATTCATATGCACCAAAATGATGCTAAAAAGACTAATGAGCAAATATAATTCCTATACATAACTCCATATCATGTACAGTATGTAACCCATACATTTGACTATCATGTCATAATCACTCATTGTGTATGTCTTTTTGAATAACTATTGAATAGTTTATAGGTTTATGCTCATGTTTGGTATGTATGAGTTTGAAAATCTTTCCTTCAAATGTTTCTATCAATCAATTCTTTGTCAAATGTATTCGATTCTGGTTATAGAAACCATTGTCTAAATTATACACTGCAAGAGCAGGAAAATTCGGACCATGTGACTAATAAGATAATGTGTTGATTTATGTATTAGAATGAGAAACATAGCAACACCCCAAGCTAAGCCAATGTCTAATTGGTCAAGACACCATTTGGGATGTGTCCAACAGCCGAGTTTAAAAACTCAGGACACCAACAAATTTTGCTTTTGCCATTATTTTTGGCCTTTTGGCCACGGCTTTTGTCGCTGCTTTTTGACAAAGTTTTTAGCGCTCTTTGAGCATGCTCTAGCTTACATGCCAGGTGCTCCTCAACCATCATGAGGAGATAAGCCGTCTAGTCTCGTCACACTTTTCTTCTTTCTTTCTTTTACTTAAGTTTCTTCTCTTTTCTGTTGAGTTTTGTGTTCTGAGTTAAGTTTTGCCACAAAGCTGTATCTCCGAGTCAAACCTCGTCTGTGCCCGCTGCCATAACTTCAACAAGCCCACAACTCTGCATCATTCTTCAGCCAATGCCCAAAAGATGGTCCCAAGAAAGTCACTTCGAATGACTACTAAACCTCCAGCCAATCAACAACCTTGGGAAACCCCCTTTCAGCAGAAGCCACCGAAGGGAAACCCCAACCGATTTAATCCACAGATTAAAAATCTAACACAGGAAATGCAAGTAAAACTTGCGATTCTGCTGAATGGTTGCATTTAATATAAAGTTTAATAGCCTCATTGCGAGGGTTAATTAAATGATTGATGGTTGTTCAGGTCTAAGCAATTGCACATCTTGCTATAACTTGAGATTTCATATTTTCAACTAATTTCCTCACGTTCTGTCTTTATGCAACTTGTTTTTGTGTTAGATTAGTTTATGTCTTAGATTTGTCCGATAAAGTCTTATCTATATTGAAAAGAGAAGTATCTTGTGTTTTGTGCTTACAAGTTAACTTGTGCTTACAAGTCTTAAACTACCAATCTTGTTACTGTGCTAATAAATAGTATTTTCACTATACTTTGGATATTAATATCCATTGCAGAGTTGATGTATGGCCCGTTCAGTGAATTGCTGGCCGATTCAGTTGATCAGCCGTAAAACAGTGATTCTGTCCAAATTCCCTATACAATCATAAATAATTCCCTTTGAGCTAAATTTATCTGTTTCCCTTACAAATGCTTGGATTTACACTGCACACATCTGCAGCACATTATGGCTCCAACATGGCCACCAGAGCTGATCGCGTCCATTTTAGTCAATGCTTGTGTTTATACCAGCCGCACCACGGCACATTTCAGAAGCGCCCCAGAAGCAGCTCTCCGTGCTGCTTCGCTAAAGATACACATCTATGTCTCCTTCGATTAAAAATAATGGTTAGTGCGATGGTTGCGATATAGTAAACCTACCAACATCAATCGCCATGACTTATCGCGAGTTGCATAACATCGGTTAATGGAAACACTGTCATTTTGTGACAGTGTAACAGTGAACTATTTAGTTTTTTCGCCAAGCCTATACACATGTTCTGTTCGGTTCAGTGGCATTGTTTACGTTCAGTGCCGCCAATATGGCTGACTTCTGGATTGATGAAGTGTCGTGAAAACACCCTATATAACTGTTTTTATTTAGTAATTTCTAGGCAGTAGCACTTACCTTCCTTGAGAAAATCTTGGAATGCACAATCATTAAGCAGTTCCACAAATTTCTTCACTCATTGATATTGAATTGTCACCAGCATGATGTCAACTGTTGGACAAGAAAAACGCAAATAGCAGATAAAATCAGAAGCTCAATGTGTCATCTCTCAAACATTAATTTGCATACATTTGTTTACATTACAATAAATAATCACCTGGTCAGACAAATCTCTGGTTCTGGAACGGTTCTTTTCATACGTGGCCAGAAATTAAAATTCAGCTAAATGCTTCTTGCTGGATTAGATGATCGTTCTCTGCACTGTAGTTTGGAGAAGAGTGTAACTGCGATGTGCAACCTGACTAAAATATGAGACAAAGTGCATATTACTGAACTCTAAAAAGAAATAATGTTAGCACACTGACAATGTTGTGGAATTTATAAATATTATTCTAAATGAAAGTAAATATGAACATTGATAAAATTAAGTGGTTAAAATATATTATACCTGTTTGAACACTCTCCACTCCTCGTGGTCATCCGTCATTTATCAAAACGGAAATAATGTGCAAGGATCGGAAATAGGATACACTCATCACCAGTGTCAATTATGTCAACTCACTGTAATAACACTGACTCTAACACTGACTCTGAACACTTTTCTACACAGCAAGTGTTGATGTTGTTCAAATCAACACCAATATTAACACTTTTAACACTGGAAAATGAACACTATATAAACAACTCTAAAGAACACTGTGTATATTGCTGTGATGCAGACTTTATATAAATATGATTGTCACTACCTGAGAAATTACCAATCTCTGTGTGTACAAAACAAGATTAAGCTTGCAGTAGGAGTAACAGTCGTATTAGCTGCTTGTATATGGGGGCAATGACAACACAATGGGCTCAAAGGAGCCAGAAGACATGCTGTTTCCTTTTTTGTCCATCTTTATCCACTGGTGTCGCTATTGGACAGTTTTACTTAAAAAAAAAAAAACTGTGATTAATATTTTATTTATAATTTAATATCGTAGTAATATTTGATTTTTTATTTTTATACTGTCAATTATTTTTTCATCAGATTTTCTTGAAGGAGACAATGCCTTTCTTGCTTCTTCAGATAATTCTATTTCACACATTATAAAATGTTGTGTTCGTTGTTTTGTTAAGATTGTCTTTATTTGTTTAATTGTTATTATGACATTTAATGAGCCATTTAATGAGCATACTGAGCCAATGGTTTTCCCTCTAAACAGTTTTCCACATATTAATGACTACTTATCTCAATGACTAACATAATTTAGCTAGACAGTACACTTATAGCTAGATAGTACACTTATAACAGTTTCAGCTCTACTGGGGTATCCTGAGATCAAGTTTTTTGATCAACAACACAGTGGTAAAAGTTTCTTAATTGTTGCCCCATAATTTATATCATACTCAAATTATATTCAAAACTCTAATACACATTCCCTAAGAATTACCCGTTCATCAAAAAGGTTTACTGTTCTGATCCTCAAACAAGACATAACGTTTTATTCCTCTCTTTATACTTAATCATGAATATGAGTTAACAAGCCTGACAAAAGTCAGAAATTCTCCTTTAGTGTATTAGAAGGCAATGAATATTTAGGCAGTTCAGTTCAGTAAGAAAATTGAAAGTATATTGGAGTGTATCATAAAGTGTTAATAAAAATCACAGCTGGAAATCAGCTCTCTAGATTGAAGCTGTGACTCTTTCTTTTCTATTTTTGCTTTATGTTAATTGTAGATGTTTATATTTGCTATTAAATTAAATATATAAACAATGAAATATATAAACATTCGTAAATATTAATGTTAATGTGGGAAACCAAGTGGACCTAAATGGTAATCTGGTTCAGTTTTAAGACATGTCTACCTTAAAAAAAAAAAAATTATAATAATAAATAAATAAAAAAAGCAGATTCCACTCACTGACAAGTCTCTTTTTTCATATTGTTAAAATGGCAGCTGTAATCTTGTAAATCTGGCTCTTTTAAACTTTCTTTCTTCACACATTCAATTAGATATGGACATGGTAATTTTTGTCTTGAGTTCTGTGAACTGCATATCGCTTTTAAAGTGGAGCTGGGCCTCTGGAAAATTTCAACTCTCCCTTCAAAATAAATTTCACGATGCAGTTATGTATCTTTATAGGTGTCACGATATCAGTCAGCTCTCACTATGGACTATATTTCCCACAAGCCCCGCACCTGGAACTAATTACACACACACACACCTGTTGTCTATCTGGATCACTATAAAGGTTGCTCTCACAACACACACACACACACCACAAACACACACCCACACATACTCACCACTGCGAAGTATTGCACTTGGATCCGACCCTGCCTTCTCGTATCCTTCCATCCGTAACAGAATACTTCGCCACCGAGGATCCAGCAGCCGTGTCTTGCCGCTCCGATTGAGGATGGGATTGGCAAAGAACTTGTCCGAGATGGTCCTCGTGGATCACTGGTCCAATTCATGGATTATGCTCTTCTGGTGTCTGGATCTTCCGTCACTGTGGGTGAGGCAGATCCCGTTCCTGTAATGGCGGCCGTTGCCGAGATACATCCTGTTGCAGCTAAGGAACCAGAGCCGTGTCCGTCCACCGCTGTTCCCCTTGAATTGACCACAAAACGCCAAAGGTTGGTCTCCAGTATGGAGGATCCCCCGCTGAGATCGATGCGAGCGGCTGGTGTGTCCGTGTTCTCAGCACTGGTAATCCCTCTAAGCTCAGCGGCGGGCGCCCGCTGTAGGAGAGGCCGAGGAGGCGACACCCGCTACGGACCTCCCAGAGGTGGCAACTATTGCTGCAGAACCTCTCAGGGAAACGGCATATGTTCCAGCTGAGTCCTATTCCTGACTGTCTTCTTGTTCTGAATTCTTATACGAGTTACTCTGATTTTGATCTGTCTGCCATTCCGGTATTACTACGAGGGTCGCTGTGAACCCTCTTATTGTCTTGTCACGGCTATGGAGGCCGTTTGCGAGCTCTCTGCTCGTCCTGCCCGGTTATGGAGGCCGTTTGTGAGCTCTTTTACTGTGCTGTCACGGCTATGGAGGCTGTCTGTGAACTCACTTCCTGTCCTGTCACGGCTACGGAGGCCGTTTGTGAGCTCTTTATCTGTCCTGTCACGGCTATGGAGGCCGTCTGTGAACTCTCTGCCCGTCCTGTCATGGCTATGGAGGCCGTCTGTGAACTCTCTGCCCGTTCTGTTCTGGCCAAGGAGGCCGTCTGTGAACTCTCTGTCTGTCCTGTCACGGCCAATGAGGCCGAGTATGAACTTTTCGCCTGTTCACTTGTGGATAAAGAGACTAATTATGAAGCTGTGTTCCCTTTTGTCCCACCCAACCTCCCTCTCCCTCCTCCTCTGCCTGTCATGCTCTTTGTCCTGTCTCCGCTTTTCTCTGTCTGTCCCTTAGGTCATCCGTCAGGGGTGGTTAGCGGTCAGGCTTTGCCTCGGGACATTCAGCCTCCAGCTGCACCAGGGTTGGATTATCCCAGATCTCTGGTTTCGGCCTTCGAGGCCCTTGCCTCCACCATGGTCGGTCTCAGTTTCTCCCACAAGCATCTCCGGGACACCGGGCCTCTCCTCGCTACGCCCATCAGCTTAGTCAAGTCGTTCCTGCTCCGCCCCCCTCGCCCTCAGGATACACTCCTTGCCTTGCTTGCTGCCTCTCCCTCTCGGCGATCACACTGTGCGCGTGGTCGGTCCTCGGTCGCTCCAACTCCACCGTGGCCTTCCGGATCTCCGTCTGCACCTCGGTCGCCAGAGCCGTCGGTTCCATCATGGCCCTCCGAACACTCAGTGTCACCCCGGCTCTACGGCGCTCCACCTCCGCCTTGGGCTCCCCTTCCCTCGGTTCCGTCTCCGTCAGTCGGAACTCTAGTCTCTCCATCATGGTTCCTCCCGCCGTCGACTCCACCGTGGACTATGAATTGGAAATTCTGGTTTGAGCATCTGGAAGCCGCTCTTAGGCGGGGGGGCACTGTCACGATATCAGTCAGCTCTCACTATGGACTACATTTCCCACAAGCCCCGCACCTGGAACTAATTACACACACACACACACCTTTTGTCTATCTGGAGCACTATAAAGGTTGCTCTCACACACACACACACTCACTGCAAAGTATTGTGTATGTTGATGATTGTCTGTCTGTTCGCTACAGCTCCGTGCCTAGCGATTCCTGAGCCCGAGTCTAGTCTGTCTGTTCCTGTGTTTTGACCTACTGCCTTTGTCTGACTTCACTGTGACATTAAAGCTGCACTTGGATCCGACCCTGCCGTCTCGTACCCTTCCATCCGTAACAATAGGACACACTCTTTACTTAATTATTATTACTTGTATTTTATACTTTCAATAAACGGTTTGTAGCTGTGAACAGTGTTGGGGAAAGTTACTTTAAAAAAATAATGAATTACAATATTGCGTTACTCCATAAACAAGTAACTAATTACGTTACTTAATTACTTTTTACATGCAAGTACTTACGTAAAAACTTTTGCGTTACTATTTTAAATCTGGACAGGGCCATTAGCTGATATTGTTTTAAAATAAAAAAGGTAATTTTTTTGGAAAATATAAAAGCCTTATTCACAAAACCACAAGATATGAAATGACATCAAAGCCTAAGAGCTAGAAGTGAAAGTAAATTTAAGTCCGTACAGTAGAATTGCAGAGACAAATTTCAACAAATCACCTTCAGACATATCAAAAGACCCACAATGTTTTGTTCTAAGTACTTTGTCTCGTATTAGTACGGTTGATCTGGATCATCTAAGGTCAGAAGCAAAGACATTGGTTAATAGAATGGATTAAATACATAAAGGATATGTGTTGTTTAACATTTATTGCAGGTTTGCGTCATATTCTGCGTTGCATTATTTTTATTCATTTTGAGGAATACTGAATCTGTTTTTTTTTTGTTTGTTTTTTGTGAGTGAGATGAAAGAATGCATATTCATATTTATTTTAGAACTACAGTGACATCTTCTGATTTCTCTCAACATGGTGACAGGAGAGCTGTCAATCATAATTGGAAAAAAAAGTAACTTGAGTTACTTATTTGAAAAATTAACTCAGATATTCTCTCGTAAATTAAAAAGTAATACGTTACTTTACTAGTTACTTGAAAATGGTCATCTGATTTTGTAACTTATGTTACTTGTAATGAGTTACCCCAAAACTGGCTGTGAATACCAGTTTTGTAGACTTTTGGACCAAAAAAAGGTATGAGTTGAATAATTAAACACATAAAATGAATGTCATATCCAAATCTGTTCCTTGTATCTTTGTTTGAAATTGGTCATCATGGCTTTAATATTCCAGTTGATCTGCAAGTAGCAATGGAATTTTGAAGATAACATCCAAACTCTTTAGAGATGGTTTTTTGTAACCTTTTTCCAGCCTGATGAGCAATAACAACTCTTTTTCTGAGGTCCTCTGAGATCTCCTTTGTTCGTGCCATGATTCACTTCTGCAAACATGATCAGACTTTCATAGATCCCTGTTCTCTAAATAAAACAGTGCAGGCAATAACACCCGATAGTCATTCCACTGTTTGAAAACACCTCTGAACAGATGGACTCTAATTTGAACCCACCTCAAATTAAATTATTTTTGATTAGTGAGAAATTCCATACTTATTCGAAGCACACATAAATGTAACAACTGGGTCAATTTTACTCAATACACATGAAGACAAAGATAATTTTTTGTCTCATGTTGATTATTTCTTGGGTTCTCTATGTCTACTTTCAGGACTTGAGCGAAAATCTGATGATGAATTGGGTCAAATGTATGCAGAAATATAGAAAATTGTAAAGGGTTAAGCAGCACTGTACAGTGGATATAAAAAGTCTACACACCCCTGTTAAAATGCTAGGTTTCTGTGATGTAAAAAAATGAGACCAAGATTTCAGAACTTTTCCCATCTTTAATGTAAACTATAATCTGTACAACTCAATTAAAAAACAAACTGAAATATTTTAGGTAAGGTGGAGTAAAAATAAGAAACTAAAATAATCTGGTTGCATAAGTGCGTACACCCTCTCATAACTAAGGATGTGGCTGTGTTCAGAATTAAGCAATCACATTCAAACTCATGTTAAATAGGAGTCAGTACACACCTATCATCATTTAAAGTGCCTCTTATTAAACCCAAATAAAGTTCAGCTGTTCTCGTAGGCTTTTCCTGGCATTTTCTTAGTCACATCTTACAGCAAAAGCCATGGTCCGCAGAGAGCTTACAAAGCATCAGAGGGATCTCATTGTTAAAAGGTATCAGTCAGGAGAAGTGTACAAAATAATTTCCAAGGCATTAGATATACCATGGAACACAGTGAAGACAGTCATCATCAAGTGGAGAAAATATTGCGCAACAGTGATATAAACATACACTGGATGTCCCTCTAAAATTGATGAAAAGATGAGAAGAAAACTGGTCAGGGAGGCTGCCAAGAGGCCTACAGCAACATTAAAGGAGCTGCAGGAATGTTTGGCAAGTACTGGCTGTGTAGTACATGTGACAATAATCCCGTATTCTTCATATGTCTGGGCTATGGGGTAGGGTGGCAAGAAAAACATCCAAGCCCAGCTAAACTAAGCAAAAACACATTTTAAGTCTCCCAAAAACATGTGGGAAAATGTGTTATGGTCTAATGAAACCAAGGTTGAAACCAACTTTTTGGCCATACTTCCAAAAGGTATGTTTGGCGCAAAAACAACACTGCACATCACCAAAGGAAAACCATACCCACAGTGAAGCATGGTGGTGGCAGCATAAATGCTGTGGGGGTGTTTTTCTTTCTTCAGTGGACGGGTCTTAGTCACGTGGAGGGAAGCATGAACAGTTCCATACAGTCATACGGTCACAAAACCTTCAGGCTTCTGCTAGAAAGCTGAAGATGAAGAGAAACTTCATCTTTCAGCACGACAACGACCCAAAGCACACGTCCAAATCAACAAAAGAATGGCTTCACCAGAAGAAGATTCAAGTTTTGTAAAGGCCCAGCCAGAGCCCAGACCTGAATCTGATTGAAAATCTGTGGGGTGATCTGAAGAGGGCTGTGCACAGGAGATGCCCTCGCAATCTGACCGATTTGGAGCGTTTTTATAAAGAAGAGTGGGCAAATAGTGCCAATTCAAGATGTGCCGTGCTGATAGACTCGTACCCAAAAAGACTGAGTGCTGTAATAAAATTGAAAGGTGCTTCAACAAAGTATTAGTTTAAGGGTGTGCACACTTATGCAACCACATTATATTGTTTTTTTATCTTTACTCCCCCTTTCCTAAAAGATTTCAGTTTGTTTTTTAATTGAGTTGTACAGGTTATAGTTTACATTAAAGGTGTAAAAAGTTCTCAATTGATTTATCTTGGTCTCGTTTTTTTTACATCACAGAAACCTGGCATTTTGATCAGGGGTGTGTAGACTTTTTATATCCACTGTATATGTAGTGCATTTATTTTCCAATAAGCATACATAGCAAGAAAAAGTGAAGTAAGGATTCTCGCACAAACTCTGGCCCTCATTATCACATTTGTTTCCTCTCATATTTTTGGCACCTCGTGAAGGCATAAAGCTTTTGTATCAGACAATGTAGCCTAAGAATCTAAAAAAAATAAAACATTCTAAAACAAAATCTCTTCTAAAACAAGCATCCATGTGCATATCTTTGTTTGTCTTTTAGCTTGGGGGTGGAGGAGGAGTACATTTTTTGTTATTTTCCATGTTTATGTCAGCATAAAAACTCAATTTTTGTTGTTGCTTGAAGTGTGTCATATTCAGGGGCAGATTAAGGTGGTCAGCCCCCCCAAATCATAATGCATTACTGGAAAAAATGTTATTTAGTGCCATACATGGTCCACACACAAATAGTAAAGTGAAGTGGCATACACACACACGAACACACATTGAGACAGCAAATACTATTTCTACATACCCTCAAATGGTGGACCACCACAGTAAGAAAATTACCACCACACCACAGGTAAAATGAGAAATTGAACATTACAAACAAAACACAAAAACAAACAAGCACAAGGCCCAGTGCTTAGAAGCAGCCCTTTAATTATGATCAAGAAACACCTGCACTACAACAAAAACTAACATCAACAAAGATGTACATTGAAAGAATACCAGATATTATCCTCTGCCACCACAGCCACAAAACAATTACAAAGGACATATGTAACTATAAACAGCAAAGCAACTAAATTCCCTGCATTCACAGTTCAACTGCAATCCTGTAACCGCTTTTAGCTTTATAAACCAACAGGTGGGCTACTACAGCATCTGCATCAGTGCAGAACACCCCGTTTAACTGAGGCAAAATCACAACATCAATACTGAAACACAAACCACTGTGCAATACACTAAACTCTGTGTAAAACAATAAACACAGCAGCAGCAAATAATAACAGTTATTATAACAGCAATAATGAAATAGCAGCACAATAATACATATGTACATATTGTTGCATATTCCTACTTTAGAATTTTTTCTTTCTTGCTTTTCTGGCAGAGAAGTCCTTAATGAGGCCGGTAAAATCAAATTCAATTAAATTTCAATGGACATAAGAGACAGGTGATTCAGTCAGTTTTGGCCCATTGTGGATCTCAGTCTATTTTTAATTAGTCCCAGTTTTGAAAAAGGGCGCTCCCCACTGGCGTTGGTTACAGGCAAAGTCATAAATAGCCAGAGTGCTATATCAACATTTGGAAACACTGATATAAGTTATGAGTTGCAGCAGTGACCTTGCTGAGGTGTCCTCGTTGTCTTTGATAAATTGTCTGAATTGTTCAATTCATCCACAAAATCCTCCTCTAGATCACCTGCATATTTCTTCTGCAGATTAGCTGCTCCTGTGCGAAGATCTTGTAGGGTGATGAATGGGATCTCATTCAAAAATCCAAATGTCTGCTGAATATCTTTGTAGGAGTGATACCTCTTATCCAGCTCAGCAACGAGACGGTATATGACTGGAATAAAAAACAGTTGTATTGAATCTGTCGCGCCCTGACTGCTCATAGTCGGGTTCAGTGGATTCATCCGCGTGTTTTTTTTTTTCCTGTCTAGGTTCAATTTATAGTTTTGTTGGGACAAAGATGGAGACATGGTGTTTGCATCATTCTCAAACATGTGAAAATCTTCTCGTAGACTGGCTACATAATCCCTCAATGAGCTGACTAGATTAACAGCATTACATAAATCCAGGTCAACTGCCTGTAAAGCAGTACTAGTCTTGTGGGAACGCTGCAGTATATGGTTCCACATATTACACAGAATGGCATTCGCTAGTTTGTCCATCTTCACATACAGTATCATGGCTTCATCCCTTGCAGTAAAACATTGATTTGTGTCATTACTGATGTTTTGCGGCGACTCCAGGATTCTGGAGTAATTCTGGTGCAGTGCTTTTGTTGCTTGTGCGTGAGCTGACCATCTAGTGTCTGAAAGACTTTTCAAAGTCTCTGGTTGTCATTTGGCTGTAAACCCGCTGTAATTGTCTGCCAATGGGATGTGGATTTGGAGGAAAAATAAAAAAACTGTCTGCACTAAATAAAAAAAACACTGTTAACTCCCACTAAATTGAGTGTGTGTGCAGTGCACGGTACCCATTCGATTAATGGGTTTACCTGTTTAATGCAAGCTTGAAGGCCACTGTAAACACCAGACATGTTGGCTGCATTGTCATAACATTGGCCTCCGCAGTTACTGATATCAATGTCCATGTCTCGTAAACACCATGCACAGACTGGCAAAGCGACTCTCCTGTATGACTCTGGATTGGCAGAAACTTGATAAAACGCTCTGCGATGCAGCCATCAGGTGCCACATATCGCATTATGAATGTGAGCTGGTCAGTGTGAGTAACGTCAGGAGTGGAATCAACACTGAGTGAAAAGTACTTTGCCACTTTAAATTGACTAATTATCTCTGCGAGGACCTGATCTCCCATCAGTTCAATAAATTATTGGCATGTTGTTGACGAGAGGTATGATAGCATTCCCTTTACAGCATTGCCATATTTTTCTATATGCACTTGCAAAAAGGGATCAAACTCGCTGATAACTTCCAGCACACCCATAAAGTTCCCATTATCTGGTTGCCCAAAAACTTCACTGTGTCCCCTAAGTGGTAGTCCTCGCTCTGCTAAAAACTTCACCACTGCAACCACCCTCTTTAAAACCTCAGTCCAATATTCACATTCATTGTCAAATTGTTTTTTTTTTAGTTCTGAATCTATCTGGCCACCATCAGCACAGCGCGTAACATATGCGAGCATTGCCTTTATGTGGCTCTCTGATCCTTCATGTCACACAGCTGCATTTTTCCAGTCACTATAGCCTGCTGTCAGTGCAGGCTGCATGTCACTGTCCCCAAATAATTTACACACAAAACAAAACACTGTGCCTTTTGAGGGGGAATAAAGCAGCCATTCCCTTGCTTTTTTACTAGTTTCCTTTTAAAAAGGGTTTTTGAAAAGTACCTCTTTTGGTGTTTATTTTGTCTTTCTGAGGCAGCAACATCTGCGTCTTTGTTCTGGCAACTTTCAGGTCCGCATCATGTCGTCAATTGTATCCCAACATGCAGGATCTGGGCTATAGGTAGCAGGATTTGCGGCCTTGTTTTGTGTCCTCTCCTCTGCAGCAACATAAGGAGGGGGTCGGGATTCCCTCCATCTCTCGCCAGCAGCGCGGGCACGGCTGACCCACGAGCAGGTGAACTGTGTCTGCAGCATGGCACTTCGGGTGACTGAAGTGTCTGACTCGGTCCCTCAGTCTCAGACTCCCTATCGGAGTGAGATAGTTGTGAGGCTGCGGCATCATTGCGGGTGCGGCGGTCATCTTGACTAGTGTCTTTACATCTATCACGGTCCGGTTGACATGAAAAAAAAATAAAACCAACCTGTGTAATATGTATGTCATTGTGGAATAACTCCCCCAAATTCCCTGAAATATTACAGATGACGTAATGAGCTAGCTGCTGGAACAGCTAAGGATCCCGCTGCAGGTGTTATATCCGCAGTACCGATGTTAGCCGATGCTATCTGGCGGTCCTCCTGATTTAATCATTTTTATACAGATTTTTTTCAGTATATCTTGGTTACATTGTTCTTTTAACTTTTGTATTTTCCATTTTTGTGCCCCCGCTATCATACTTTCATTCAGACAATTTACCACTATGCCATCTACCAATAGCAGTGACGTAAATTAAAATGACTGACATGATTTGACGAGCAGCTGATTGGACAGATGTGACCCAAATAGATAGTTATTTGTAATAAGAGTGAACTTGCTGGACACAGAGGGCAGATTCCCAGTGGTGTTTTTGCATCCATGTAGGGCACTTCGGAAATGGGATGCCATTTGTAGGGACATTCCAAATAAAAGGGAACAACTGAATCCCTTTATGTAGGGCCCTTTCACATGTCCATTAGTGAAGGGAACATGCAATTTTAACATTGCACAAGTGATCGTATAGTTTATGGTTGTAACCCAGGGTGGCGAGTCCTTTCAATTAATTTTAAAGGTGCAATATGTAATATTGACAGCTAGTGGTTGAAATGGGTACTGCAGTCAAAATTAAAATTATCACAGAGGGTTGCCAGATTGAGGACATGCAACAGGATTGATTTGTCTGCATTTTAATTTGTCTCTGGTCATAGAGCTTTTTAGGTGGATGCTGAGATTTTAAGGAAGAAAAATCTGTAATATCTTACCTATTTCGTTTGCTGGCTTCCATGGCTGCAATACGCTGTGTTTTTCACCAAATGGCAACACGGGGTTTCAAAATACTGTTGGGCAAACTCTGGCAGTGGGTGGAATCACACAGACCAAAACATAAACAGACATTCTGACACAGACCAAAACAAAAACAGACATTCTGGTGTCACAGCCCAAAACATAAACAGATTTATATTCTGACACAGACAAAATTTTTTTTTTTCAAAATTATTCACAGACATTCTGACACAGACCAAAACATAAACAGACATTCTGACACAGACCAAAACAAAAACAGACATTCTGACACAGAATGCGTATTTCAAAGCAAAATAACTAGCTGTACAGTTGTTTTTCGGAGAAACAAGTATGTTACCTTAGCATGTTTCCTAAATATCTGCAAACATATTATGGTATTTTATGCTTTAGTACAGTAAAAAAAAAAAAAATAATAATACATACAGACCTTTAAAGCTAGAAGGCAGGAGAGTTTGAGTTAATGTATAAACAATATAATTCAAGTTGTGTTGTTGTAATATATACAGTTCACTGCAGTTTCCAGTTAAAATGAAAACTACAGGCACTAAAATTATACATATTGTATTCCTTTTCATACAAAAGGTGATCACAAGGGCAGTTGGTACAGTATTGTACTTACGATGTAGAGCGCTTGGGTATGAGTCCCTGGAAACCCCAGTCACAATTAAGAGCTCAAAACTGTAGAAGCAAGGATAAAATGGCATATATAATCTATATATATATATATATAATTATATATATATATATATATAATAGATATATTATATATATCTACACACATCACCATAACAATTGGTGGTGACTCTTTACATCAGGAAAAATAAAATCATATGATTGTGTTTGGTACATTTGTCTCCTTTCATGCTGTTTACAAAATATTACAAAAAAACTAACTGTTTTTGTGCAATATTGTGCAAATAATTAACACAGCCAAACTATTTGGGTAATGCGGGGACAATGCTGGAAACAGCACTAAACTGACTGACTCCTCACAAAAACCACACTATTTAACTTTTTTTTTAAATTATTATTTTATTATACACTCTAGTGCCACTTCTTTAGCAGGGTTCTTAATGTGAATATCACAGACCATCTTTTTCCTCTTGACAAGATTCTTTATAAGGTGTTGTTGTATATAATAAAGCCAAAATTATCTAAGAAAATATTATCTATAGCTATAAGACCGCTCTGGTTAATGAAAATCTCTATATTTTTAGTGCATAAACAATTTTTAACAGAGATTTCAACCAGAAATAAAGAGTGTTTCTCAAAAAACATTTCATTCTGAACATAGCTGACTTGCTGGTATTGCTAATGTGCGCCAAGTGGTATTAGAAGGAAGGATATTTTCTCTATTAGAGGGGAAGAAAAAAAAAATGTTTTAGGCCCTCACAAACAAGGTGAGTCATCAGTATTTTTGTTCCATTTTCCCAGAGAATGAAATGTGCATTACATGTTAAATGTACAGATGCTATAAACCTCAGAGCCCTAAACTAAAAAAAAACAGTTTTGTTTCATGGAGTCTTGAAAAATAAAAAAGAATGAATGTGCATCATCAAAAAGCAGATTTAGATAAGACTGGGTAAAAAAGCAAGGGGAACTTCAAAACATCCCCAATACAGTGCACAAAATACTCACAGTGTGAATATCCTGCTGAAATGAAGCCAGTCTTGAGCCTGTTAGAATTTTTTTTTTAAATAACAGAAATATGCCATCTGCTTTCATCAACATTACGGTTTGTGTGCATGCACTAAATGGATCTCACTGCTTGACTGTTCTAATGTTAAAGGGGTCCTATTATGCTCTTTTACAAAGTCTTGATTTGTTTTGGGGGTGTACTAGAACAGTCTCTGCTTGGTGGTTCGAAAAAAAAAAACGCATTATTGTTCACATAATTTCATTATTTACAATACCTTTCTCCCCAGTCTGGAACAAACGGCTCGATTAGTTCCAGGTTTGATGAAGGTCCACCTTCCGAAAAACAAAATGTTTTGTGATTGGTTAGCTTTCCCAGTGCGTTGTGATTGGCGAACAGCTTAGACGGTGTTTCAGTACTGCCCCGCCCCCTTGCTCCGTCTTTCAACAAAAGCTTTTGGCGAATCCGGCACTGTACTCACTAGTGATGTGTAAGCTGTCCTCAGTAAAATGCGCAGCACACAATTGCAAATTGGGGTTATAATGCTCAGGAACAGAGTTAAAAAGTAAATTGAAACCACTGTTTCCTGACATCATCCGCTTTCAGAAGCCCAAACAAAGACGTTTGGTCACGGAGGTGAAAAAAACAGCGTTTCAGGCGGTCGCACACCGGACGAGAAGCGCAGCGTCGCGCCACGCCTTTAAAATTCAAATACATTATTTTCTATGAGTGTAGCACACCGGCGGCACCGTTCGGCGTCTGTCCGCGGCGCCCAGCTACGTCGTGTTGTACTTGTAAGAATTGTTCTAGACCAGCGGTTATCAATTCCAGTCCTCGCGTACCCCCGCTCTGCATGTTTTGCACGTCTCTCTTTGTTAACACACCTGATTCAGATCATCAGCTCATTAAGAAGTGAGCTCCGTGCTCCGATTGACATGGTCCCTACACAGTTGTCCATTGCTCCCTACTCCCGGAGCAGGGGAAATCCATTGAAGTTTACATCACTTCGGAACATTCATTCACGGATTTGCGCTACGCCACTGCCTGCAGCGTCTTCACACACAGACGGAACTTACTAGAGAAGCGTGAAGTGGGACATAATATACCTCTGTAAATAAATACAATTTAAATTCACGTCTCGCATACTTAAATGCCCTTTGTATGGAACATATACGCTCCCTTCAAACTGGAATCATGGCGGAATATCCGGTAATGTCCACTTCGCAGGGCACTTACAGTCAAATATAACAAACGTATGAAGCAATAAGAGAAACACACAAAACGTGCAGAGCGGGGGTACGCGAGGACTGGAAATGAGAACCGCTGTTCTAGACATGCCAAAAATTTGAGGCTACAGCACAGCAGCTCTTCTTCTTCGTCGTCTCGTCTGATGCGCTCACTCAACCTAGCGTTCTAACCACGACCTAGCCCCTCCCCACCCCCCAACCATTCCAATTTCTGTAGGTGGGAATTATTTGTAATGATATTCCAATGAGCCGCTTTGTGATATCACAAAGCCCGGAAACCAAACGCTGTAGTCCACGCGTTCGTTGTAGTTCTTGAAAAGGGAAACAAAATATCTCCCTTTGGAGTGGACTTTGAGATTTGTAACTTTCTAGATCTTTTATATGCCCAAACATACACACTGTACACTGACTAAAATTAAAAAAGTGAAAAGGCATAATAGGAACCCTTTAATGCTGTGCCATTACAGTCTAAGACACTGGAGCGTATTTATGGAGATGAGATGGGTGGAAGTAAATTAAAACATTGTGAATACAGATTATAGCTTCCCTAACATCAGATTACGGAACAAATTTAGGTGGCCACATTTCAGAAGATACATTGTAGGATGGTTGATTCAAGTCACACAATGAGAGTTTCATTTATTTAGCATCTTTCAAAAGTTGTTTCAACAATTTTGTGTGAATTGTGTTACATCACTGACCAGAGAGGTAGGGAGTGATGCCATTTCTTCAGAGCTACATGAATTATGGAAGACAGCACATGAAATATCAGATCATTACCAGATCATTATCTACTCATGTCATGTGCTTTCTTTTTAACTTAACTGTAGACAAAACTTAACCCTGTTAAGACTTTATATTAAGGTTATATGCATACCTTTTGCTATAATTTAAAGTTCCTGGCCACAGAGAAATGTGTTGCTCCTGTCCGATGAAGCTGAAAAACCCCATGTGCATGTTCCCAGAGTCAGCATTTGTAAAGATGATTGTGCTTGTGTGACAAAAACTTGTGATTTTAAGAAGTTTTGGTAAAAATGATTTGCTTAAACTTGGTTTAGATGCATTTATTTCCATTCATTATGAGAGTTTGACTGTTACGCTGGATTGCTCATTGTTGCCGCAGGTTTGTCACAGAACTATCTACCAATAGGTTCACCAAAATGTGTGCCAGTTGTGGCAGATATATGCCAAATGTTTGCCAAAAACTGTTTGCCAGTAGTGGCAAACTGTCTAGTTTTGCCAAAGGTTTGCTGTAGGTTATACCTGTGAAGAGCTGCAAACTGGCATATCCATTTGGCATAAATCTCTACATTTTAATGTTTTCTGTAGATCTATAATAAGCCCATCCCTTGATTTAGTTTAAGATATGAACATGCTTGAGGGATACAGTAATATGTGTTTATTGGGCTGGCTGTTTCTATATCTGTTTGTGTATGTTTTGTTGATTTTCCATGTGTATGGAGTTATTATAAACCACTCAGCACAGGCTCATAATTCATCCGAATAATTTCTACTGGTCGTTTTTTTTTCTTTTTTCTCATATGACTAGGTTTTAATACACCACTCCTCATTTTCTCCAGTAAAGTGAAACTAGACTACATATAGGGACTCTTATGACAATAGTTTTCTTGTTAAAGGAATACCAGCCTTAGACATAACCATTAGTTCAGACATTTTACACAAGTCTGGTAATATATGAGCTCTGTTTCCCCACCACAGTAACAAGACACTCTGGCCATCTTTTATCTCTATCAGCTGCGGTGATAAATAGACAGTGTGTAGGAAGCTTGTAGAAAGCGAGAACGAGGCATTCGTTTTTCATGATCTCACTCAGCATACTAGAAATTGCCCTGAAACTGGTGGCATCTGCAGTCTGGGGAAAAGAAACTAAATGATGCCTTACAACTTAGACCAGCTTCAACCAGCTTTAGGATGAATTGCAAAATTACAAACTTTTATTTGAAGCATAAGAGTATTTGAAAATAAAATAGGCAAAGGTACAAGACTACATACTTAACATTTACGAGGCAATACTCATTATGTCAATAATTGTCAATGGCTATAATGACTATATACGTTTATTGCAACATATTTAGATATACAAAAAAGGATAACTATAATGAGAGCGTAGACTGCGACATAATTTGCAGTGGTTTATGAGAGTGGGTGGTCGCTGCTGAGCTCTCTGATTGGTGATGTTCTAAAAATTTTATGAATATAATATTAATGGAAAATGTTGGTAACGCTTTAGATTACAACCCGCAAAGAACTATGTAAGTATACTGAATTTACGGTGTACATTTCGTAATTATAGAGTTACTTTATAAGAGCTATGTGTAGGTATAAGGAACAAAATGTACGTGTGGGTAATAAGGGTGTTAAAACCAGATATGCAACCGCAAAGAATCTGCGTAAGTAAACTGAGTTACAGTGTACTTTTTGTAATTATAGGTGTAACTATTTCAGTACCTCAGTGTAGGAAATAAGGGAATAATCTGCGAGTTTGGGGAATAAAGGGGTAAACAAACCTGTAAAATTACAAAAATTTACTGTAAGTAGTTTGAAATAAAAGGTGCTTATTGTAATATTATGTGGTATGTTTGGCCTAAACAACAATCTTTTGTTTGGGAATGATTTAGAAAGACGATATATTTATATTGGTATTTTATTATAGGCTTATAGGTATTTTTTAACCATGGGGTACACATTCTATTATTAAAGGATGGACATGATGGAGATTACTGAACAACAAAACTGGACATCTAGTGAAATTAGTTAATGAGTTTCTGTTATGATTTATAATTCACGAGTCTACTTACCTTATGAAAGCTTATTCGTCGATTTCAGCAAGTTCACACCAGCAACTTCTCAATACCACTATCACCAAATAACTCTACATGATATACCATCAAGGTTCAATGCAGCTTAAAACAAACTTACCTCTTTCCAGCTGTTCGCAGAAAAAAAAAACATGATACAACATTTGTATTTCAGTATACTGCGGTGTTTTTATAGCAAAAAAAATGTAGAGGGTTTAATTTGTCCATCAAACAATTAAATTAAAACTAGTGCAATATTTTTCTCTGTAATTACTGTGCAAATATACACTTGTTCTGTGTTTAAGTCCAACTTGTTCCTCCCTTGTTCCATGTAGTTACAGGGTAAATACAACATTTGCAGGCTGTAAATTAAAGTGGTGCTTTGTTCCCCCCTTGTTACATGTATCTACAGTGTAAACACTGCAGGCCTCACTTGCCTCAGTTAAGGTCAGTGTTTATGACTCCACCATAAGAAAGATACTGGGCAAAAGTGGTTTGCATGGCAGAGTTCCAAGACAAAAAACCGCTG
Source organism: Sinocyclocheilus anophthalmus (assembly GCA_018155175.1). Lineage (NCBI taxonomy): Eukaryota > Metazoa > Chordata > Actinopteri > Cypriniformes > Cyprinidae > Sinocyclocheilus > Sinocyclocheilus anophthalmus. The sequence goes on along the minus strand of JADLZN010008366.1, from coordinate 489,175 downwards.
CTGAGCAAAAAGAACATAAAGGCTCCTCTCAGTTTTGCCAGAAACCATCTTGATGATCCCCAAGACTTTTGGGAAAATACTCTGTGGATTGACGACACAAAAGTTGAACTTTTGGAAGGTGTGTGTCCCATTACGTCTGGCGTAAAAAAGTAACACTGCATTTCAGAAAAAGAACATCATATCAACAGTAAAATATGGAGTGGTAGTGTGATGGTCTGGGGCTGTTTTGCTGCTTCAGAACCTGGAAGACTTGCTGTGATAAATGGAACCATGAATTCTGCTGTTACCAAAAAATCCTGAAGGAGAATGTCGGGCCATCAGTTCGTGACCTCAAGCTCAAGCACACTTGGATTATGCAGCAGGACAATGATCCCAAAAACACCAGCAAGTCCACCTCTGAATGGCTGAAGAAAAACCAAATTAAGGTTTTGGAGCGACCAAGTCAAAGTCCGGACTTAAATCCAACTGATATGCTGTGGCATGACCTTAAAGGCGGTTCATGCTCGAAAACCCTCCATTGTGGCTGAATTACAACAATTCTGCAAAGAAGAGTGGGCCAAAATTCATCCACAGTGATGTGAAAGACTCATTGCCATTTATCGCAAATGTTTGATTGCAGTTGTTGCTGCTAAGGGGGGCCCAACCAGTTATTAGGTTTAGGGGGGGAAACACTTTTTCACACAGGGCCATGTAGTTTTGGATTTTGTTTTCCCTTAATAATTAAAAACCTTCATTTAAAAACTGCATATTGTATTCACTTGTGTTATCTTTTACTAATATATAAATTAGTTTGATGATCTGAAACATAAAAGTGTGACAAACATACAAAAAAATAAGAAATCAGGAAGGGGCCAACACTTTTTCACACCACTGTACATACATATAATAGTAATCAGGTAATGTATAATTAAACATGGTGGACTGTTTTATTTAATTCAAATATTGTTTGCAATTTACTATAGGCCTACTGCTGGGTTAAATGAACCCAAAATGGGTTTTAAATTAAAATCACACACAATATTACAACAGTAACAACACAGGCAACAGAAAATATAAAAATGTATTATACCAGTTCAGAAAAAAGCAAAGCAACTCCACACTTATACAGATTATACAGTTAAACCAAATTATTTTGAAAAGCTTGTTTAAGAATAGATTTTGTTCAATTTGTTCATGTTTTTCACCCACTGATGAAGTTAAACTATTATGGCCAAACCATCACGCCAATAGACACACAGTAATAAACACTGAAAGTCGTGATTAAACTGTGTATTATAGAGAATTGACAGGATTTTACCGTCTTTGATTTTACTGTTTTGATCCACGTCCTCAAGCACCGTTTTGACTAACATATTTCAGTTCCCGGTTTTACCACTCATCAGTCGCTGCTCAATGTTGTGAGAACATACTATGACAAAACCCTCCAGTTTTAAAAGAACACATTCCAGTCAGTTTCAAAAATCTCTCTCCTCTATGTGTCGATTAGTTTTCTTGTATTTTCTACACATATTCCTGTCATGAGCATCGCAAACACGGATAGACTCGTCTCATACGCCATTCCAGCAGTTTCCAGTTCCTGATCACCACATTCACTGCTCCAGTTTTAAAGGAACACACTCCAGACAGTTTCAAAGTTGCCCCTCGTCTGCTGTTTCTCCTATTTTCCACACATGTTCCCGTCTTAAGCACCGCAGTCACGGATTTCGTCACACACAGAACCGTTCACGTTTGAACTCACGTGACTTGCTGCATGCTCTCATTCACGTCCTCCACATTCATAACCCAGCAACATCGGGTTATTACTGATATCAACCCAAACTGGGTCAAATCAAGCCAGCTTCCTAGCCCAACAGTCTCAACCGAGCGTTTGGATTGAAACAATTACCAGCGTGTTTTATATGTGTAGGCTATAAAAAAGTACACGGTGTATGTTTTTGCTTAATCGCTTGCAAATATAAGATCGTTAGGTCATACATACCCCGTAATATTAGAATAGGTACCCCTTAGTTTCAAAATACTTACAGTATTATTACATGATATTACAGCATATTGTTACCTTATACCTACACGGAGGTACTGAATAGGTACACTGTAATTACAAAAAAGAATACGCTGTAAATTCTGTTTACTTACACAGTACGTTGCGGGTTGTAATCTAAAGCATTACCAAAATTGTATATGTTATTGATAAATATTTTGATGGTGCCGGCTGAGTGAACGCTGGCGCTTCTTTGCTGCCGCTGCTCCATGGCTTCTTTTTAATATTCTCCGACAACTTCGACAACTATGTGGATTAACTATGAGTGGCTTGTGCTTGCCTGGACTGTCCTGTCTTTTGTACATTGCCCATCGACGGCACTGCTCCAGTACTCTGCCGCTGAGCTTTTGAGGTTCTGCCCATGTTTGCACGATTCACCACCACCTGCTCTGCTTCTGCACCCGGACATATATTCGGAATATATCATATATTCGTCGGAAATATATTCACCGTGGCTCTCGTCCAAGTAATTTTGGTCTACTACTCGATGTCCACCGAGGAATATCGCTGCGCTGATCACTGTGTGTTGGCCCTCCTAGCTAGGTCGGCTAACACGGCTGTCAAACTCAGTAACACTACTTTGGTCTTCTTAACATCCGCTCACTTACGAGTAATTGGCATCTTGTTCAGGATCTCCTCGTTGACCGTAAGTTTGACTTTTTATTTTTAACTAAAACGTGGCAGCAGCCAAATTACTTTATTTCACTCAATGACGATATTCCTCTGGGGTTTGTTTACATCTCTCAACCGTGTGACTCTGGTCGAGGAGGAGGTCTCGCGATAATATACCGTGAGAAGTGGTGGATAGCGCCAGTGAATGTTCCCATTTGGCACTCATTTGAGGCTACAGTATATCAGCTCTCTGGACCTACTCCCACTATTGTTGCCACTTTATACCACCCACCAAAGCCTAACAAGAATTGTATTACTGATTTTACCACTTTCTTGACTCAACTTTCCACACTCTCACCAAACATAATACTTATTGAGGATTGTAATATACATATGGACAATGATAACAACGTTCTTACCAATGATTTCACATCTTGTTTGGACAGCTTTGGACTACATCAATACGTAAACTTTCCCACACACGTTAAAGGTCATATTCTGGATTTAATCTGCTGCTCGGGTGTTTCACCTGTTGATTGTAACGCAGATTATTTCCCTCTTTCTGATCATATGCTGCTCTCATTCAGTGTAAATCTCTCACTCTCCAAATCCAACCCTCCACGCATTATAACATTCCTAAAAATTAAGGACATCAACTTGGACAATTTATGCTTAAGCATCACTAGCCTCCCCAGGGTCGACAGTTTTTCTACCCCGGATGAACTGGTCTCTCACTACAATAACAACCTTCAAAATCTTCTCAATAACTTTGTTCCACTCAAAACCAGGAATGTTTTATTTACTGTTTCTGCACCTTGGTTCACTCCCTTTCTTAGACAACTATAAATAAAAGGAAGAACACTCGAAAGACTTTGCAGGAAAACTGGCCTCACTGTGCACAAGGACATGTATTCAAATAACATTCTTCACTATAAAGACTGTATTTCCAAAGCTAAATCCACATACTACTCTCGTTTAATTAGCTCAAATTAAGGAAATTCAAAGGCCCTTTTCTGCCTCCTTAAAAATGTCACAACACCCCCAGATTCACTTCCTCTTCATCTGTACTCTTCTGATTTCTGTAATACTTTAGTATCATTTTTCTCTTCAAAAATCGAACACATTCACCATCAACTTAATGTCCACATCTGCTTTGAATTCACCTGTCCCAGTTTTATTTGCACCCTCTCATTCACTTTCAGCATTTACCTTACCCTCAGTAAATGGAATTTCCAAACTCATTCAAAAATCCAAATCTTCAACCTGTAGATTGGACCCCCTTCCGACTGTTCTTGTAAGGCTACCCTCTCCTCTCTGCTCCCTTTCATCACAGATATCATTCACTCTTCCTTTACCACTGGAATTGTTCCTTCTTTCAAAACAGCCGCTCTAACTCAAATTCTCAAGAAACCTGGTTCAGATCCCAACAACCTTGATCATTTTCTTGATAATCTTCCATTCATCTCCAAAATTATTGAAAAAAATAGTTGCTGCTCAACTCCATACCCATCATTTATATGCACAATTCCAGTCTGGTTTCCGTCCCCTCCACTGCACAGAAACAGCACTCCTTAAAATCACTAATGACCTCATTTTAGCGGCTGATTCTGGCTTACTATCCATTTTTCTTTCGCTTGATTTGAGTGCGGCTTTTGACACAATTTCACATACTATTCTTCTGGACAAACTTTCTTCTATTGGTATCACTAACACATCCCTCAAATGGTTCCATTCATTCCTCTATGGCCGCACTCAGTTCATTTAATTAAAATCATTTACCGCTCATCCAGTCCCTGTCACTACAGATGTGCCCCAGGGCTCTGTCTTCTTCTTATAGGCACAATATCTACATTAAACAAATTTCAGAATTTCTCTATTCCCATTGATAATTCCTTTATCTCCCCCTCCCTTCAGGTTAAGAGTCTGGATGTCATCTACGATAGCACCCTCTCTTTCACCTCCCATGTTAATAATGTTACCCGGTCTGCTTACTTTCACCTTCGTAACATCAACCATTTACATCCTTCCCTCATACTTCACTCCACTGCCATTCTCGTTCATAGTCTATTCACCTCTCGTTTAGACTATTGTAATTCCCTTTTGTTTGGCCTCCCGCATAAAACTCTCCATAAGTTACAACTGGTTCAAAATTCAGCTGCCCGTATTATCACTTGTCATCCATCACATCCCATCCACATTACAACAGCTTCATTGGCTCCCCATTACTTACCGTATTAACTACAAAATACTTCTCCTCACTTTTAAAGCCATTCATAATCTTGCACCTCCATATCTTCTTGACCTTCTCCATATTACCACTCCCACTCACACTCTCAGATCCTCTTCTTCCATTCATCTCACTGTCCCCCCTGTCCACCTTGTTACTATGGGGAGCAGAGCGGCTGAAAACCGCTTTGGAATTCACTCCCTTCTGATCTTCGTAACATTGACTCTCTCCTACATTTCAAATCCAAACTCAAAACCCATCTGTTAAGCATACCTTACTCCCTTTGATCACAACTGCATTGTGTGTTTTTAAGTGTAATGTATCTTATTGTCTTTATTGTTTTTGTCTTAAGTAAGAAACTCTCTCTTTTTTTCCTTTTGAATGGAAACTCACACTGTGTCTGTTGATGCTATGGCGAATGCCCACAGTTTGTCCAGTGTCTGAAGTATGCATCTTAAACGCAACAATCTTATTGGCCGAAGAGAGTCTGTAACACCACTACTGGTGCACCCGTGAGTATAACAGGGCTGCAGAGTAGTACATATCATCAGCTTTTTCATCTTCAGGAGCCGTTTGTTTGTGTACGTGCAAAAAAAGGTGATCACTATGGACAAACACCCAGCCAAGCATTTCAGGAAGTGTTTGCCACTATGTCAGAGGTTTCTGAAACCTGAGGACTTGTGCATTATGTGTATGATTTAGGAGCCGGGGCGTAGCGTCTGGGTATGCAGAGTATGCAGAGTATGCATGTGCATATGGGCCCGGGCTGATTGGGGGCCCGCTGAGGGGGACCTTGTCCCTTTCGCTGGATCAGGATATCTGACTGTGCCATTCAAGCCCTCACATATGACATCACGTTTGAGTGGCAGTGTATATGCAGATGCGGTTCAGGCTGGCAATGGCTTGAACACAACGGCGGTGTTGCAGGCATACCAGGTCAATCTGCTGAAAGATTTGGATCAGGGCCAGGGTTTGTCCCTTGATGAGGTGGCTGATCTACACCACAGATTTAACTCTCCAGGCCATAATGGAGAGACATTTGTGCTTAAACCTGGCTGACATTGCAGAGAAAAAAAGAGCTTTCTCCTTGACGTGCTGGTCTTGCCTTTGGAGCTTTTTGGCATATCTGTTGAGGCAGTGGTCAGGAGATTCAGGGAGGCGAGTTCAGCAGCCAGGCTGATCCAAATCTTCCCCGAAAGCCTCTGGGGAACCTGTCCCATCACAGTCTGAGGACTGGAGACAGGGCCAAAAGGTGAGCATTGCCTCTCCCACCCCCTCCTCAGAAGGAAGGAAGCAGTCTGAGGAAAGGGTATACTCTGGTAGTGTACAACATATATATGTATAGGTAGATGCCCTATTCGACTGCACCAAGCATGTAGATGTCCACCATCTTTAGCAGTCAACTTGACATCACTCACCATAGTTATCAATGAATATTCAAAGATGCCACAATCATGCACAGCCGTTGGTTGTTAAAATCGCCGGGATTTAAATTCCCGAATAAATGGGGTAACCTTTCACAGGTGAGAATGTGTTGGTTTGTGTTTTTAAATGTTTTTAAATGTATTAACTCAATATTACAAGTTTTGAAATATTGGTAACTTTTAATGTTGTGTTAACTAATGCGCTCATCTTGTTGTATGGTGTTAGTTAGGTCTACACCACAATGCTTTGAGCTCTCTCGGCCACCATACTCGAGGATTCACAGACCATCGGCTGTTATGGTGAATGATGTCAAGTTGACACTTCGAATATGGCGAACAAGTTGAGGATGTTCGCTGGGAATAGTGTCCCTCCTCGTTTCTGTTTCTAATCTAACAGGTGCCAAAAATCTAGCAGACTAGATGATTGCATAAGGTTGATGCTGCATCCCCCTGGAAACTGGGGTTCTCTAAGCAGGATGACTCCCTTATAGTACCTTTATGAGGACAGCAGTATCGTGTGGTTAGCACTTAGTTGGCTCCCCTTTGTAAACGAGCCCTATGCATTGAGTATAGTCCTCTGCTTTGCATGAGAGTCTGCTGGAATCTTTAGTGTAAAGCATATCCCTCCCCCATTGTCGAAGGTTTCAAAGTAGGGTCCTTCACTTCCCAGGGATTTTACCCATCTCCTAGAACCCAACAAGAAGTGGTTTTTGCCTCAAAGTTTGCATCCCTTCTCGTTGTCATGCATCTTTGAAAGTGTTGGATTCTTGAGATTCTGGATATAGCCAGACAGGGCGTGAGAGTTTTTCTATTGATGTATAAAGGCAGTAGCTCCCCTGGGGGTGTCATGGGGTAGAGTTTATAAGATCTTGCTCCCCCTTCAGGTAGTGACTGGTTAGGGGAACTAAAATGCTTTCCCTGGGCCAGTATTGCCAGGGAATACGCTAGGTGGTGTCTAGCATAAAGAGCTGACATAACAAGACCTCTGAGCTCTGCCCTCGGGCCAGACACTACTGCCTGGTCCACAAGGAAGGGAGGAAGGTTGAAAAAAGGCTGTGACTTTCCTTGTATAGGGTTTGAATCTTGGGTATTGACTGTAGGGAATAATATCACTCACAGTTTTGAAATTAAGGTGCACCTGAGTAGGGGACTTTTTTGACTCAGCAGGTAACTGTCAGGGTCTGGCGTCTGGTGTTCTCCCTCTCACCAACAGAGGTCGCCATTTCCCATCCTCCCAGACTCCTTTACCTTGACTCCACTCACCTTTCTTCATTACCTTTCTATTGATACATTTGTTACCAGATGTTTTACTCCGATTGCTCTCCTATAAGATCCCTGTGTTTTCTGTTATGGGCTGTTTGTTCCACATAGGAGTCGGGGGTTGCTCAGTTTTTGTCTCGTAGGTGCGTTGATGTTACTTGGGTTTTTCCCTACTCGAGGTGGTTTCAGTTGTTATTGTTATTTGGGAATTATAAAGAAAGACCCCATCTGCTTGCACGTGAGTTTCGCACCTGCGGACCACGTGAAATTAAGTCCATTGAGTATGTTATGCCATTGCTGCAGTGCCTTAGCTGGGTGTAGCAGACCTTCCCCATCGCAGGTGGAGTGGTTATCTTTCCCCCATAGTCCCATTCGAAATGGGGAACGTCTCGGGTTACGAGTGTAACCGTGGTTTCCTGAAAAAGAAACTGAGAAATGAAGAAGACTCTTCATTTTGCTGCCATTATGCTTTTTCATTTTTTCATCTTTAGTTAGTCTGTAATGTTGCTGTGTGAGCATAAAAAAAGATCTGCAAAGTAACAAAGCTCAAAGTCCAATTCAAAAGAAGATATTTAATTTAACAGAAATCAATTTTCAAAAACTAAAATGAACGACTCGTTTGGACTACAACACAAATTTTCCAGGATTTGTGATATCACAAAAATCGACGAATGGGACGAGACCTGGTTAAGCTGCACACTAGAGAAGGCAACGAGTGCTATCACTATATCGGAGACATGCTAGCTTTCCCAAGGCAGACAAACTTAGAGTGGTTACAATCATCCGGGTTTAAATCATGCTCAAATTGATTTAATATTGACGCAATATTTACACTGAAGCTCGCAGGCGGCTATGGTAAGGGCATGACATTTCCCGACCAGGCGCCGAGTGGTGCCAAATCACAACACACACTGGCCCAGCTAACCAATCACAGCACATTTCGTATTTAAGAAGGCGGGCCTTCATTTGATACAGGAATTATTCGAGCCGTTCATGCCAGACTGGGGAGAGAGGTGTTGTAATAATGTAAAATATGTGAAAAATAATGTTTTTTTTTTTTTCGAAAAACCTAGTATGAGAGCCTATTCTAGTACACCCCCAAAACAAAATCAAGACTTTTTAAAAGAGAATAATATGACCCCTTTAAGGCAGGTAGTACTTCAGACAACCGGTCATGCTGAGGGTGTTCCCCATACATCAGTAGTCACAGTGTCTCGTTGCCCTTCTCAAGAACCATGGTTACACTCGTAACCTCAGATGTTTCATTCTTTCAGCAACTCATAATTCAATGTACAACCTTGCATGTTTTTGTTCATAGATATCAAGTTTGAAAAAATTGATTTTGGTCTGATGCATGGCCTGTGGGATCCACAACATACTATGTTTTATCTTCTCCTTATGTAAAGCTAATAAGCCAACTTATTTTGCTTTCCTGTCTACGTATGATTGTATGTTTAGTACACTATTAAACGGTGTAGGATTTACTTCGGAACAAGTTTCACAAGTTTCATAAATTTCACAATTACAAAGGAATGTCAAGTAACACTGAATTAATCAAATAAATTAAATAAATTTGAAAGAACTAAATAGTACTTTCTTGTAAAACATACTCCAATAATATTAATTTTATTTACAACTTCGAAAAATAATTTTACAATGTAGCATTTAATTATTTGCATGTAGTATAGTTGTTTTACCCTTGCTGTCCACGAAACTATCAGAAGAGATCTTCATCCCATTATTCAGTTGCGAACCACTGAAACACTGTTCTATAATATATGCAGCTTTTGCAACCTGTCTCTTTCTCTCAGCACTCAACTCTGTCTGTCTGCCTACTCTAAGGAGCTCATCGTACCATAGATGTGTTTATTTGTCTTTGAGTTTCTGAACACATGGCAAACACATTCGCATACAAATAATCTCTTTTTTGCTTTTTTCTGTAGTTTTTTTCTTCATATCACCATTGCCAACAGAGCAATAGGTTAACAAGACTGAAATCTCAGGAGTAAATTCTATGTTATCTCATTGTGGCTGAAGCTCTGTAGAAACAGCACGCTAACAAGGTGGATTCAGCTGGAACGAGAGGCAGTGGGAGGGAAGAAAATAATCTCTTGGCTTTGGTCTTCCTCTAATATTTATGAATTGCATCTTTGTTGTTGTGGAGCTGATAGGCAAGGCACATCCATCCCTGGTGCTTGAAGGTATTTGAATGCTGAAAAATGCATGAGTCTCTTTATCGATGGAAGTACTGATACGCATGTGATATATCATCAGTGATTGCAAAAAGAGAGCAGGAATGGCAATATGTGAAGACAATGTAAGCTGCTGGGAGAGTATTTGGTGTCCTTTGTAATGTTCAATGACTGTATTTGAATTACCTCTACCACAGAGATGCCACCACTGCAGGGAATTGACAACACACAAAACTATAATTGATAAATTGGCACATGAAAATCAAGAGATCAATCCACATACAGCACTGCCCTTGTATCTGGTGTGCCTAAATCATGCTGGATTTACCTCACTAACTGGTGTACACCACAGCTAAATGCATTCTATTAAATATGGTACACCAACTTACTGTTACAGTCAAATCATTTTACAAACTAAATTTATATCTGTGTATAATCAAATACACACAGAATACACAAATACATAGACCTTACAGCTGTAAATTCAGAGATGTTTAGATGTTTAGCTTGAGTGGGCAGAAGTCTCTGCAGTTGCAGTGTTGTTTAGTAGATGCTGTGTCATGCATTATAGTTTCAAATATTTAAATCATTACTATTTCTGAAATGTGTCTTGTTATAAAATTGTGTCACTAATGTCAACAGTTCTGTAATGAAATCTAATTTCTGTGGTTTATCAAGCAATACATTGCTTATAAATTCCACAATTTCGCCTTATGTGTATCCTTTTAGTCTTATTGCTACCTGATCTGAGCATTAAAATTACTTTTGTTGGTGTAACCCAACACAATCAGGTTAATTCAGTCATATTATTTTTGTCTTGAATGAACCATTTTTTAAAGATGTTACAACATGAAGCACAATTTTAGCTTAACAACATATTTTTACAGTGTAGACTAAGCAACAGTCTCTGAATGATTTTTATATATATAAAATTTATTGATTCACCCTTTCTCAGTATGACTTTTAACATTTACTTTGTCCACTAAAGTAACAGCTTACTCATAGAAATGATCAATGGCCAGATTTGATTCTGAGACATACAACCTCTCTGTTTTAGTGCCATCATAATATGCAGGAAGAGCTAGACTTGTGAGCCCAGTACTGATTGCCTGACTGCTGCTTAGCAACAGTATTGATGGACATCATGTGCTCTGTCTGTTTTTCCCTTCTTTCTTTTGGTCTTGCATAATTTGATACTGTCATCTTGGATTTTCCAAGAAAGCCTCAAGATATGCAGTACCTCTGCAAGTTTAACCTACTCCGTATCACACACAGAGCTCACATAAAACAAAACAGAACAAAAAACTGCACATTAAAATGCCCTTTGCCCACTGTATTGCACTTATAGTAGGTGCTGTTGCAGGTTATTTTCATATAATAAACTTAACACCACTTACACAAAAAAGTGTAAAAATTAAAAAGGTAAATTATAGAAAGTGATGGGGAGGCCTGGTGGCTTGATGGGTAGCAGGCAGCTCCCAGTTGTGCCAGAAGGCATTTCTGTTTAAAGTTTGCATGTTCTCCCCATGCTGGCGAGGGTTTCCCCTGGTTGCTCCAAATTCTCTATAGGAATGAGTGAGATTGTGAATGTGTGTCTGTGTGTTAGCCCTGTGATGGACTGGCCATCTGTCCAGAGTGTGTCCCTGCCTATGGCCAGAGATGATGGGAAAGGCTCCAGCACCCACGATAAGTGTGGAAAATGGATAGAAGGTGATAAGTGAAAGTGGACTTGATCCAATTATATTGGATATTGATATTTATATGGATGTATATATTAAAGGTATCTATACAGTGGGCTCCACAAATATTGACACCCTTGGTAAATATTAGCAAGACTGTTAGTCTTTCTTTTACTCTTACCCTGTCTGAAATCGAATACTTCCCTACTATACAGTTGGTGAAAAATAGTATGGCAAAAGAGTATTATGTCAGAATTCATAGTATTTGAAAAATAGTAGCCGAAAAGTACCCAGATGACCTACTACTTCCACCTGGATTCTGAAGTGCACATTCGATGGACACTTTACTATCCCATGAGGCCACAGGAGAGGATTTGTGAATGGCAGTGAAATGATGCAACTGACGCTGGTAAGTCATTTGACAGTATGCGATTTCATACGCACTGTTGGTATTCAATAAAAACATACTATACTTGATATCTATTAAAAAATTAATGAATGTTTTTTGTTTCTTTAAAAATGTGTGCCAAAAATTTCGGCTCCAAAAATCTATATGAGGTAAAAATGTTTTATACTGTTATAAGTCATCTTAGTTATGAGGAACACTTAACCATGTAAACCATGACTTCCCGTTCACGGGATGTCTACTGTAAATATGACGGTGAAACATAAGCCAGGGCTTCTTGACTGGGACAAAAAAATCAGCCCTGGCATTTTTGGTCTAAATGGCCCACCACTACAATCAGAGACGGTCCAATCAGACAACACCCATATACAGTGGTGTGAAAAAGTGTCCTGATTTCTTATTTTTTGCATGTTTGTCACACTTTAATGTTTCAAATCATCAAACAAATTAATATTAGTCAAAGATAACACAAGTAAACAAAACATGCAGTTTTGAAATGAAGGTTTTTATTATTAAGGGAAAACAAAATCCAAAACTACATGGCCCTGTGTGAAGAAGTGTTTGCCCCCCTGTTAAAACTGTGGTTTATCACACCTGAGTTCAATTTCTCTAGCCACACCCAGGCCTGATTACTGCCACACCTGTTCGCAATCAAGAAATCTCTTAAATAGGACCTGCCTGACAAAGTGAAGTAGGACAAAAGATCCTCAAAAGCTAGACATCAAGAAATTCAGAAACAAATGAGAAAGAAAAGTAATTGAGATCTATCAGTCTGGAAAAGGATATAAAGCCATTTCTAAAGCTTTGGGACTACAGCAAACCACAGTGAGAGCCATTATTCACAAATGGCAAAAAAACATGGAACAGTGGAGAACCTTCCCAGGAGTGGCCGGCCGACCAAAATTACCCCAAGAGCACAGCGACGACTCATCCAAGAGGTCACAAAAGACCCCACAACAACATCCAAAGAACTGCAGGCCTCACTTGCCTCAGTTAAGGTAAGTGCTCATGACTCCACCATAAGAAAGAGACAAAAATGGTCTGCATGGCAGAGTTCAAAGACAAAAACCGCTGCTGAGCAAAAATAACAAAAGCTTGTCTCAGTTTTGCCAGAAAACATATTGATGATCCCCAAGACTTTTGGGAAAAATACTCTGTGGACTGACGAGACAAAAGTTGAACTTTTTGGAGGTGTGTGTCCCATTACGTCTGGCGAAAAAAAAAACACTGCATTTCAGAAAAAGAACATAATAACAACAGTAAAATATGGTGGTGGTAGTAGTGTGATGGTCTGGGGCTGTTTTGCAGCTTCAGGACCTGGAAGACTTGCTGTGATAAAATGGAACCATGAATTCTGCTGTTTACCAAAAAAACCTGAAGGAGAATATCCGGCCATCTGTTCGTGACCTCAAGATGAAGCGAACTTGGGTTCTGCAGCAGGACAATGATCAAAACACACCAGCAAGTCCACCTCTGAATGGCTGAAGAAACACAAAATGAAGACTTTGGAGTGGCCTAGTCAAATCCTGACCTGAATCCTATTGAGATGCTGTGGCATGACCTTAAAAAAGGCGGTTCATGATCGAAAACCCTCCAATGTGGCTGAATAAAAAAAAATTCTGCAAAGAAGAGTGGGACAAAAATCCTCCACAGCGATGTGAAAGACTCAAAGCCAGTTATCGCAAACGCTTGATTGCAGTTGTTGCGGCTAAGGGTGGCCCAACCAGTTATTAGTTTAGGGGGCAAACACTTTTTCACACAGGGCCATGTAGTTTGGATTTTGTTTTCCCTTAATAATTAAAAACCTTCATTTAAAAACTGCATATTGTGTTCACTTGTGTTATCTTTTACTAATATTTAATTTGTTTGATGATCTGAAACATTAAAGGGTGACAAACATGCAAAAAAATAAGAAAATCAGGAAGGGGGCCAACACTTTCTCACACCACTGTATATATATATATATAAAATGTTGTTCAATACACAAACACACACACACATACACAAGGAAACTGGGTGTTTATGCGTTTGTATACCTACATAAACTACAAGTTTAAGGGGACAAGTCTACCTCACTCTCACAATATAGAGCTATATATATGATATTTATTATAATCACAATAGAGATATATATATATATTAATATATTATAAATATTATATATATGTTTGTGGTGTGGGGTCTGTAGCTTTGAAATTGGAGGTAACCACTCATTTTAAATCACAATCCAAACAAAGATGATAGATGCATGTAGCATGAGCATATTATTTCTTTAGTTTATTTTTTATTTCAGTTAGATTGTTGCAATTTCAAGGGATTTTAAAGCAAACAGAAAGGTCGGAATTTTTAGCTTTGTGGAATTTATGCTAGAAATTCAAATTCACTCTGACTGTAGGCTGTGTGCTATATGAAAACCGAAAATAAAGTGTTTCCTGGTTAACGCTGTAAACAACAGCTGTGCGGCACTACACTACATTATTTGCAATTATCCGGGAGGTAGATAAAAAAAATAAAATATCCATTAAATATTTATTGAAAAACAGTTAGTTTCACCTCAGAGATAATTCTTGATAAACCCCCAGCTTTTCTCTGATGATGCGTCAGTTTATCCTCATGCATGTGGTCACTTTGTATCGGTCCCAACTCTAGCTCTGTTAGTCGCCTCTGTTTATTGGATGTAATAAGTTCCTCAATTTCCAGGGGTGAAGCATATTCATAGGTGGATGGCAAACAAGATACTCAATTGCCTCTTCTGTGGCCATTCGTTGATTGGTTTCACTGTCTCAATACAGAAAACAAACCAATGGGGCCACTGCCCCTGCATGATGGACAGTCCTTTAAAAAAAAAAAAAAACTTATAGTCGGCCTGTAATGTCTATTTTGGGTTTTGTTTCATGTTTTTGTTTTCATGTCTTTTATTTTGTAATTGTTTCATCCTGTTAGTGTCATGCTTCCCTTGCCTCATGTCTCTCTGCCTTGTGTATGTGTCATGTTCTGACTGGTTGTACTAGTCATGTGTCTTGTTTCCCATTGGTTGGTTTGTGTCATGTGACCTCTGTCTGATAAAGTTAGCCATCATGTTCCATAGGTCTTGGTCAGTATTGAAGTTGTAACCCGCTGTCAGTGAGTCAAGTCTGTTCATGTCAAGTCTGTTCATACCTCGTCAAGTCTGTTCATCGTCTGTTTGGATTATGTTTGGATCACTGTAAATAAACTGCACTTGGGTTCTTCACTATGCTCGCCTTCAGTGGATGGTTACATGGCCCCAAGGTGCGTCGCGGCCCACCGGGAAATGCCCTAAATGCCAGATGGCAAGTCCGCCTCTGCACAGGCCAAATTCATATAGCCTTCCTTAACAATGGGGAAACACCTAAGAATACAGTAATTATTTTGTTGTTGAGCTGGACAAATCAGGAAACGGTCACGAGAAAACAGGTTCAAATACTCATTTAAAAAGTTTAAAACTGGAGATGTTAGCAACCTACCTGGAAGAGGAAATGTGTCTATATTGGCCCCACTCATTGTGAGGAGGATGGTTTGACTGGTCAACCAATCTGTGAGGATCACAGGTGTAGAATTGTGGAAGCTAGCTGGGTCTTGTGGTCAGAAAGTCTCTAAAACTCTGATCAGACTTCACCTAGTATATAAATACAAATTACTTGGAAAGGATGCCACAAAAAAAGGCCTTATGTCATGACACAACAAACCCATGCAAATACAGATACATGTTACTGGAACTTTTCACTAGGTTTTATGATCAGATGAGACCAAAATAGAGCTTTTTGGAAATAAACTCAAGGTGAGTTTGGCGGGAAGATAGCTATGCAGAAAAGTACCACCTCCTCACTGTGAAGTATGGTGGTGGATCATTAATGCTGTTGGGCTAATCGTGTTCTGAACAACTTGTTCAGATATATGGTATAACTTGTTCCAATTCAGGAAGATTGGCTTTTCACCAATTTCTGACATCTGATCCAGATCATCTCTACCTCTGTTGTCATCGCATGACACTTAAAATATGAACACCACCACATCTCAAGAGCCCTCGGTCTCACTGAGGCATTTGGTTGTGCCAATGCCGCTTCCTCCATCTCTTAGTCGGAGTATTCTGGTTCAAACAAGTAAGGCTATGCATAATATTGCATGTCATCCTCTTTCACATCAAAATCATCAGCCATTGTAACTTTTACATTTTGATATTTAGATGCTAGTACTGCTGGTGAAGGTCTGCAATTGAGTGTTAACTCTCCATTGTAAGCAAACAGCATCAGCTTACATGTGAGTATGCGCCCTCGCACACGTCATTATGTGAGAGGAAGTTCACCCTCCAGACAGTCGTGAACGCACACACTGAGAACCGTTTGCCCAGGTTGTGGATTAAAGGTTGTAAATAATGTTAATTTTCGATTGTTTTGCTTCATAAAACCTTAATTTATCATCAGGAGCCACGGGTGTATGACTCCCCAAGGACAATGATTTCACCTAAAAATATTCTTTGTTTTACTTAAGACAAAAGTCACATACATCTTGGATGGCCTTAGGTTGAGTAAATGAACAGCAAATTTAAATTTTTGGGTGAACTATCCCTTGAAGATTTTGGGTCATAGCGGTCACAGCAGTTCCCCAACCCAATCCCCATACAAAACCTGTGGAATCAGCTGAAGAACAAACATGGACCTCTGAATCTATTAGATTTGCATGGAGTAATGGTCTAATGGAAGCGACAGTAGCAGCAATATCTAAATTTATTGTTAAAAAAGAGATAGATAGATAGATAGATATAGATAGATAGATAGATAGATAGATAGATAGATAGATAGATAGACACACAAAACTATTATTTTTCATCACAAAGATATGTTTGCTGGCTGGCTTAGCTTCTCCATGATGCCTTTTATCTCACATAGCTTTTGGAATAGTGTTTCAGCTCTGACTCTTTTTGACAAGACTCAATATTTTCCTCCCAGCTTCATGGTGTGCGCTTTCCAGGTGGCACAGGAAGCTGTCACTTTCAAAACCCAGTCCAACCTACAAACTTCAAACCAACACTTTTATTTCAGGTAAAATGATTATGCAAATTGATGACGCCACCACCTGCATCTAAATACAATCAGAAGGCCTTGCAATGAAAACCGCTCAGTATATCACTGGTTTCCAGCTACCCTTTATAAAGGACATCAAGCACAAACATTACCTTCATAGAGCAAGAAGTATCACTTCTGTTTACTCCTGTCCCATTTGAAAAGCCTGGAAGTCTCTGCTGTCGCACCAACAGACTCAGGAACAACTTTACCCCCTCAAATGTAAAGCTGCTCAAGGCCTACTTGATCATTTTGGGCATATCGCTGGGCATATGTCCTTTGATGGCTTTTTCTTCTACCCTTTCTGTCCACAGCCTTCATTTAACGGTCATATTTATTTTCAAATAATGTAAAGTTATTACAATCCATTGACTCTGGAAAGTGTTTATCCTACTATAGATGCAATGTTGTTCGGATTTGTTTGACTGCTGTCTAATATTGACAGAAAATCTAGAACCAAGTTTTCTTTATTTGCAAAGTGAGGACATATCATAGGCTACACATTGATGTTTTTTTTATATGAAGTTATTTAAAATGACTAGACTAACCCCACAAACCCCACCTTTAAATTTAGGTGATCCCAAATAGTGTTTTTTGTAGGTTTGTTTAACATCTGCATACCTACAAGAAAGGAAAGAACAGATGCAGAGGAATAAAAGTATATCCAGTATTTTTGGGCTAGCAGCCATTTTGCTTGTTCATTGATAGCAGCTGAAAGGGAAACAGATCACTTAAATGGTCCTCTAATGACAAAAAAATAAAAACATGCTCTTACCAGTGATGATAGCTCTTCCCTGAGGATAAGCATAGATCCACTTAAAAAGCAGCAGACATTAATGCTGATGCTGCCTTTATTCACTTCATAAAAATCTATTCAAATCAGATGCCAGAAGCTTTAGAGCAATCAACAAATTTAAGGCATGTGTCAGGGTCTTGATCTTGATAGCAAGATGTAACAAGAATAACAGCTTTGACAGTTAACAGAGAGCAAGAGAGAAATAAATTGAGAGGGGTGGGGGGATCTTAACTGTTGATCTTAGACATTTTAATAAACCGCCCAATGATTTAAGTACATTTTGTTGAAGTGCGAAATAACATGTTTATTACCTGTATTAACATTAAATGCATACATTATGTTCTCTTTAAATGTTTCAAAACTTACACAGGCATCATCCATACTGAAATGAAATGCAACACTCTGCATGACTCACAAAATTATATGTAATATAATCGTTTTAATTTAATAAGACATCTCAATACTTCTCAGTATTGAATGAAATATGTGCATTAGACATTTCTATCAACTTCATGGATTATTCTTATTTATTTTGTCTTGAAGCAGCTATGGAAAAACAAAAGTAAATAAATTAATAACTTAAAAAAAATTATAATGAATTTCCTATTTTCTGTTTGATAATTAGGGTAGAGAACATTTCTGTAATTGGAATCGCTCTGGAGTTGTAAATTATTGAGAAACGTATTTTGTGAACACACACCTTTCATATCCTCTTAGATGGCCACTCCAATAACTTGCTATTCTCAACTCATTGATACATATGTGGAAGTGATGTACAGTATTTAAAGACATTTTAAATAAAGGGAGAAGAAATAACTTACATTCTTCATCCTGAGTTGAATGATGAAGAATAAGTTACCCATTTTAATATGCACATTTATTTCCAAAACTTGCCCATTTAAGATATAATTTCTCACAATGCCGTTGCTTTTTATTACAAGTGAAGCGGGATACAGCTGAAATTAATCAATTAAAATTCCTGAATGACAAATTTGATTCCCCATGCTTATCATAATGAAATATCCCCTAGTCAATAAAAAGCTGAACTCATATTGAGAGTGTCCTCCTGTGTGATACAGAACCATTATTGAATTAATTTAATCTTCATTGAGTCTAGGGCTGTGGGCTGTGGGCTTTGTACTGTATAATGCATTAGGTTACTCAAATGCTTTAATCCTGCTTAATATATCATCCTGTGTGTGTAATGCAACCCAGACTCATTGGAAATACATGACTCTGCCTGCATTTCTGCAGAACCTGAAATACGTTTCTCCAGGTACAATTTGCTGTGCTTTTCGTGTGAGGCGTCCACTAGAGGCGCTAAGTGGTTTCAATTTTTCTCTGTTTCAGATGTGCCTTTATTGAAGGTTAGAAAGCAGACTATATCAGTAAATAATATTTTGTCTTCTCAGCTCTCCATTGAAAATTGAATGGGATCATGTCGCTTTGTCACTGTGTGTCGCTGGAGGTGTGAACAGGGCTTTATCCTGGTCCCTGGAGTTGGTTCACCCTCTGCCTATAGGAGGATTGCATTGCCAGGGATTCGTGAGCCGTGTTGGTTGCGTACCAAACTGCACAAAACTAGCTGGCAAACTATTATTGAATGGCAAGCAATTATTAATTTGTATGTGTACCCAGTTTCTGAGTTAACTGTAAGTCTCTGAGTTAACTGTAAGTCGAACATATAATAAGATATCGAATAATATGGGGAAAGCATAAACAATTACATTTGTCAGACTCAGAATATAACCACATTACGTTTCAGTCAGGTGGTTTTGTTATGTAACCTGCTTGCTGAAACGTACCATAAATTTAGGCTACTAGCTGACAACCACTTCAGTTGACTCTGGTGAAAAAAAAATAAATAAAAAAAACAAATATTAGATAATATATATAAATATAAAATATATAAAAATTTTATATTTGACCCCATAATCTAAATTGAGCTGTTCTTTAGTTTTCGGTAAGCTTTCTTCTGTGCAATTAGTGTAAGTTTATGAAATTATGTTTCCTATATGAAATCATTACTATGCCTACCAGAAATTACTATATTAAACAATGTTTATTTTTTTAAATGATAAATTGTATTTAAGTAATGAACGCATTTGATGACACTGCATTGCGAGAAATCATACCATAAAATAGGAGATTTGTAGATGCATAGCTGTTTTTCAATCAGTATGGATAAAGTCTTTTAAAGAATGCTAAAGCTGCAAAAAGTGATTTTCTTATCTTCTCTTTTTTGATTTGATTTACTTTTTTCATATATAAAAATGTATGTTATATGTATGTAAAATAACAAATGTATGTTATTTTTCCCAATGCTGCCAAATACAATACTGCAGAAAACTTTTTTTGTTTTTGGAGAATGGGGCAAAACTATGTGGAGGGGTCCGGTGTTTTTCAATAAGGGACTGAAGCAGACAAAAGACTGTAAAAATATGTAACTTTGAAATTATGTAAAATGCCAAACCTGATTTTTAAAAAAAAAATTTTTTATATAGAGTATGGGTCAGTTTCATGTGCAAGTCACTATCCTTACACTTTTTGTGTCGTAATTTTTAAATTACGTATAATTATATTACGTATAATATTTCAGTATAATTACAATCTTACACTGCGTTCAGAATCTGTTAATTTGTAAATGTGTACGGCAGAGAGCAAATTTGGACAATCATAGCTCAGGCTTTTGTAATGAGGTAACAGTCACGTCTTCGTGTGGCACATGTGTAATTTTAACTCCTATGGTTAGATAATTTAATAATCTACATTTTATTAATTTATTTTTCATAATTTTTAACCCGGACATATGGTTCAAAAAGAGTTGGGTAGGTGCATGTTTAGTCTTAATATAAGAGAATGTCTTTGTGACATCAAATAAAGATTATCTAAATATGTACAGGAGACTGCTTTGGGGTTAGCACCCCATACCATTTATATTACAACATGATCCCTTTAATACCGCTGCTGCACAAGAGCTGGACCCCTTTAACACTGCTGCTGCACCACAGCTGGACCCATTTAACACCGCTGCTGCACCACAGCTGGACCCCTTTAACACCGCTGCTACACCACAGCTGGTGCCCTTGCAACACCGCTGCTGAGCACCACGGTTAGACCCCTTTTAAACACCGCTGCTGCAACACACAGCGGACCCCTTTACACCGCTGCGCACACTAGCTGAGACCCATTTACACCGCTGACTTACCACCACAGCTGGACCCATTTGGGGAAGTCGTGGCCTAATGGTTAGAGAGTTGGACTCATAACCCAAAAGGTTGTGGGTTCGAGTCTCGTACCGGCGGGGATTGTAGGTGGGGGGAGTGAATGTACAGTGCTCTCTCCACCTTCAATACCACAACTGAGGTGCCCTTGAGCAAGGCACCGAGCCCCCAACTGTTCCCCAGGTGCCGCAGCATAAATGGCTGCCCACTGCTCCGGGTGTGTGTTCACGGTGTGTGTGTGCACTTTGGATGGGATAAATGCAGAGCACTAATTCCGAGTATGGGTCACCATACTTGGCCACGTGTCACATCACTTTATTTATTATTTAACACCGCTGCTACACCACAGCTGGACCCCTTTAACAGCTGCTACACCACAGCTGGACCCCTCCAGCAGAACTGCTGCACCACAGCTCGTTCCCTTTAACACCGCTGCTGCACCACAGCTGGACCCCTTTAACACCGCTGCTGCACAACGGCTGGACCACTTTAACACCGCTGCTGCACCACAGCTGGACCCCTCCAGCTCAGCTGCTGCACCACAGCTGGTCACCTTTAACACCGCTGCTACACAACAGCCAGAGACTTCCCCATTCACGTTCCACAAGCCAAAATCATGTCACCAAAAGAAAAAAAAGGCAAAATCATACACAAGGCTTTTAAACAATTAGTTAAAGGGATAGTTCACCCAAACATTTAAATTACTCCATGATTTATTCACCCTCAAGCCATCCTAGGTGTATATGACTTTCTTCTTTCAGACGAATACAATCGGAGTTATATTTAAAAATGTCCTGGTTCTTCCAAGTTTTATAATGGCAGTGAGTAGTGGTCCAGATTTTGAAGTCTAGGAGAAAAATGGTAGAACAGCTTCACCACGGGCCATAGCACCAACAGGTGTCAAAATCACCTTACTTCATTATTGACTTATATTAGCACAAGAGCACTGTCTGTTTTTTTTACAGTTTGCATGTACATTTAGAAAAAAAATATGCAATTTTCTAAGGAGTGACTACATTGTTTTGACACTATAGCAGGAACTTAAACTCGTACATAAATTCGATCCAACATCATACAGTATGTCGATAAACACTATCCAAGCATGTTTTTGATAGTTTGCATTTTTGAAAGTACTCATTTAGAATACTGATTCCCAAATTTTTACTCTGGGGAACCATTTTTTTACAAGTCATATGCTTTGCCTGCCTTTATTCTGGCTTTGTCATTCTGTTATGTCAGGAGTGATTTTAGTGATTGCCACATGTTATGCTGTTGTGTGCCGTTGGTTTGATTAAAATGAATTGCTGAATTCTGAGAATTTTGACAGAGAAAACAAGAGCTGTATTCCTGTATTTCCTCTTTGAAACAGGAGCTGTATTCGATGTGGTATTTAGGCATGTTTTTATGTATTATGACAAATAAATAAATAAAGCTAAAATAAGCACAATTGAATAGTGTGTTGCAACACAATGACCAAAGATGTCCTTCTGACATATGCTGTGTCTTATTCAAGGGTACAGTTGTAATAGATCATGGTTTGCTTCCTATATAAACCAGCAACCTGGTGGAGATATGAATAATTGACCTGCATTATTGAAAAGTGTATTAAAAGAATAGATCACCAAAGTAAAAAACAAAATTCTTTAATTTCTTACTCATATCTTTCCAAGCTGACCTTGCAGATACCACTGAAATATGTGTTCTGGGGAAAAAAGGGGAACCTTTTTCTTTGAGACAGCCTCTGTAAACAGCAGAAACAATCTCACTGCAGCCGGTACATATTAATCAAACAGAAAACTCTGAGAGACTCTGTCAGTGATGTGGGTTTTTGTGCAGATCAGATTGTTGAACAAAAGAAGATGGAAATTGTCCTTTTGGAAAAGTAATTTTTTTGCAATTTGGTTTGATGCATAAAGCCTAATCGCTCACTGCAACTTTAATATCAGGTAAGAATACTTTTCAGACTGTCATTAAATTATCCTGTTGAGGTGTAAAGAGACGTAAATACAGCTTTTGGAGTCTGTGTTCTCATCTGATTATAGCTTTTAGGGTGCTGAATATCAAAAGTTTCCCTGAAATAGGCCTCATCATTAAGACAGATAGCTGTTTTCCCTAATTTTGGTTGGTATGGAAGCCACAAGATACCCGTTGCTATGGTAACATGCCTGGAAATATGAGATCTCAAAACAAACTACGCTGTGAGAGCAAACAAAGCCTTCTAAGCCACATGTTCGTGGTCAAGCCTTGATATCTCCACGACAGTCACAACTATGTTCACGATCCTGGTTTGTCTGTGGTTCAGCTCTTGACTGTTCGGAGATAATTAACATTTCTTGTTTAGAGTTTAGACATTGTTTTTGACTGGCGCAATGGTCACTGATTATGAAGTATGTAGGGAGCCGAAAAGGATGTCATAGAAGGTGTGAGAAACGTTCTTTATTACGTTCTCTGCATGACACACACAGATCAATGCCCATTGTAATGCAATGTAGAGCTTCCAATTTAAGATGACTGGAGGGAATAATTACCTTAGAGGTGCACTCTTGTGAAAGACACTCCAACCAATCAGTGAAAGTTAGATCAAAGCTGCAGCCCTGCCTAAGACACTCCAACCAATCAGTGAAAGTTAGATCAAAGCTGCAGCCCTGCCTATTGATATGTGCTGCGTGCAAACATCAAAAAGCCTGTAAATATGGAAAGGGGTGATGTGAAGACGACGACATATTTGAAACAACAGCTCTCTCTCGATGAATTCAATTGTCAAAGACATTAGACTGCAAGAACTGAGATAGATATTTCTTAAATATGTTTCTAACAACGTATATTTTATACATCAAACTTTCTTCTCTCTCAAGATGTTTGCTGTGAACTCTGGAAACCCAAATCAATGCAGTTTCACAGAAAGAAAGACAATGGTGATGAAAGCCAATCACCACATCAGAGGCTCACATCACCTCAAAGAGAAGAGAAAGTTTGGTAGCACTTTAGATTAGGGAACACTATTCCCTATTAACGAGTTACTGACTGTTTATTAGTATTATAAAGCACACATGAATGCCTTATTCTGCATGACCATATTTCAGATCCATTAACCCTACCTCATACCTAAACTACTACAACAACTACCTTACTATCAATAAGCAAGACATTTATTTAGGAATTTATTAATGGGAAACTCTTAGTCAATAGTGAATACTTGTTCCCTAATCTAAAGGGTTTACCGAAAGTTCCCAATAATCTCTGGTACTTGAAATTTAATTTAGTTGAGATACTAATTTGAATTGCAAAAAAGATGCTTGTATGTCAATGAGGCAAAAACTTGATCATTCCCAAGTTACTCGCTCTCAAAATGACTACTCCAAGGTTCACTAGGCCAAGAGTTTGATTTGAATTGAATCACTCATGCAGACATTTTGTTCTGCAATGATAGAAGTGAGAGAACTGTTTTATAAAGCACAGGAGCATGAAAGAATGAATCTCATTTTGTGCCCGAAACATTTGTCATTCAGTTTTGAACTGAGAGCAATTACCTCAGCCTTATTGTATTACCACTTTCACAGCATCCCTTCATTTTCAGTGTGGTCCAAAGGCTCCAAAAACTTCCATTAGTACCCTCCACCACTGAGGTGACTACTGTAATTCTCTGTCTGCCCGTCTCTCAGGCGCTTTCTCTCTTTGTGTCATTGACCGGGGAAAAATTGCAGTTGGAGCACAATGATGTGATAGGATTGCTGATGATATCCACACTCATTCCGCCCTGAACTGCACTCCAATGCTAGTGTGCTGCTGTGAGCCCATCAGCATTGTGTCCCGAATAAGCAGCTGGCTTGAAGATTAAATCCTGACCTTGATACAAGTCAAAAGCAACTGTGCATAAAACAAAGGAATCCTGACATCATGCCAGTCGAAAGTATTGTCAAATCAGATTTATTGATGATGATCAGATTTTGTAAGCCACATTTATGGAGGCTTTTACAGGGCCTTTCTAAATGAGTGCTCTTTGGCTGTTAGTGAAATTTTGCTAAAGAAACGTTCTTTGATAAAGATGAATTTGGGTCACTGTCATCAGACCAGGAACAAGAATGGAGCTCGGCAGAACGTATGTCTTTCAAGGACAAAACCAAACCAAGAAAACTAGAAAACCAGCACATTGTTGATACGTAGGTATTAGTATGTAACATTTACATGTATAAAACATACATTGTTGCACATTTGGAGAGATGCTGAAACATAAACTAAAAAAAAATTATATTTAACCTAGCATTTTTTAGAGTGCAGTACCAAAAGTAGTCCAAATGATGATTTGCTGCAGTCCTTTTTAGAGGTTGTACAATAATTTAATGTGAGGTACAGAGCAGAATTTAAGGTCATTCAATGAAAATCTTCTCTACTCTGTGAAGGCATGCATTTTTCATTCAAATGCACATGAACTGAAGCACAGCATGTCAAAATCCATGACAAAGCAGGCGAGAGCCAATGAGTGATTGAGATGATGCCTATTTTTTGAATTTTTAGCAGGGGGGGTTTGGGTTTACCGGGGCGGTCACTGCTTGTCGGCAGAGATAAAGATCACTGAATAATGGTTTGAATTTGCGTCTGTTCTTTTGCGACTTGTAGTAAATTCTGGAGGATTTTTGATTACACAGACTGTAACATCAGGCATGGGGAAATAAGAATAATTAATCATAACTAGTTATAATTAATTATGAATATTTTAGATCCGCTGTTGATATTTAGCTGACCTCTCAGGGTCACCTGTCTGTCAATTCTAAGAACGTTTTAATTTTCCTTCCTGTTAAGGGAAAATACCTACTTACTGTAACCAGTCTACTCAAACCCTTGTCGCGGCTAAATCTGCATGATTAGTGACCCAGTTCTGACCACCTGAACCACGGTCATTGGTTATACCAGTAAGGTTTTATAACTACATAAACCACTTTAAACTAGCCCCAACATACTATATAAAAACCACATAAACTGGTCCTAACATACATATAAACACATAAACCTGGTCTAACACACACACACGCATACTTTTTGTATAGGAAAGGGTTAAAGCTTAAGTAGTAAAGAGGAAATAAGGAATGAAGTTATTGAACCATTTGCATAGTCAGCAGATTTACAACCTGAAGGGAACATCAGATTCTTAGTTCAAACACAACTTTGTAAAAAGGTGAAAATGATACCTAATTTATCAATTAATAAGACTAAGTTTGGATATTTGCAAGTCTCATCTGTCTGAAAGAAAGGCTTGATGCAATCCAAAGGTTCAAGTTGATCTTTGCTGAAGTTGGTTGATGAAAAAACCCATTTTGCGTCAGAGTAACTTGATGAATGGAGAAGACAAGGCTGAAGGCCTGGCACAAAAACTTAGGATGTCCTGAGGCATGGGGAGCTCAATCTTCTCAGACACTAACATAAAACCCGAACCTGGGCGGTCCCTGGAGCGGGGCCTTTGAAGGTCTCGGAGAGTCACGCCTCTCCAAGGTGGGCCTTTGTCCAATGAGCAAAGGCAGAAATTCAAGCGAGAGGTTGCAATTTCTGAGGGTGTTTTAACGACCTTTGTTTGAGGGCATGGGTAATCTTGCAAATGTAGATTCGCTTGGGGTTGGATGCACAAACTAATAACGATTCTTGAACACTAACTTGAATAGTTATAAACATACATATCACTCTCAATTAATCATCCGATACAATTCATAGATACTAAAACATGTAGGTTTTTAACAGGTGTATCTCAATAAATTAGAATGTCGTGGAAAATTCATTTATTTCAGTAATTCAACTAAAATTGTGAAACTCATGTAATTATCTCATGGGTTCAGGTCAGGCGAGTTTGCAGGGCAATCAAGCACAGTAACACCATGGTCTTTGAACCAGCTTTTGGTACCTTTGGCAGTGTGGACAGGTGCCAAATCCTGCTGGAAAATGAAATCAGCATCTCCATAAAGTTTGTCAGCAGAAGGAAGCATGAAGTGCCCTAAAATTTCCTGGTAGATGGCTGCGTTGACTGTGGACTTCATAAAACACAGTGGACCAACACCAGCAGATGACATGGTAGCCCAAATCATCACTGACTGTGGAATCTTCACACTGGACTTCAAGCAACATGGTTTCTGTGCCTCTCCACTCTTCCTCCAGACTCTGGGACCTTGATTTCCAAATGAAATGCAAAATTTACTTTCATCTGAAAAGAGGATTTTGGTCCACTGTGTTTTCTGAAGTCCAGTGTCAACGCAGCCATCTACCAGGAAATCATTTCATGCTTCCTTCTGCTGACAAGCTTTGTGGAGATGCTGATTTCATTTTCCAGTGGGATTTGGCACCTGCCCACACTGCTAAAATCACCAAAAGTTGGTTAAATGAGCATGTGTTGGTGTGCTTGATTGGCCTGCAAACTCGCCTGACCTGAACCCCATAGAGAATCTATGGGGTATTGTCAAGAGGAAGATGAGAGACACCAGACCCAACAATGCAGATGACCTGAAGGCCGCTTTCAAAGAAACCTGGGCTTCCGTTACACCTGAGCAGTGCCACGGGCTGATTGTCTCCATGCCACGCTGCATTGATGCAGTAATTCATGCAAAAAGGAGGCCCAACCAAGTATTGAGTACATGTACTGTAAATTAACATACTTTCCAGAAGGCAACAATTCACTAAAAATGTTTTTTTATTGGTCCTATGAAGTATTCTAATTTGTTGAGAAAGTGAATTGGTGGGTTTTTGTTAAATGTGAGCCAAAATCATCACAATTAAAAGAACCAAAGACTTAAACTACTTCAGTCTGTGTGCATTGAATTTATTTAATACACGAGTTTCACAATTTGAGTTGAATTACTGAAATAAATGAACTTTTCCACGACACTTCTAATTTATTGAGATGCACCTGTATATATATGTAAGCTGACAGGAGTGTGTTTTTCGATTATAAGTCTGCATAACAGTATACAATCTCAAAGACCAAATACACGATGACAATAATATACACAATGACCTGAAGGATACACTGTTCATTCAAAGAAAGGTTTTCCTATGAATTAATTAGTAGAAAACTACTATCAATTTCTACTGTGCATTGGTTTTTTCCTATGGAAAATGCAGTGAGAGTCTCTCTGCCCACATTCCTTTGGGCAATAAAACCAATGATATCAGCATTGGTTGCCATGGAACCAAAGGCCTGTTCTGCCTTCCTGAGGTGTTACGCATTTCGGGGGGGCAGGTCCCCATAGTTTCCTCATATGGCTTGTTATCTGAGGGGTGTTACAGAGTATTTGTTAAATCAAATGAAAAATTGTGTGTTTGATTGGTCCAGACGCTACACAGCACACAAATAAAATGGATTACTTTTGTGATTTTAGTTGCATTTTTGGTGTATTTTATGGTTTCAGTCTCAGAGGCCTATGCTGAGAAAATGCCTTTTGTGTCCTTTTGAACAAAAATATTACATAATTAATAGTTAAACGATTACAGAAATGTTTCATTTTAAGGTTTTAAAGTGTAATCAGGTTTAATGTAATTAGAGCAAAATGTTATTTCATTTTAAATATGTAAACCGTGTTTAATAAATAAAAATATAACTGATATGACAATTGCATACAACAATCAATAAATACAATAGACAAAATTTTAATGGCACAGTTTCATACATTCATACAAAAGGATTCATGCACATTTGTACATCTGTAAAGTTCATACGTACATAATTTACATTTTAGATGCTGTTAGTAGTGTATGTTTCAGTTTCTATGCAACCACACGTTTCATACAAATAAATATGAATACTCATGAGTTTACATTGTAGAAACATAAGGGCTTACTGTATCCAAAAAAATCACCCCCATTCATTCACTATTTCCTACATTACTCCACGGACATAGTCCAGTGAATGAAAATGGCTAAGGACTAATGGGTAGAACAAGACATAGGTAAGAACAATCAGGAAGGGAAAACATGAAAAAAAGAACCCAAGACAAAATATAGAACTACAAATTTAAAAGTCACTAAACAAAAGCACTAAAAGACACTAAATACATGACAGGAGGCTCAAACATTCTAAAGAATATTTCCTGTGAAACTGTCCTTAAAGAACACATTATAGATTATACATTAAACAACACATATGCTTTTCATAAAATAATTTTTTCTTGGTATAAATTAATGTAATTAGGTTGATTCAGTGATGATAAATAATATTTTGAATTGAAAAAATATAGATGTCTCCATCTATAGTTATTTTAAATTTTTATTTATTTAAAAAATTTTTTTTGCAGTGATATAGCACTGTTTCAACTAAAAACATTCTACCAAAATCATCATAGATTCTCCTCCAGAGTTATTTGCATGGGACACACTACTCTGATTAATGTTCCAGTCAGAAAATAATATTGTACGTGGATATCAGCTGAAGGAAACCGCTGACCTAAGATAGAGAAGAGGGGGTAGAAAAGGTAACCAAGGTAACTGACAAAGTACCTGATTAAGGCTGTGCCAGCAGCCGCACAAAAGGAGAATAACAATAAGTTAGTGTTCCTGTGGCTCAGTGGTAGAGCATTGCGTTAGCAGCACAAAAGGTTGTGGGTTCAATTCTCAGGGAACACACATACTGGTAAAAAATATATAGCCTGAATGCACTGTAAGTCGCTTTGGATAAAAGTGTCTGCTAAATGCATAAATTATTATTATTATTACCTTGCTTCCCACTTGGTACTATGGTTATCACATTGATTTTTCTAAATTTAATAACATCATCCAAATTGAATGTGGTCTCTCGCAGACCTTTTACCATTGGAAGGTATGCTCCACTAAACATTCAAAAAGTTATTCAAGAGATTAATTTATGCATGAAGCAATTTTGCAGAGCACAATAAACGATCAGAGGTCAGGTCTGATTGGGGCAAAGTCATGAAATTATGTTTATGAGTCAGCACCACATTATTGCTTTTCTTTACAGGAACATATGTTTTTTCAAGAAATGTCACTTTTACATAATTATTGCCTATTCATTGAATTAGGTTTCACTTTTATCTTACATAAGACTATGTTTCTGGAAGGATGCTGTCTGAGTCTGATGATTCATATGAACAAAATGGAGACACATGTGTTGCTCTTACGAGAGGCTGGTCATCAGACCGAGGGAAAAACAAATATTCTATGAACTATTAAATGGACAGACATATGAGTTTACCTGTTACATGTGTAAAATCTGATATGATAAGCATATTAACCAAACGTTTAGTCGTGTGCTAGTCACATCAATAAACAAATTAAAGGAATAATTCACACCTAAATTAAAATGTTGACCAACATTTACTCACCATCATTCCAAATCAATAGTCCTGCCTTCATATCTCTCAAAATCTCCAAAAATAAATAAATAAATAAAAAGTCGTGGCTAGATCACAATGCTCATTCTGTCAAAAGTATCATAAGATTCACATGCACCATCCATATATTTTGTTTATTTGGAGTCCTGTTGCATTCCAACAAATATTGCAATAAATTGTATACAGCAGTTTCTTAACAGAGACAAACAACCTTTAATACTTAAAAGGGGAGAAGAAAACTACATATATTCATAGATTTTATGTTGCTCATTATGAGGCAGCCTTGTTGTTGCCTGCATGGGTAGCTGGTTTTAATATTATATGTTTCAACTTTTAGTGCTTTTGCCTGCTGATGCGTATCTGGGCTTCCTGTCGAAATAAGTGGACTTATATTCATGTCAAAGAAAACAACATTAATGATAATATTCGGGTATATATTTCAAACATTTATCATCATGCAACTGCGATTGAAATGCATTTTTTGAGGTTTTGACAACATATTCCTTAAGCTTTTCTTACCTTCATATATTGCATGAGCTTATTGCCTGGTTGCTACATGCAACTCCTTTATTGTTCTCAGGGTGTTTTCTTCAAGATACCTTCTGTATCCCAGAGGCGATGTGCGTTTGAGATGAAAGGCAGTGGATATTATATCTGACAGCTGTTTTTGTCTATCAGAATCAATGGGTTGATGTTCCAGAACTTTGTCTCCATGAAATGCCTGGCATATGTGGCTTCCCTCAGAATGTGAAATGCTCCACATCAGACTGATTTTAGAGACATTATGGTGGTTTATTATTAAATACATGTTGCTTAGATGCTGTTTCACGATTCAGCATTCTAAAACACCTACTGCAAAATACTAAACATTAGCATGCTGATGGTCATTAAAGTGTCACTGAAATTAGTACTCTTTTGCGGTAGTTATGAAATCTGGTTTAATTTAATCAGAGTGCATTCATTTAAATGTTACCGTACTATTATAATGTAAAATCCACTGAAGGGGAGTCGAGTAGAGGACCCAAGTGCAGGTTTATTGATAAACAGCCATGAACCAGATACAAAACAACAAAAAAACATGACATAAACTAGAGCAGGCTTAAAATTAAGAACTTAACTTCGGCATAAACAGACTTAACAAAACTCACCAACAGCAGATTACAACAACAAAGCTAGACCAGAGACTATGTAAACAAGAAACACCTGAAAGTAATCATGACAATGAACCAATTAGAAGACAGAACTAAGAACCACCTGACAAGACAAACCAATGAAAGCTTAACACAAGAAGCAAAGGAAGCACATGACAAGATCACATGAGGGGCAAAAGTTACGTGACACAAAACAGGAACCATGATGTGATGGTTCTCAGGATAAGGAGTAGAAGACAAGGATCAGCGAAAATGAGCTCTGGCTTTAGTAGGCACTTTGCTAAAAAAAAACAAAATTCCGCTTTGCATGCTTCAATATAATGACGGAACTTAGGGCTCATTCACCACACGCACAGGAGTTCAGGAAGTCTCTCTTGCCTTCCCCAGTTGACCGGCAACTAATATCCTGTATCTCCATGCCAATTACTGAAAATGTGAGACAGGTGTTAAAGGGATATTTCACCACCCGACTCAGGCCGGGGAGCCATATGTCCTCCCCACATTTTCTGGAAAGGAAGTCCACCTGTGGACCACCTTGAATTTAAAGGACTGTAATGCCAGATACCAACAAGTGATCTGTGTGTTTGAGTCACTGCAAGGGCACATAGACCCAACAGAGGGTGAACTTCCATCATCCCAGGAGGTAATAAAGGAGAGTGAGGATGGCCATCTGAGGAAATGACCATTCCACTCCCTGAGATCACCCCCAGCCCTCCATCCACTGGACGAGTACTTTGGCACAAATCAGCCATAATTTTCTGCCAGCCCCAGGAACTCACACCCCCTTTTTGGTCTTAGATCTTGGGCAATCACTGCTGTCTTACTAATTTGGAGACGTACTTGCAGGAATCCCTGACGATGTTGCTCAGGGTTGCACCTGACCTGCTGCAAGATGGTCCATTTTACAAACTGCCAATGCAAAAACTGTGCATCATTTAAGTGCACTTGTTAGCCAGAAGAATCAAGCAGCAACATTCCGGTCTCTTTGTAGCGGCTGGACCAATCCAACACACTATATATTCTATTTTTATATAACAAATACTATGTAACCTCAGTTAACAAGCCATATGAAGACCCATGAACCCTTCCCCCCGAAATGAGTAACACCCCAGGAAGCCGAACAGTCCCCTTGTTGCATGGCAACCAACGCTGATATCACTGGGTTAATTGGCCAAAAGTATCTAAAGCAAGGAAAATCCCTGCATGTCCCAAGGAAAAGCAGAGTAGAAATGGACTGGGTTCAGTGAATTCATTGGAAAACCTTTCTTTGAATGAACAGTGTATCTTTCAGGTCATTGTGTATATTATTGTCATTGTGTATTTGTCTTTGATTTCTTAGACTATTTTGTATGCTTGTGAGGGAACCCATTCCTGATCATCCTTTCACTATAAGTAACTCTACCATGTTTAGTATCTATGAATTTTGCCTTCGTATGATCGAAACAAGCGTGTATACTATATGGTGGTACACGCTACACCGAGAATCGTTAGTAATTTAGATTTAAGTCCATTTGCAAATTACCATGCTTAGAGACAAAGGGTGGTAAACCCTCCAGCAATTGCCACATCCCGCTCGGAAATTCCATTTTGCTCATTGGACAAGCCCATATTGAAAGGCGGAGATCTTCTCCGACCTTAAAGGCCCGACTCCAGGGACACGCCCAGTCGGTGGTTCGGTCAGATGATAAGATGAAGATGTGAGAAAACACTTCAGGATACCAAAGCATTTGTGCCAGGCCTTTCTTCGGCATAGTCCTTTCCATTCACCAAAGATTCTGACTCAAACTGGTTCTTTCTCATTAACCAACTTCAGCAAGATCTTGGGCCTTAAGATTGCATCAGGAATCTTTGTCAGACAGCTCGCACGTATCAAACTTAGTCGATTTAATTGATGCATAAAGTATCAGTTACACCTTTTTACAAAAGTGTGTTTGAACTAAGAATCTGACGTTTTCCCTCAGGTTTTAGATCTGTTGAATATGCATGTTCCATAAAATTCATTCTTGATGCCTCTTTCTATGCTGAGTTAAACTTTAAACCTTTCCTATAACAACTGTATGTGTGTGTGTGTGGTGTGTAGTGGATGGTAGACCAGCTAATGTGTTTAGTAGTAGGTGAGACTAGTTTAAGTGTTTGTAGTTAATAAAACCTTACTTGTATTACACTTGACGTGTTCATTGTTTACTCCTAACCGGAGTCAATAATCATGCAGATTACGTTAACGCTTGTAGAATTGTACAGTAAGAAAGTTATTTCCCTTAACAGGAAATTAACGTTCTTGGAATGACAAGACAGTTGACCCTGAGAGGTAAAGTAAATACTTACAGCGGATCTAAAATATTCATAATTAATTATAACTAGTTATGCTTAATTATTCATATTTCCCAGAGCTAATTCGCTAAACTATCTTGAATCCAACACGGAAGTGACTTAAACTGCAATTCAACGACTGGCTGCTAGAGACAGACTCCAAAATGGAGTCAATCCCATAGACCCATGGATGAGTCTTGCGATGTTCAAGACAAACCACAATTGGCAATATTTTTACGGTTTGTGTCAGAAGACCGCACAATTAAGGAAGAGCTGCTTGACATTGTGCCGCTGAAAGACAGAACTCGTGGCATCGATCTTAAAGAGACACTGATGACTGTTGTTGAGAAAGCAAATCTGCAGTTGTCAAAACTAACAGCAATAGCCATGGACGGAGCTCCAGCCATGTTGGGATCTGAGAAAGGTCTTGTAGGGCTGTGTAAAGCTGATGATCGTTTTCCAGAATTTTGGACATTTCACTGTATTATCCATCAAGAGCACTTGGTGTCTAAAAAGCTGAACTTAGACCCCATCATGAAACTGTGCTGTAAATTTTCCATTTTATATGCACACATGCTCTCAATCACAGACAGTTCAAAAATCTCCTTGATGAACTTGATGAAGATCTTCCATCTGATCTGCTTCTTCACTGCAAAAATCTTGAGCAAAGTTTTAAGGACAGATTCTCCAACCTATGGCAAAAAAGACCACAGTTTACATTTCTGATCAACCCATGCACTGCTGAATCAGACTGTTTAAAAGCCCCTTTAGTGGAAGATGAAGCAACATCTCAGCTTGAATGATCAAACTTTCTGAGGATGACAGACTTAAAAGTGTTCTGAGGGAAGGAACCGTGGAGTTTTGGAAGATTGTGCCGGTTGAGAGATATTCCAATGTCAAACGGGCTGCACTCAAACGACTGTCAATGTTTGGGTCAACTTACATCTGTGAATCACTTTTTTTTGACACTTAAACAAGTGAAATCAAAGCATCGCTCTGTTCTTACTGACACACATGTGAAAGAGTTACTACGAGTAGCCACAACTGAATACAAGCCAGACCTAAAAAAGATTGTGGAAACCAAGGACTGTCAGGTGTCCCAATGAGTCAAGTAAAAGGAGGTAGGCTGATTTAAATCCATGAAAACTATTGCACTATTTTTTTTTAGTGTAGTTGCACTGTTATCTTGAGTCATTTTTATTAAACCAGTGATATCAGCTATATAACCCAACTTATTGGTATTTAGTAGCCTATCGTTATGCTGAATTTATTTCTTAGACAAATGGAGCGTATTAGGATATAGAAGTGATGGTGCAAAATGTTTCTGTGTATTTGACAAATATTGCATTCAATGCACTTTATCTGTGATAAGAGTATGCAAGTGTCACCACCGGGAGCAGAAAGTGTCCGACTTGACATCTCCGCTTTCAATTCCGCCCCCGACTGCAAGCGGCTACTCTCGCCAGCCAGTGGCAGGCTAGTATAGTTCCCCTGCTGCAAAAATTGTCAATCTCTTGCACAGCGATCATGACATGTCTCTCTCGTAACACCAGAGATTGTCTTACTGTAGGGAGAT
Source organism: Sinocyclocheilus anophthalmus (assembly GCA_018155175.1). NCBI lineage: Eukaryota > Metazoa > Chordata > Actinopteri > Cypriniformes > Cyprinidae > Sinocyclocheilus > Sinocyclocheilus anophthalmus. Next base: position 453,876 of record JADLZN010008366.1, on the reverse strand, counting down.
GAGAGTGTCTGTATTACTTACTATTGGAGAAAGCATAATGGTCAACTTGGATCACATGTGCCTTGATAACCAATCACATTATAGCCTTGACGTCACTGAATTTCAGTCAGAGATATGCGACACTCAATCGCCGTTTATGAACACCGTTCATAAACTTGAGCAGACTTAAACTTGACTTGAACATGAGAACTTGACTATAACAGACTAGACTTGAACATAAACAGACTTGACAAAACTCACTAAGAGTGGGTTACAACAAACAAGAGCACAGTCTAATGACTAAACAAACAAAAAGATAGCGATGGCGGATAAAAAACAAAAGAGGAACACGTCTGCGGAACAAAAGAAGGCTTAAAATAAGGCAAGAAGTAGGACCCGTGTAAACATCGGATCAGCTTTCCAGCGCTGGAGAGAACTCAAGGAGCGGGAAGGCCTAGAATCGGACGCCGAGGTTGCTTTGTTTCTTCTCGATAGGTGAGTAACAACGTGTCTGCGCCGCAACAGCTAAAGTCTGTCTAATAGCCTAAGTCTGTATAGACACTGGACGTTACCAAAGGGGACCGTTGAAAATCATTAGAAATTTGTGTCAATACGTCATGAATAGAACACAGCAGCAGTTTTCTGTCAGGGATTTGTTGTGTCACGCCGCACAGTGTAGACCTAGATATGTATGTATATATATATATGTATATATCTCAAAGTAGGCTATAGTGGCATTCATTTATTTAAAAAAACAGAATACAAATGTCAGCTAAAATTAATTTATTTAAAGTGAAACTGAAATGGCATTGGATCACAAGCCTCTCCCATTCGACAAGAATCCAAATGTTAACATTTTTGCCATGTAACATTTGGTTGCTAAACTATTATTCATTATGTAAACAAGGCTTTGTACTTCACTCATCAAATATCCACGTAAAAAAAACACGCATCATTTAACATGCGCAAAAATTTTTTGTTTGGGGCGATGCATGCAAATTTTAAAGGGGTTCTATTATGCTTTTTCAACTTTAGTTAGTCAGTGTTGTGTGTGTATTGTTGGGATAAACAAGATCTAGAAGTACAAATCTCAACGTCACCCAAAGGGATTTATGTATTTATGAATTATGTTTGTAACGTAGTTTGTAGATCGGGAAGAAGGAGGCGGCTCATTATCAATTACTACACCGGCCTCGCTCCATTCCCACGGCTCTCGGCCCAGCCCCCACTCGTCACATACCCCCATCGCCCCTCGCAGGCCGGGGGGTACTCCCGAGACTGCGCTCTACTCCCCCCCCCCTCCGGGGGAGCCGATCACGGCAGCCGCGGCATACCTGGGGGTAAGGACAGACAGACGAGGCGAGAGAAAAGGAGACGGAAGGATGAGGAAAGACAGATACGAGAGAGGGGTCCGGTTCCCAGACACACTGGTACGATGGTACTGGACATCGTTGGTGGACGGCCGACCACTCCTCCGCCTCCTGGCGGACGGCGATGGCTCCTCCTATTGAGGGCAGCCGGCAGCGAGTCCCCCGTTCCCTGCTCCTCCCCAATCATGGCGAATGGCAGCAGGCTCCGGCCTCCTGGCGAACGGGCAGACTCCTCCGCTTCCTCTCGGATGGCAGCCACCCCTCCTCGATCCAGGAGCGCGGCAGCGAGCTCTCCGTCCCACCTAGTCTTCCATCGTTCCAGCACCACCGCCTCGGGAAGCCACCCCCCCCAGCCACCGGCACTTGTTTCCTCTGCCGAATCTCCTCCGATCGCGATCCCCCTCAGCAGTGAGGGCTCTCTGACAGCGTGTCCCTCCTTCCTCACGGGTTTCGGCACCAATCTAACGTAGTTTGTAGATCGGGAAGAAGGAGGCAGGAACCGGCAAACACTCAAAAAAATCTTTAATAATAAAATAAACACAAAACGCCCCTGCGCACAAACAAAACACAAACACAAAATAAACTCCAGGCATGGTCCTCTCTCGTCCGACACTGTCGTCACTCCTACTTTTATCCTTCCGGAGCCCCTCCGTGAGACTCGAGACCAGTGAGTGGCGAAGGTGTCGCTCATTATCAATTACTCCACTGGCCCGCTCCGTTCCCACGGCTCTCTGCCCCGCCCCCACTCGTCACAATTTGGTTTTTTAAAAATCCCTTTTCAAGAATTACAACTAACGACCTGTTTGGACTACAGCATTTGTTTTCCGGGCTTTGTGATATCACAAAGTGGCTCATTATAATATCATTAAAATAATTCCCGACTACGGAAATTCGAATGGTTGGGGGTTGGGGAGGGGCGAGCTCGTGGTTAGAACACTTGGTTGAGTGACTGCATCAGACGAGACAACGAAGAATAAGTTCTGCTGCAGAGTTAGTGCATCAGAAAAAACCAAGAAGAAGAGCTGCTGTGCTGTAGCTTCAAATTTTCGGCATGTCTAGAACAATTCTTACAAGTATAACACAACATAGCTGGGCGCCTCGGACAGACGCCGAAAGACGCCGCCGGTGTGAGTACACTCATAGAAAATAATGTATTTGAATTTTAGAAGATGTGGCGCGATGCGACGCTGCGCTTCTCGTCCGGTGCGCGACCGCCTGAAACGCTGTTTTTTTTCACCTCCGTGCCCAAACGTCTTTGTTTGGGCTTCCAAAAGCGGATGATATCAGGAAACAGTGGTTGCAATTTAATTTTAAACTCTGTTCCTGAGCATTATAACCCAAATTTGCTATTGTGTGCTGCACACTTTACTGAGGACAGCTTCCACAACATAACACAGTACAGTGCCGGATTCGCCCAAACTTTTTTGTTGAAAGACGGAGCAAGGGGCGTTGCAGTACTAAAACACTGTCTAAGCTGTTCACCAATCACAACACACTGGGACAGCTAACCAATCACAACACATTTTGTTTTTCGGAAGGCGGACCTTCATCAAAGCCGGAACTAATCGAGCCGTTTGTGCCAGCCTGGGGAGAAAGGTATTTTAATAATGTAAATTATGTGAAAAATAATGTGTTTTTTGGAACCACCAAGCATGAGATCATGTTCTAGTACACCCCCAAAACAAAATCAAGACTTTGTAAAAGAGCATAATAGAACCCCTTTAAGTTATCAAGTTAATGTAAAGTATTCAATGCTAGAACTAAAATGTTGTGTGTGTGTGCATGAGGCTCCTGCACGATCAGTTGGATTTAATAAAATAAAGATATAAAGAAAACAAATAAAATCCATTGTGTGTCACAAAAACTAGCGTAGTCTATACTTGTCACAGTTTTTTTTTCTTTTGTTAATGTTGATTATTTAAGAGAAAGATATTTTGTGTATTTAATTTCCTATTTATTTTATTCCTTTTATATTCTTAATTTATGTTTTTTCTCCGTTCAAAGAAGCACTGCAGGTGCGTGATGTGACGATGTGTAAATCCTCATGGTCTGTTGTTTAAGCTACAATTTGCGCATAAAGCCAAAGGCCTAAATGATATTCTATTCTTACTGGCTAACTCAAAAACTTGCGTACATGAGCTGAGACCGATGGAGATTGAGGCGTAACACCCGTCCGACGTCCATTTTGATAAATTCCGAGTTTTGTGTAGAAACGATCATCTAAATCTTCCTAATTGTTTTTACCGGTAACCACCAATATGCAACCAGGCTACAGCTGTTCTATTATGTGTTGAGGATTAATTACATTAGACTAGTGCTTCTCAAACCTGTCCTCGAGGACCCCCACCACAGCACTTTTGAATTCTCCCTTCTTGGTCACAACCAATTTAGTTCTTGGAGTCTATACTAATGAGCTGATGAATTGAATCAGATGTGTAAGAGACATCCAAAATGTGCAGTTTAACCCCAAATGTCTCAATAGTTTCTTAATAACGGAACAGTTTGTGATTCGAACATTCCTTAAAATTATTGAATAGCTCCTATACAGAACCTAGTAACTAAAATGAAGTCTTCATCAAACCTTTGTAAGCTTCCACACAGTCTTAACAAGCAGACTTTGATGCTTCTATTTAGAGTTATCTCAAGTGCCAAGATTATTGACATACATTGTCACTTACAGTTTGTTGATTCTCATTTCGTGATATGTTCTTTAAGCTGTTTTCAGGACTGTCACTGGAAGCGCACCCCCTACATCCTACGAGTGTAAACTACCTCTCACCAGTTATGGTCAACTAAGTGAGCAGTGCTTTGTTGTTCCTTCACAAAGAGACACAAAGTTGCTCTTCAGAATCTTCACCCCATCCACTCCTAACTGGTGGAATGAACTGCCAAACTCCACCCGATCTGCTGAGAACATCACGACTTTCATGAAGCAGCTGAGGATACACTTTTTCAGCAAGAACTTCACCTTTCAGGAATCCTTAAGCACTTATGCCTTTTTTTCCTGCATAGGTGAACTACTTCTCTTTTTAGTAATCAACATTATCCCACAAATGCTGACTTTAACCTATACTTGACCGCAGAATCTTTCTTACACATTTTATACACGTAGACAGGACAAGGCTATCTGATGACGTGTTACACAACTCACACTATTTTATGATATGTTTTGAGTGTGTAAATGTGAAATCGATTATACCACAATACTAGACCACTGCGTAACCGAGGCACGGTTTCAAAGTTGACCTGCCTGGGTAATTTTGCAAATATTTTACTTCCTGTACGACTAATAATAGCATGCATGCCTGACTCTTGTAAGTTGCATAGAAGCCATCAGTCAAATTTTAACTACCAGTTCTTGACATCTGCCATTTTGCCAAGGCAATATTTAGCTATTAGTGCTGAGTTCTCAGGCAGAGTTGACCTCATAGAGTCAAGTTAAGTCAAGTCACCTTTATTTATATAGCGCTTTATACAATACAGATTGTGTCAAAGCAGCTTTACAGTTTTAAACAGGAAAATAGTGTGTTTATAATATTGGAGGACAATAGTAAACAGTCAATTTTTCAGTTAAAGTCAATTCATTGTTGATTTGGTGATGTCATCGTCCAGCTCAGTTCAGTTCTTTTCCAATAGTGTCTGTGCAATCAAGCCGACAATATTGCCAGCAATTAAGTAGAGCAGCTTCAGTACTTATGAGAGGCACAAAATATAGTGGACAGGGCTACACATGTAACTACACATGAGCTATTCGTTAAATCCGAATATTTTTTTTTCTTGGCGTTGGGCACCCATAACAACATTGAGGGACATTGAGGGGTTTGTATTTGGATAGAGGAGGAATGGAGGGACATGTGCATGATACTGTATGTAGGATCATCATCTGAATAAGTGAGTTTATGTGGATGATTACAAAAATGGGAGCGTCTTTGACATGTGATCATTCAGTGAAGTGATACATTAGGATCCTTGTGTGGAGGCTTCACATTGAGGAGTTGACTAGATAGATTCAGCAAATGAATCGAATTAATCAATGATGGGAATTGTATGATAATGATTATAATTAGTTAGGTCCGAAGTGCATCACTATTACAGTATATAATGTATATATATATATATATATCTATATAATATATATAATTATTAATATACGTTTCAAAGTGTCTGAAGCCAAAACGAGCTGCAGTGGGAAAAGAGGTGCACAACACAAGATGTTCAAAGAATGGCCACAAGAAGCTATTAAGCAAATAGTTTAATGCTGGCAGATTGTCATCAATCATACTGAGTGATTTGCTATGTAATTAAAACAATGTTGTTATATTTACATAATTTTTCATCATTACTTATTGTACCCAACTAGTTTATATTACTGCTTTGAAGAAAAGCAATACAAATGATTACAAATTAGTTTATTTTGAGTTGAATAAACCCAATTAGGGGTGTTTTAGAAGACCACTGTCCTCTTATTAGTTGATTGGTCAATCCTGTCAGAGTTGAGAGCACATCGTGTTTGAATTTGACCTATCCTGTTCCGTATTGTATGATAAATGTTGCTCTCTAAGGCATGGGAGCGTGTAACTTGTCATTTATAATCAATGGATGCATTTTGGCTGTTCATTTACATGACAACAGTGTTTTGGAGGCCTGAAAACGCAAACTTTTAAAATGGGTTTCAAAGTACAAGTTTTTGAAAATGATGTCTCCGTGTACGCTGGAAAGTTTTGAAAAACTTTATTTAATAAATGAGTTCAACTAAACCATTGTATATCTATACAGAAGTTGGCTTCCAAAAATAAACTGTATCCTAAATATTCACTGGAGTCAAAAGTGTGACGACTAGCCTGGTCTTTCCTACAGTATACTTTATAATCAGTTGTGTACTTAAACACCATGCAATATCTCAGTAAATTGGTTTCTTATGCAACGTAAGGATGTAGTATCATGTAGGGATTAGCTGTCAGTATATTTCATGCATATTTCAATATAGTGAACATAGCATGTTAACTTTCTTCAGTGTTGAGCCACACTGTTATAAATATATACATTTTTTCACAGAATTTCACAGAAATCCCCAACAGTCTAAGGTGAATGAGCAGGATTTATTTGCAGACCTTGCAGTTGTGTTATAACTTTGCATATGCCTTGCATGCATCCTTCAGATGTGTTAGCTAATTGTCATTCTGTGAAAACATGGAAGCTCATTATCAAACCCTGAAACTGTGAACGGAGTTGAGAGAAATGGGCCACTTCGTTTGCATAATATTTACCCTAATGGTTTTTCCATTAGGATAAAACTATCATCTGCATAGTAAAATGGATTTAGAAGGCAATGATTTTTTTTATCTAGTGAGAGACACCGTCTCCTGAAGCTTTTTTTTCAGTCTGGATGGGGGAAAAAATATATGCTCATATTTATTTTTTTTATTCCAAATGTATTTTCAAGCTCTCATTATTGGTGGAATTTAATACAAACGAGCACATTCTCTTGCGAATCCCAATACCTTTAATTGTAACCTGTTCTTCTGCATGCATTTATCCTTTTTTAGACAGATTCGCAAAAGTGGAAATGGTTAAACAGCTATTTATTGGAGAAAACTGAATACTAAAATACATGATTAAATATATTAGAATGTGTTTGTCATAAGGGAGCTAAACTGACATTTTGAATATTTAAACATATTTTATGAGATGTTCTTAAAAAACATATTTAACCTGCTAACAAGCAATAAGGAAGTCTAGTTGGATGCAAGGACAGACCATGCAATATAAGCAGATTTTTATATCCAATGTAAGTGAATTTTTATGTTCAACATAGGCATATGCATCATAGCTAGCATAGAATCCTGGGTTATTCATTTGGATTCGTTATACTGAGCTTTGTATGGCTGATAAACCATATGTTCACAAAAAGATGTTTGCATGTTAGTTCATCCACAAAATAAAATTAGTAGGGCTTTTTTCATGTTTTTCTGTAAAGTAATTTGATATTTTGCTAAGTTTTAGCACAATTGTTTTCCATACGACATTGAGAAGCATCAAACACACACATCACAATTGCATGCAAATTATCTCAATTTATTTGCTATATCTCTCAAGCCTTCATATAAAAGCACATAAACTGGTGTGGTGCATTGATTGGCATGCCCTTTTTATTTTTATTTATTTATTTATTTTGAACACATATACATGATTTTAAGTTCATAAGACACACGATCAGCTACATAACATAACAGCACAATCTCATGAAAAAAAAAAACCTTCCTTGGTAGTTACAAGTGCAAATGACAAAATGACCAGGTGAGCTACCAAGCAAGTTTACTACGTCAGAAAAGCCATACATATGAGCTGGTTATGTGATGCAAACAATTGTAATGTAAATTATGCATCATAATAAAAGTGTTTTAAAGTCATGACATAGTATTGTTCTAGAAACTGTGTAGCAAAAATGATATTAAATAATCAATAATCTGCCCCTATAATCATAATTTGTGTGAAAAGGAACAAAATGTTGCTGGTATTTTACTGCCTCTTGTGTTCAATACAAACTGCAAAGCCGGTTCCGTGATTAGTGGTAAATCTCCATCACCTGCTTTCAGATGGAGCAGCATTTACTACACAGAGCTGTAGTTCACTGACAATTAGGCAATATCGCATTCATAATCGCAGATGAATCGCATTCGATTATGAACGCAATATTGCCTAGCTTGTCAGTGAACTACGGCTCTGTGTATTAAATGCCGCTCCATCTGAAAGCAGGTGACGGCGATTTACTACCAATCATGGAACCGGCTTTACTGAAGAGATGCGCTTGACAATCGCTTGCGAATAATTGCACAGCCCTAGTAATGGTATACATTTACACACCTAATATTTAGTTGACATAAAAAGAAAACTGTAAGTGACACAGTATGTAGACCATTTCCACTACTTGCCCTAAACTCTTGGATATATCAAAAAGATTTTATGATTGTAAGGTTAGACTGTTTACATTATTAGCATCGTATTATAAAAAGAAGTGTAACATACAGCTCACACTTTACATTTTTTTCCGTTCTATATTTCATAGATGTGTTGATGTATTTTAATATTTGTTTAATACAATCTGTTAAATGTTCCATTTTGTCACTCAAAAAAAAACAATATATACTTCCATTATCTTTAATACTTTTATCTTTTGGGTATTAGAAGGATAATTAAACATTATTGAAATCTTGTTCAGTAAGTTTCTCTTTTCCCTGCAGAGGCCCAAAATCATCCACATTTCCACATGTGTGATCCACATTTCAGCTATGGCAGAGTACAGACCAATTCATCATCTCAGTAACAGATATTACAACTACCACATTTGTCTTCAGCTGCCACAGATGCATGCTTAAGTCAGAGAATCTGTGATTCTAAGACTGTCAAAAAGAATACAGTAGATCAGAAAAAAAATCACGTTTAACTGCTCAGAAACGTCTCAGGTTACGTATGTAATCATGGTTCCTCGAGGGAACGAGACGCTATGTCGGAGGACGCCTTTGGGAACGCCCCTCAGCGTGACCGGCTCTGAACCCCGTGTTTAATCAGTCCAATAGATGGGCAAGACGTCACAGGCGGGTGACGTAATGACCAGGAAGCTATAAAAGCACGTGCGGTGAAACCGGCGTCAGCTTCTAGGAGAGAAGCAAGCGCTGGCAGAGATGCCAGAAGTATGACCCCGAGATGCAGCGTCTTGTTCGCTCGAGGAACCATGGTTACATGCGTAACCTGAGACGTTCCTCTTCAGGAACTCGAGCTGCGTCGAGGACGCTTTGGGATGAGTATGCCCCCCGCCACCGAATCCAATCTCTGCCTATTGTGGAAACCTGCCCAGCTAGAGCGAGAGAACAGAAGAGCCGGGAGCTGCTCACCTCTCTAGTCCATAGAACTTCCAAGGTTAGGGCTTTTGACTTCCGTTTTTTTTAGCAAAGTCCATGCGGGCTTTCATGTTTCTTGCACTAAGGAGAGGCTTCCGTCGTGCCATTCTGCCATAAAGCCCCGACTGGTGGAGTGCTGCAGTGATGGTTGACTTTCTACAACTTTCTCCCATCTCCCGACTGCATCTCTGGAGCTCAGCCACAGTGATCTTTGGGTTCTTCTTTCCCTCTCTCACCAAGGCTCTTCTCCCTGTACACCAACGACTTCACATCTAAAGACCCCTCTGTCAAGCACCTGAAGTTCGCAGACGACACTACAGTCATCAGCCTCATTCAGGACGGTGACGAGTCTGCTTACAGACAGGAGGTTAAAGAGCTGGTTGTCTGGTGCAGTCTTAACAACCTGGCGCTCAACACGCTAAACTGTTGAGATGACCGTGGACTTCAGGAGAAACCCCCCCCTGCACTCCCCATCATGAACAGCACTGTGACTGCAGTGGAGTCATTCAGGTTCCCCCTTTTTGGGGGGCACCACATACTCTCAGGACCTGAAGGCCCAGCAGAGGTTGTAATTCCTTCAACTAGCTGATGAAGTTCAACCTGCCACAGGAGCTGCTGAAACAGTTCTACTCCGCCATTATTGAATCTGTCCTCTGCACTTCAATAACTGTCTGGTTCAGCTCAGCTACCAAATCTGACCTCAGAAGACTTCAGTGGGTAGTCCGGACTGCTGAGCGAATCGTTGGTACAACCCTTCCTTCTCTCCAAGATCTGTACTCGTCCAGAGTGAGCAAAAGGGCGGGCAGAATCACTCTGGACCCCTCACATCCAGCACACTCCCCCTTTGAACTGTTGCCATCTGGTCGACGCTACAGATCACTGAGCACCAGAACGACCAGACACATGAACAGTTTCTTCCCTCAGGCAATCCATCTCATGAACACTTGACAATAACCGTGGAACACACACTATTTATTCACTCATACACTTATTTATCTAACACTCATACTCAGCCTACACCTCAAATTTGCACATAATATACAGTACCTGTACATACAAAAAAACCTGTCTAGTTTGTAATATACCTGCAACACAATGTCCTTTATATATCTTTTATTTTTTTTTATTCTTTTATTATCTGTGTTTTTGTCTTGTCACTGTCATTCTGTTTGTGCTGTGGAAGCTTCTGTCACCATAACAAATTCCTCTTATGTGTAAACATACCTGCAATAAAGCTCATTCTGATTCTGATTCTGGTTCATGTTAACCTGAGACGTTCCTCTTCAGGAACTCGAGCTGCGTCGGAGGACGCTTTGGGCACGATATGCCCACGCTGCCAGATTTCCAAATCTCTGCCTAGTGTGGAAAACTGCACAGTTAGGGTGAGAGAACAGAAGAGCCGGGAGTGGCTCGCATATCTAGGCCATAGAACCTGACAAAGGTTAGGGGCATGGACCATCCCACAGCGTCGCATATGTCCTGCATCGAGACACCTGCCAAAGAAGGCCTTTGAGGCCACCACACTTCGGGTAGAGTGAGCCTTGACCCCTAGAGGCGAAGGGAGATCAGATGACTCATAAGCAATGGAAATGGCATCTACTATTCACCGACTGAGGGTCTGTTTTGTAGCTGGAAGACCTCTCTTAGGGGGACCATAGCAAACAAGCAGTTGGTCCGCCCTTCTCCACAGGGCAGCTCTGTGGACGTATGCGTCCAGCTGGTCTGGCTCCCTGAAGGGAGGAGGACTGAAGGCCTGGAGTACGACAGGCCGTGGTGTAGAGGAGGGGACCTTAGGGACATACCCGCACGAGGGTACAGAAAAGCTTTGGCCAGATCGGGCGCAAAGTCAAGATAGGAAGGGACCACTGAAAGGGCCTGCAGTTCCCCAACTCTCTTGAGAGAAGATATCACCAGAAGAAAGGTATGCTTGATAGTGAGGTGGCTCGAAGAGAGGCCTACAGAGAGCTTCTAGCACCACAGTCAGGTCCCACGTGGGGACACGAGATCGTACTGGAGGCCTCAGCCTCAGCACACCGCGGAGGAAATGTGTAACTAGGGGGTGTCTGCCCACTGACTGGCCACCGAGAGGGGCGTGGTAGGCCGCAATGGCCGCCACGTAGACCTTCAGGGTGGAGTGGGTCAACCCTGCGGAGAATGGGGCCTGCAGGAACTCCAGAACTGTACAAAACGGGCAGTTAGCTGGGTCGAGCTGACAGTCTCCGCACCAAGTAGTACAGTTTCCAACTTCATGACTATCAGTTCCTCGGTGAGTTAGCTCTGGATTGGGGATGGCTCAACAAACCTCGGTTGATAGACTGGAGCCTATGAGTTGTGCCCCCTCAGGGGCCACCCCCACAACTTCCACAGCTCCGGGCTGGGGTGGGAAGATCGTACCCTCCGCCTGTGCGAGGAGCTCTCGCCGATGGGAAATCTCCCATGGAGAGCCATCGGGAATGAAATCAGCCCGAGAAACCATACTCACCCTGCCATAACGGGGCTACTAGAAGGAAATGGAGGACCCAGTCCCGGCCCACTCTCTCCAGACACTCCCGGAGCAGAGCGGACCGTCAGGAGACACCGGCTAAGCTGTCTCTAGAAGATCTCCGCAGAGGTGGCAAGCCTCTTAGCACCTCTACGTTCCCGGGCGGTGACTGAGAGTGGTGCTCGCGGGAGACCGCTGCGCCCTGTAACTCCGGCAGGGTTAAGCAGACGCGATCTCCTGATGGCTCTGAGCGAGACGGACACTGTGTAATGCGACAAACCCGCCTCCACCCAAGGAGACTGCCCTCATGATCCCTGGGCCAGTTGTTGTCAGGACTTCTTGGCCGAGGACCTCTTATTCTTAAGTACGGTCCGCAGATCCGGCTTAGACTTCGACCTCGAGACCTCGGTTTTGAAGTTTGGGAAAAAAGGCAGGCTCCGGCATGGAGGTGGCGGCTTAACACGCAGAAAACGCTCATCCAATTTACTCTTCTGCGGCTCAGCCATTTTCTCGGCGGGCCAATCGATGTTCAACTTAGCCACAGCGCGAGTAACCACCTCCAATAGCTCCTCATACTGGGGCGATTGAGGTGGCGAATAACTCCACATCAACCTCCTCGGAGGAAGATAGGCAGAGCATCGAGCCCGTTCCCCGGGGGGAAGAAACCACAATGTGTGCTTCCGATCCCAGAGAGCGGGCACCGGATCTGGCAGGTGAGGAAGAAGATAAGGACTCGCCCGTCTACATTCCCTCCACCAGATCCATACGCGAAACCCCCATCGTAATCCCGATCCGCCTCCGACGCAGCGCACCAGCTCTGCGGGCAATGCTAGAGAAGGCTCCTCCGCAAAGAGATCCTTCGGAGCGGAGACATGCCCTCAAGAGACGCTCGCGAAGTGCCGGCGATCCCAAGAGGACATCAAAAGCAAAAAGCGGACGTTCTAACCAAACGAAAAGAGCCCAAGCCACAGGAAGCACACTCTCTCATCTCGCGCGCCGACTCAGCATGCTTCGCTCCCCTGTATACAACACACAAACTGTCTGTATCCCCCCGAAATAACTGGGCAGGGAGGACACACAGCCTGAAATGCTGCCCTGCCCTCGCCCTTGCTTAAGTGGTTTCATTTTGTCTTGGTGCTTTTGACTCTGTACAAACAACATCAATAAGACTCACAATGGGATATCAGACTGACACCACACACAGCTGCTGAATTCAACATCTGACGCCAGTTTCACCGCACGTGCTTTTATAGCTTCCTGTTCATTACGTCACCCGCCCGTGACGTCTCGCCCATCTATTGGACTGATTACACACGGGGTTCAGAGCCGGTCACACTGAGGGGCGTTCCCAAAGTGTCCTCCGACGCAGCTCGAGTTCCAGAAGACTCGTGTTCAACATGTAGGTCAAAATCACCTCCAACATTTCATGCCGGCTAATTCAATAAGGCCATTCAAGGCCGTTCAATTTAAAGGTCACAGCAGTAATAAAACAATGCAGAATCATCTGCACCTTGAACTAATGACTTTATGTCCTATTGGTCACATTCATTACACACAATGCTTTGTGGAATCTCACTTTGAGATTTGCTGTACCGCTCGGTAGGCGTCGGGACCACTCAAACACACAATATATATTTGGTTAGCTAGATTTCACAAATACTTTGTAACACCCCAGGACGCCGAACAGGACCCTGGTTTCATGGTAACCCGATACATTTGCAACCTTGTGGAATGTGAGCAGAGACTCTCACTGTATTTTCCAGAAGCAAGAGGCACAAATTCACAGTAGAAATTGACTTTTCTACTAATTAATTCATAGGAAAACCTTTCTTTGAACGAACACACATATTCTTCAGGCCATTGTGTATATTATTGCTGTTTTGTATTAATCTGTTGTATTATAGAATATTTTATTCATGCTTTAACCACTCATTCATATAACCTTACAAATACCGTGTTTAATATCTATGAATTCGCCTTCATATGATAGAAACAAGCATGTATATTATATGTTGATACCTATGCAACATATTAGTGTCCTGAGATCTTTAGTATTTTCGATTCAAGTTCCAAATACTAAGTTCCATGTTTCCACACAAAGAGTCGTAAATCCTCCAGCAATTGCCACCTCCCGCTCTGAATTTCCATCTCTCTCATTGGACAAGCCCATCTTGAAAGGCGGGGATCTTCTCCGACCTTAAAGGCCACACTTCATGTGACCCGCCCCAGTCGGTGGTTCGGTCAGATGCTAAGATGAAGATGTGAGAAAACGCTTCAGGAAAAGCTTTGTGCCAGGCCTTTCGGCCTTGATTTTTCCATTCACCAAAGATTCTCTGACTCGAACTGGTTCTTTTCATCAACTAATTTTAGCAAGATCTTGGGCCTTAAGATTGCTTCAGGAATCTTTTTCAGACATACGCATGTATCAAACTTAGTCGATTTAATTGAGGCATTAAGTATCAGTTACACCTTTTTACAGGGTTTGTTTGAACTAAGAATCTGACGTATCCCTCAGGTTTAGATCTGTTGAATATGCAAATGGTTCCATAAATTTCATTCCTTATGTCTCTTTCTTTAGTTTTAAACTTTAACCCTTTCCTATACCACTGTAATTTGTGTGTGTGTGTGTATGTGTATGTGTGTTTGTGTGTGTGTGTGTATGTGTATGTTTGACTAGTTTAAGTGTTTATGTAGTTATAAAACCTTACTTGAATCACACTTGACGTGTTCATTGTTTGCTCATAACTGGAGTCACTAATCATGCAGATTTTTGCTACATGCTCTGTGTAGTATTTTACAGTAAGAAAGTTATTTCCCTTAAGTAGGAAATTAACGTTCTTAGAATTGACTAGACAGTTGACCCTGAGTGGTCAGCTAAAAATCTACAGTGGATCTAAAATATTAATAAATAATCATAATTAGTTATGGTTAATTATTCATATTCCCTGTTGTGAGCTAATGCTGTACCGCTCACTAATTTGAATGCAATATTGAATGCATAAACTAACATTACACTGTAAAAAGTAGTAATCTGCAATTGTTACCTTAAAGAGCCATTTATACCTGATTTAACCCAAATATACAGTACTGTGCAAATGTCTTAGGCCATTAGCATTTTCACCAAAAAAAAAGGTTTTAAGCCAGTTATTTCTATATTTTGCTGTAGTGTGTCAGTATAAATATCAGTTTACATTTCCAAACATTCATTTTGCAATTAATTGTAATAATCTAGTGAGATTTTTGTATGCACAAGGAATCTGACAGCCAGACCTTGACACAGAGATCTGATCTCACCATCATCAAGTCCGTCTGGAATGACATGAAGAAACAGAAAAAAACTGAAGAAGACTAAATCCAGAAGAATTGTGGCAACGCCTCCAAGACACTTGGAGAAACCTTCCTACAAAGCTACAAAGCAAATGTACACTGATATTTCCTATTGACACACTAAAGCAAAAGATAACTGGCTTAAAACCTTTTTTTTTTTTTTTTAACATACTAATGGCCAAGGCTTTTGCACGTAGTGTATTTTATTAGTGTATCTTTCCACATGGTAACTATTGGTTCTGTATGTATTAACTTTTGTTTATGTTTTTTAGTCTCCTTCATTGTTAGTACATGTTAGCTCCAGTCCATTAAAGCTAGTGTAGACAGTTTATGTGGTACTATCTAGCGGAACTACAAAAACAAAGCTTTCAAACAATCTTTGCAAATGTCCCTTTCAAGCGTCACGACTCAACGACACAAACATCACAGCTCCTACGGGTTTATAAAAGTCAAGTCAAGTCGCACCAGGTTAAAGTAGGCTACTTTCAATCAAAGGTCTTTTGCCTCGCTCCCCCACCTCTGACTTTTAATTAGTTCATGTTTACTAAGTATGTAATTAATTTTAACAAATGGAATCTTATTGCAATGTTTTACCAAAAAAAGTATTCTATTTTGCAGTATTTTTCTATTCAATAATATGTTCAAATTAAACATTTCATTATAAAATTACATTATCAGTACTGCATAGCTATTTGAGTGAAAAGTGTCATTAAAAAAATAGAAATTTCAGGTTATTTTGATATATTAACAGCAGCACTCAAGGTAACAAACAAAACTTACTGCTCATGTTCTCCATCATTATGTGAGAATGTTAAAGTACATTGTGAACTTCAGTGGAAGCAAAATAATCTGACTTTTTTGTTCATATTCTGTCACAAAATTTGATTGCACTTACAGTGGGTATAGAAAAGAATCACTCCTTAAAATAATCATATTGTGTTGCTTGGAAGCCTGAAATGAGATGACACGGTTTAAATTTTGATCATTTTGATGAGCTCAGCATGAAAAGAGCTTTCCTGGAGCATTTCAGTCCTTGGTAGAGCAACTGAAGCAAACAATCAACTCTGGGTGGCAAGGCACTGTCAAAAGATCTGCGGGATAAAGTTGTGGACAGGCACAAGTCAGGAGATGGATATAAAAAAAAAATGTCAAAGGCTTTATCAATGCCTAGAAGCGAAACAAAGTATATTATTAAGAAGTGTAAGGTATTTGGTACAACACAGGCCCTCTCTGGATCAGGACGTCGCTCCAATGAAAGAGCCAGGAAGAAACTGGTCAGAGAGGCGACCAAGAGGCCGACAGCAAATCTGAAGCAGTTGCAGGAATTTATGACAAAGAGTGGTCATTGTGTACATGTGACAACAATATCACAAATTCTCCACAAATGCAGCTTGTATGGAAGGCTTGCAAGAAAAAAGCCACTTCTCAAGAAAGGCCACACGCAGTCAGACTGAGCTTTGCCAAAACGCACCTTAAAGATGCATTTTGAGACTAAAACTGAATGAGACTAACATTGAATTATTTGGCCTCAACACCAAATGATACGTCTGGCAGAAATCCAGTACAGCTTAGCATCCAAATAACATCATTCCTGCAGTAAAGCATGGAGGTGGTAATTTCCTGTTATGGGGGTGTTTCCTTGCCGCAGGGACTGGAGCATTTGTCAGGATAGAAGGAAAAATGGATGAGGCAAAATGCCATCAAATTATTGAGGAAAATCTGCTGCCCTATGCCAGAAAGTTGTCAATGGGAAGAAGGTTTAACTTCCTACATGGAAATAACCAAAGTACACAGCAAAACTGAGCACACTGTGGTTGAAGGCTGGAAAAGAGCCCAGACTTAAACCCCTCTGAAATTCTGTGGAATGACTTGAAGACTACAGTCCACAAACAGTCTGCAACAGTGGCGGCGCGAGGGCCAAGGCTGACAGGGCTGGATGCCCCATCAGCAACTTGCTGTGACCCCTTTAATATTTCTCTTGTGGCCCGTACATAGTGAAAAAAAATTAGAAGAAACATATTTCATGTTAAACAGGTTGTTTTTGAAAATCGGTGCATGAAATAAAGTTGCTTTTAATGTTCATTGATGACTGCAGTGTTAATGTAATTGAAAAAGAGCCTATATCATTGTTAATTAATTACGTAAAAAAAACCAAAAAAAACATTTTAAATGAGCCTAAACTTGAATTATCCTCACCGAGCATTGTGTTGTGAGGAGCTATGAATTCATGATTTTTTTTTCATGAAAATTATAAATTTCTGTCTCTAATTAAAAAGTACCTAATAAATAATGAGGTCCTAATACTAAGAAGACTTAACATACCTACATTCTAAATGCTAAATCCTCTTAATATTGCCAATTTTTTATGCTTTTGACAATATCTCGTCAACACATGATACAACGCATCTCAGCACGGGGAGGTTATCGCGGGGCCCCACTGTAGTGCGTGCCCGTCCGCTATGCCACTGTTTGGAAATAGTTGTATGAATTGTCGGCACTATATCTATTGTAAAAAAATAGGTTAGAATTTACCATGTTTTCCTGCCAGTTTGCATTGAGAGTGACTGACACTTGATGGTCAGAAAAAATTACTAAATAGATAGTGTAAAATAAAATAAAAGAAAACAATGAAAAAGAAAAAAATCTCTACTTTCTCTCTTTTCTATGTGCGTTCATAAATTTTATTAATTTGTAAGTGTCATATTTGGCAGTTGGCATTATAAGTTATATTACTAATAACAGTGGCATATGAGAAGTTTAATACCACAGAAAAAAACATTTTAAATTGGCCTTTTTCGCAGCTGCAGTATTTAAAAAACACAAGGTGGCTGAATTTGCATGCTTAGCTGAAGCTTAGGCATTCATTACTTTCTCTATATTTAATTAGTTTTTTTAGCACCCCCTCTGAACTGTTACGCCCCTCCTTAAGCACCCCAACAAAAAATCCTGGCCGCCACTGTCGAGGTAAGAATAGTGGAAAGTGGGCAAATTGCAAGTTAGTAGAGCAGTGGTGGCTGTCAATAGGTGGCGCTGGGGCGCCGCCCCCCTCAATTCAGCCATTAATAGCCCCTTCACAGTTAAAATAAGGTTAAAATATATAAGCAAACTAATCACAATTTTCATTATTTAGTCATACTATTTGACTGGTAGTCATGTTACCACTGTACCTATTAAAAAAAAAATAAAACATCTATTTTTGTTTTTGGTGTTGTGTGGGGCCTGCGCAATATGGGTGGGTTATGTAGTAAACTTTTTAAAACATGTGACTTACGGAATCTAATTGGCTTGTTTCAGATTGTCCTCGGGGCAAGGAGCACTGCGCCCCAGACCCTCCCACTTTTGATTTGAGCGAATCAGTATTGTTTTTATATATTTTGGCCTTATGTGATTGGATATCTCTTCCGAGATGAAAGTAAATTTGATTTCATCTTGTCAAAAAATCCTTTCACAAGACTTAAATTAAGAACACAAAAATAAAAATACAAATCAAATCCTGGAGCTGAAGATTGGGCTAGCTGGCTCTGATTGTTAATCATGCCTTTTATTGTTTTCTCTTTTTTATTTATTCCAAAGTCCTATTACCAAAGAATTGTGGATAGCAACACAGAAGGAAACTGAAACAACACAGTTTAACTTGAGGCGATCATTGCGGTCCAAGCACAATGGCTTGTGTAGATGATATAGTTATCCAGTTTCCAAGTAAAGAGTCTTAATGGACATTTTATTATATGCACAATATTAAAATAGATACATTGGACATACATTCAGTCATGTCTGACAACTTGACAAATATGTTGTCAATACCATTAAAATTAAGATAAAAAATAATGGTCTATGAGTGTTTAGGAGATTACAGTTTTTGCATACTTATTATATTGGGCTTTATTAAACTTTATGAAAATATAATGAAATTATAATGCAATTTTTTGCTACAAATCAATTTTATTACTAGACAACATTAGTATTATGGCCTTCATCTCTGAATCACATTAATATAAATGGCAGATTTTTGAATGATTACACGTTTAATGATTACTTTACTAACAATACACCCAAATTAAACTCAAATTCACTGATTCGTGGGATCTTATTTCATGCTTTAACAGTTAAAATGTCCACTTCCATTTTTTATCAAGCTAAGCAGACTGATGCATTATTCTACCCAAAATATTAATTATTTTATAGAAACATAGATAACTGGATTTAACAGTTGCATTCAGTCCTGCTGCCTGCATTAACAGTGTGATTCAGTATGTGTCAGACTCTGTTCCGTGTTTTGTGTTTCCATGCCCATATTTGGTCCTTCCTGTTTCTGTCCTAATTGTTTCCAATGTTTTCCAGGTGTGTCTAGTTATCATCCTCGTTTCCCTGTGTATTTACTTAAGTTCGAGTCTGTGCACTCTGTCTTTGTCCTGTATTGAACATCAACCTTCGTTCTACTCGCAAATTCCTTTTGAAAGTCTTTTGTTTTTTTCACGTTTGTTTCTCCCAGCGGCATGGAATCCACCACACGCTTCGCCACGGCGTTGTCAAGCCAGCCGACCGCCATTGACCCAAGCCCGCCGACCGCGGCTCACTCCAGCCTGCCGGCCGCTACAAAGTCAAGCCCGTCAGCCGGGGCTTTCTCAAGCCCGCCTGCCGCCATTGACCCAAGCCCATCGGTCACCGCAATGGCAAGCCTGCCAGCCGCGCCTTTCACCCCGAGCCTAGAGGGGAATCTGTGGAGAAGAATGCGGTTGGTTCTGGTCCCTAGGTCGCCGGCCGCTATGAAGTCAAACCCGCCGGCCATGGCTTTCTCAGGCCCGCCGGTCACCGCAACGGCAAGCCTGCCAGCCGCGCCTTTCACCCCAAGCCTAAAGGGGAATCTGAGGAGGAGAAGGCGGTTGGTTCTTGTCCCTAGGTGCACTCTAGTGTTGGCTGAAGCCCCAGAGCTCGCTCCAGTCTCGGCTCCAGCCCCTGAGTTCGCTCCAGTGCCCGCACCTCGAAAGCACCTTGCTGTGCCTGCTCCTCCAGAGCACCCTCCAGTGCTAGCTCTTCGTAAGTGCTTCCCAGTCTCCAAATCCAGCCCAGAGTGGGCTCCAGTTCCCGATTATAGCCCACAGAGGGCTCCTGTTCCCCATTAAGCCAAGGAAGGGCTCCTGATCCCCAGTTAAGCCCAGGAAGGGCTCCTGATTCCTCGTTTAGCCCAGGGAGGGCTCCTGATTCCTCGTTTAGCCCAGGATGGGCTCCTGATCCCCAGTTCAGCCCAGGAAGGGCTCTGGATCTCCAGTTAAGTCCAGGGAGGGCTCCAGATCCCGAGGATAGCCCACGGAGGGCTCCAGTTCCCGAGTATAGCCCACGGAGGGCTTCTGTCCCCGAGTTTAGCCCAGTGAAGGCTCCAGTCCCCATGCTTAGCCCAAGGAGGGCTCCAGTCCCTCAAGTGCCCGCTCCTCCAGAGCGCCCCCCAGGATTCCTAGATTTCCCCAAGAACATTTTTTTTTGGGGGGGGGCATATACCCGAGGCTAAGGCCATGGGGGATCCGCCATGGCCTCCCGAGTCCCCTGATCCGCCATGGCCTCCTGATTCCCCTGATCCGCCATGGCCTCCTGAGTCCCCTGATCTGCCATGGCTCCTTGGACTGCCTGTCCCGCCATGGCCCCCCGAGCCCTCTACTCCGCCATGGCCCTCCAAGCTCCCTGATCCGCCCTTGAGGCCTCCCGTGTCTCAGTCCTGTACCAGCCTCCAGGACGCCCACCCCCCCTCCCCGATGGATATGTTACGGACATGCCTACCGGGAGGGGGGAGTTATGTTAGAATCTGTTCCGTGTTTTGTGTTTCCATGCCATATTTGGTCCTTCCTGTTCCTGTCCTAATTGTTTCCAATGTGTTCCAGGTGTGTCTAGTTATCATCCTCGTTTCCCTGTGTATTTAAGTTCGAGTCTGTGCAGTCTGTCTTTGTCCTGTATTGAACATCAACCCTCATCCTACGCGTGAGTTCCTGTCTGTATGTTCTTTAGTTGGATAAATAAAGGTCTGTTTCATGTTAATCCTCTTCGTCTCCGCACTCCTTCGTCTCCTCGTCTCCGCCACAGTAGGCAGTCGTGACATTATGTTTGCGCCCCCCCAAAAATGTTTAGCACCAGCCGCTACTGTAGTAGAGTCATATCCCGACAGACTAAAGGCTGTAATTAAAGTAAAATGTGTTTCAACAAAATACTGACACAAGGGGGTGATCCTTTTTTCAAATCAGTGATTCTGATTTATTTATTTTTAATATATATATTTTTTATGACATGTTGGCGTTATATCTTTCGCTTGGATGTTATAAGTTGTAAATACAGCTGGATAAAACAAAAACTGTGTCCGTCTTCTTCATTTCAGGCTGCAAAGCAACAATGTGATTATTTTAAAGTGTGGTGATTATTTTCTGTACCCACTGTAGAATATTTTCTATTTTCCTATTACCTTTACATTTGAGATTCCAATTATTATTATTTTTTTTGCTTAAAATATTTAATAATCCTAAATGTTTTCATTTATTTCAAGGTTTAAATAGCAATATATACTTTTGGAGCCCACTGTATGCGCTAATATGAATCTCTGAGAATATTCTGTGTTTTGCATATGTGAAAAGGATACAAAGAAACAAAAACAAACGGCAAAAAACAAACAGCAGAAACAGCAAATCCCATTTCTGCCACATTTGACAGAAGACATGTGCGGCTCGCTGCTTCTCTGTCAGCCTGTGGGCAACCAGAATGGATATACTGGCACGGGCTGGTGGCAAGAGCAGGCAGATGATTGATTTAATACTCAGTTAAATAGAGGGTAAGTAAACATATTAGGGCATCAGAGCTTGTTTAGGCTGATCAGGGTTAGAGCAGCACTGTCGGCGCCAGGTCCCAATGCCAGAACTGTCCCCCAAGGACAAAGCAAATATGATGGTGATAAGGAAATTGAAAGGAGGGGGGAGCAGGGATGATTTGTCATGGAATAATGAAAGACAGAAGTGTCTCTCATGTTCTAGAATGGACTTGTCAGCTGAAGGGTTATTACCCATGCGGTCACTTCATTAATCTGATAGAAAAGGTTGGTGGCAACAGGGACTAAGTCTTTGTAGCTCCTTGAGTGAACAAAAGATCAATATGGACGTTCCTGTATACTGCTGGTACACCTCTGTTAATGAACACATCTTCATGTTGTTTCACACCCACGAGTGCAGCTCATTAGCCGACGAGAGAGAGAGAGAGAGAGAGAGAGAGAGAGAGAGAGAGAGAGAGAGAGATATAGAGAGAGAGAGAGAGCGAATACATTAATTTGGGACTAAAATGTATGTACATTGAGCATGTTCATGCACAAACAATGTATTAAGATTTGCATTCATTCATTTAGAAGACATTTCCATTCAAATCAACTTACCAATGAAGAGAGCTGATAAATTTGAAAATTTACCCAAAAAATTATATTAATTCATGTTGTATGCATTTTTATTTGCAAACACAAAACTTTTGGCTTTTTTGTTTTTTCTTAATCTAATGATGAAAAAAAAAAAAACAAAAAAAAATATATATATAATATATATATATATATATAGTATATAATAGATATATTATATATATAATGATTTATTATCAAATCACTAATAACATCCTATATTGTATATAATTGGATTATATAAGTGTAGCATGCTATGTTTAAAGTTTTGCTTTCATATTTGGACAAGAACAATCATGCACAAGAAAAACAATGCATTCAATGGTGTCATTTTGTGCAATATGTATTAATGACTTACTAAGTATTAGCAGCATACGAATGTCACATTATTATTTTTAACTGTGTTTATGGGCAATGCAAAAAAGTGGCTAGAATTTAAGTAATTTTTTTTTCAAGCTATATATCTTCATATTAATAACAGCCAAAGTAAGTTTCAAAAACGTGAATTCCACGTGTTAGCTGTTCTAAATATATTTGTGGTTTCAAAAAAAGTATCTAGTCAATGACTCATGAGCAGCAACTTCTGATTTTTGGGTTGCCCTTTATGCACCTCCTATACCAAATGGTGGGGGGGTGCAAGAGAGATCGGCAATATTGTAAGCAAAGAACTAGTGGGGTGTAAAATAAGATAGTGTATTATTTATAGTTATGACAATTCGTAAGTATTACATATACCTATTCTAATAGTTGGCCACAAAGCACAAGAATGTTGACTGTCAATATGGGTGTGGTGCCATGAATCACTAATCAAATGTAAGCAAATTTGTGATGTGAACAAAAAGTCAGATTTAATTGTTTTCGAGATTGGAGTTATGTATTTCCTTATCTCTAAGGATACACAGTTTGCCAAAATGAAAACTCTTATTAAAAATGTTTGCACTGCCCTATCTATATATATATACACATATTTTCAACTTCAGCAGTAACTATTTAAAATAAAAAGTTTCAATAAATACATAAATATTCCTGGCATTTTCAAGCATAAATGGCACCATTTCCCGAGAATCACCCACTTATGTTTCTGATCCTTATTTTTCAGCAGTCATATACTGTTACAGCTCATTTACAAGTACTAACTCTTTTACCAGAGGAGCGTTTTGAAAAGCTCTTACAAGTCCTGGACATTTGCAGTGGAGTGCTTATAGGGTTGAACTGAGCTCATGTGCCCATAGCTTTGCATGTGACCAGCCCATCGTTTAATTAGGCCAGACAGAGTTCATCACTAACTGTCTGCCCTGCACGCATAATAACATGCCAGCTCAGGCATCAATTTCTCTGTGAGATTTTTTGCTGTTTCTTCCAGAGCAAGTAGGATTGCCATAAACCATCTCACTGAATGCAGAGATATGAGAGTCAAAAAGCTGCAGCAAAACACAACATGGCAAGGTTTGCCAGGCACAGGAGCAATAGGCACAGGGGCGAATAAGAAGAGAAAATTACATTTAGAATTTCCTACACGAGACGACCACTTTTTATTCACAAATAGTGATAGACATTGTACATTGCATGTTTTTTTGTTTTTGTGCTAAGGAAAATGGTTTTACTCTAAGAAATTAAAAATGCAAATGTTACATTCATAAACAAATTCTGTGTGCATTTCTTTTTGAAAGCCATGCTTAAAATAGCTCTACCACAATAGCTCTGTGTTTTGAGAAATCTCACATGTCTGTAATACTCTGAGATGAGTGAATTCTTAGTTGGAGAAGGAAAAGTGTGAGGTTTTGGGTGACATTTACACGACAGTTTTCAACTAAAAACAGGGTAACACTTTATTTTAGAGACCAATTCTCACTATTAACTAATTGCTTATTAGCATGTGTATTACTAACATATTAGCTGTTTATTAGTACTTATAAAGCACACACTAATGCTTTGTCCTAGCATATTTTAGATCCCCTGATTCTATCCCATATACCTAAACTTAACAACTACCTTACTAACTATTAATAAGCAGCAAATTAAGAGTTTATTGATGGAAAAGTTGTAGTTAATAGTTAATTAATAGTAAGAATTGGTCCCCAAACTAAAGTGTGACTAAAATCGATTCTCATACCCAGCGATATCGATGGATCGTTACACCCGACGTCATGCGCCTTTGTATTATGTGTTCAGTCTATAGGTAGGTGCGCAGGTGCGTAGTGTTTCTTTACAAAGTGGCATTGCCATCTACTGGCCTGGAGTCTTTTTTGTGGACGGGTATCATTTTGACATCATTGTTGTCTGTACGTGAAACTTTTCAAAAACACAAAGTAAAATGTTTCCATTGTTAGTACATCGTTGTAGTGTACTACTACTACTAATATGTACCTTTTAGGTACTAATATGTTACTAATATATAACACTTTAGGCACTGCTAATATGTTTAAGGTATTAATATGAACAAGGGAAAGAAATATAATAAAATAGATATTTTAAATGTTTTATTAACAAATAAACGTATAATTATATTGAGAAAATGTATGAAGAAATTGATTGCTTAAAACATGTTAAATTCATGACAAGATCTACCCATTTTCAGATGTCATTAAGAAACCATGTTAAAAACAAAACACTCAAAATACCTGTTATGTAAACTGCATAGCAACACCCTGGCAACCACCCAGCATTGTGGGAATGAGTTTTTTTTCTTTTCCAGAAAATGTAAACAAGTTGTCTAATCGAAAGGTGCAATGGTGTGTTTACTGTATATATGTATCTGTGTATTTGTGCATATTTGAATCTTGTGAAATGGTTTCTGGGGTGAATATAGAGCTGTAATTTTCTTCTATGCTGTGATAAGGGTTCAACCTGCCTGTGCCTCCTGGAAGAATCTGATATCTTTAAATTGCCTGAATATTAAAAGTGTTTTTTTTTTTTTTTGCAAGATAAAAAGGTGAGAATGGGAAACTGGAAGATTATAATTTTTTTCCCTCTAGAATCATGTGCTGGCCCACAGTGATCTTCTTGGCCTATATACCTAGAGCCATTAATTCAGGAGAAATATGACACTGAACGCATGGATGCATATCTGACAGTTCACAAGTCAGGTTCACATGGCTTTTGTAACTGCCACAAAGCAGCAAATGTTGTTTTTCTTTTATGTAGATGTACAAATTCAAATATTATATATGTTTCAACTGCAGGGTTTTGACCCAGGTCTGTTTTGGTGGTCTGTTGAATTGTGCATACTGCATAGTTAGGCTAGTAAAATAAATCGGTTTGTCAACTTTTAAATAGGGAGAAGAAAATGTTGTATGTCTTTTGTTGTTGATGTGAAAAGCTGTGTCTAATAAAACTCTAAGAAATCTGTCTGTTTTCTGACTTTTTTCCTCCAAGACCAAATCACAAAATACAAAACTCAGAAGTGTGAGAAATAACTCAATGTGATTAAGCAGAATTGCGGGGGGGGGGGGGGGGGTAGGTTATATTCACAGTTCTGAGAAGCAAATTCCAAATTGTGAGATATTAACTCACAGATGTGGAAAAAAAAGTCAGAATTGTGAAATTAAAAGACGCGATTACGCTTTATTTTTTTATTCCATGGCAGACACGCACGCAAAAAAAAGTCAGAACTGAAAATTATAAATTGATAACTGTCAGATGTAAATTTAGGATTATGAGAAATTAAGTAAGAAGTATGCCTTTATATCTCATAATTCTGACTTTTTTTCCATCAGAATTACTGGGAAAATGTCTAAATTCTAAAATATAAACTCAGAATTGCGGGCTTCCATAGGTATTGGCTACAAAAACAAGAAATTGTAAGTTTCCTAATTAACACCTTGCCAATTTACATAATGCATGCAATATTTTCTTCCAGACTGTGTTGGGTAAAATATCTCCACTGGCTTTCCCTTTTCTGATGTCAAACTATTCCTCATAATTCATTCATATTTTCTCTGTCACCTAATGAACATCCATTGTGCTGGAAGAAACAGTGACAGAGGAGGATTATGCTTTATCCCCAGGGATGAGTACTCTTTCTCAAGCAAAAAATGTGTATTGGAATAAAAATCGGAATAAAAATCAATGACAGCCTCATGCTATTAGAAGATGGATAGCAGGCAAGCACGCCTCAATATAATAAAGCACAAGAGCTGTTATACCCCTAAATGAGGGTTATTATTAAAAGTGAAATGAGGCAGTCTATCATAAATCGTCACTAACACAGAGACTAATGAAAGATCGGTCAGGCTGCCGAGGACTCTTAGCTTTTACACTGGCATGTCTGTTGTGTGCAACACATTAACCTGTATCTTGCTATGTTGAGATGAGCCGAGAGAGTACATCC
Source organism: Sinocyclocheilus anophthalmus (assembly GCA_018155175.1). Taxonomy (NCBI): domain Eukaryota; kingdom Metazoa; phylum Chordata; class Actinopteri; order Cypriniformes; family Cyprinidae; genus Sinocyclocheilus; species Sinocyclocheilus anophthalmus. The sequence continues at coordinate 427,076 of JADLZN010008366.1, read as the reverse complement.
ATTGTTTTTTTTTTCTAAATTGACAAAATAATAATCTGTCAACTTTAAACAGCTATCCTACAGTTATTCACAAAGGCAAAATTACTGCATAGAAGCATGACTGTGAGGTAGGGCACAGAAGAACAATTTGAGCATCATCTGCAACAAATAGAGAACGATTTGCAAAAGCCACACATAATAAGAAATGAGAACAATATAAACTGCATGATGCATCCCTTTATTCAACTGTATTAGTGTACTAAACCTTATTTAGTATGTCCATATCAGAGATTGTTTTTCTTATATTTAACTTTTAATTATTTATTGATTTATTTAACACACTTTGTGGCTTATTTGAATCAAGCATGCTTTACATGCTATCTGATAAACATGTCAACTTTGGGGTGAAAGGAGTAAATACTACATGGGTGGAAATTAACCAGATTTTTTTTTCTATTAACCTACAAAGAAAAGAATAAACATTTGGCAGATTTCATTAACAGTTCTTCATCAGTAAAGTATAAGTATGGTGTTAAGTGCACTTAAAGAAAACTTACAAGTATACTTTCAATATAAAAGCTGGTTGTTTAAACTGGTAATTCACTGTGTAATTTAATGAACTAAAAAGTGAGCTAGAAGTATATACAGTAGCTAGTTGTTACGTATCCGGTCCAAGAACCTCCGTCTGCTAGCCAGCAGAGGTCACCCTTTCCATTTTCATTGACTCTCGCACTACACTGTTGCATATCATCCCGGACTACATATCCCATCATTCATTGCACTGATTGCACACAGCACTGATTGCACACAGCGGTTTCATATCACTCACTCACTATTTAACACTCACTCAAACAGCCATTCTCTGCCGAGTATTGTATGCGTTTATCACTCTCTTAGCAATAGCTACTCTACGGAGCATGTTTCCCTTCGATAGCCTTAGCCTAGTCTTGCCTTGTCTGTTTCCTCGTCTTCTGATTATTGCCTGTGTACTTCGGATTACCTCTCTCGTCTTGCCCTGTTGTCTTACTGTTTGCCCCTGCCTGGACCTTTGCATTGTTATTGGATAACCCCTCATGTCAAGCCCTCGGATAGGTAAAGCGCTTTCGGACCACGCCCGTTTTGGATGTACTCTTCTGTCTTGCTCATTATACAGTTTTGCCATTGTTCGACCCTGCCTGTGTTTATGACCTCTTCTGCTCTAAATAAAAGCTTGCACATGGATCCTCACGTCTCACGTCTCGTCAGCCCCATTACACTAGTAAATGTATAGTATAGCTATAAGTTCACTTGTAATTTAGTTCAAAGTAGAACTTGGGTGTAAACTATTTGTGGACACAAATTCCACTACTGTTACATTTCAATTAAAAAGTGAACTAATTCAGATCCAAAAGTGTAACATTTTAGTATAGGGATCAATTCTCACTATTAACTAGGTGCTTATTAGCATGCATATCACTAGCATAATGGCTGTTTATTAGTACTTATAAAGCACATATTAACACATGACCATATTCTAGATCCCTTAACCCTACACCATTCCTAAAGTAACAAAACTATACCTTACTAAGCAGTAATTAGGATTTTATTGTGGATACAAAAGAAAAAAATCGTAGTTAATAGTTAATTAACAGCGAGAATTGGACCTTAAAATAAAGTGTCACCCCCAAGGGTACTAAAGTCCTACTAATAAATAATTGTAGTTGGACCTTATTTTTTAAGTTACTTGAACTTTACTTAATAAAATGCATTCAAAGTATACCCTTGTGAAAAACATACTTTTAAAAATAATGTACTTTGAAAGAATATTCTCATGTCAACTAAATGTCATGTTTTCAGACACTTAAGATCATGTTATTCACAATTAAATTACTTAAAATAAGAGTGCTTTTCTGACCCAATTAAGTAGGACTTAATACATCTTTATATGTAATTTCAAAAGTACTTATATACAATAGGCTATACAATGTATTTAAAATATAGTTAAAGCGCACTGCCAAATGTACAGACAAGCATTTATTGTAAATTAAATATACTTTAATGTATTTTCTATTGAAACATATATGCCATATATAATATATATTTGTAATTGTGAAATTGTGAAGTTGCAATTTAGTTATTTGCTTGCAAACATTCTTGAAAATATCTTCTGAAAAAATGTGTTTTATAAGGATACTTATTTTGGTAAGGGATAAGATGGGAAAATGTCATATCTGCAAACTGTGTTGCTTTTAGAGTGAATAATGCACTGCAAACCATTGCCACTCATTAATTTACTGCACCTGCACAGGAAGTTTGTTTTTATTCATTTCTTATTCTGTAGACATGCTCATGGGGCTGCATTTTGTAGTAGAAACACAGCATAAGTTTACACTTTATATTACAAGAAAATATTTCAAGAAGGATGCAACCCTCAGTTAATTTGGACACAAAAAAGAGAAATATTTTTCAAAGCTTCATTTTCATTCATATCTGCAGCAAAAATTCAAAACAATGAAAATGCAAGCACACAGCCATTGTGATCACACATTGAAACTCATAAAGCGCTGCAGAAAGATGATCATTTTTGGGGTACACAGCTACTGCTAGAAACAAGCTAGAAACCAAGAAATGTAATATCCTGCATCTGCTACTGTCAGAGAGCAATGGCTCCCAATGATTCTGTGAAGAATCAACTTTTTCTAAAGGTTGAATTTCAATGCGTCTTCACCCACTCACCTTTCAAGTCATGCATCCGATCCTCAGGTGTTTTAATACCAATGCAAAAAGGGAAATTTTACAGAAATCATACTTGGATTTCTCTTCTTGGATTTTCAAAGCTATTTACCCATCTGCTGGCAAGAGTTGTCATCCCTTCCCGCCTCTGGTTTTCAGTGTGACAATGGCTGTGGGTTTTGTGTCTCTGGAGCTCTAGCTGGATGGCACTCAGCTGTAGGTAATCTGGTCATGCCCCATTAGGCTTGTGTGGGACAGGTTTAGCGTAATCTGTCACACCCCGAGGGGTTTGGGAGGACCTAGCTCAAGTGTAATTTGGGATTATGTCTGTAGCACTGATGTCTTGGGATTCAGGAAAGTATCAACATTTGTGTCCCTTTCTGTCCCCACGACCTAACCCTATGCTGCTTTTGTGCTGTTGGGATTGATGTATTGTACAAAAAATATATGGGAAACCAAGCCTAGTTGCCACATGAGGAAGTTTTCACAGTATCTCAGTAACTATTGTAGCATCGTGAGAGGGTGTGTCATAGAGGGAAGGCATGTGCCATCTAGATGGCTGCAGCATGGGGACTACAAACCAAGATGGCCACCCGGTCCCGAACTACACTTACCAGGTTCCTCAGCGGTGGAGGCACAGCTGTTGCTGAGCAGGGACAAAGTGACTGGCGTTCTCTTTTGTTAGAGTGTGTTTAGAGAAGCTGGAAGAGTTTTTCCTCTGTTGTGAGTTTGGAGTTGATGATTTAAAAGAAACTTGTGGCTTGATCTCAGTCTGAACTCGAATTTGTGAAGCAACCTACACTTTGGTGATAATCTACAGTCTCCACTATAAAGTTTGTATTCAGAGGTGGTTTTGATAAGAGACACAACAGTGGTGTGTAAATCTTGTTTTTTCCCCAGAGAAGATTAAGCACTGCGGTTAAAACTTTATTAGTGTCCACTTAGGACATTTATTAACAAGAAGTAACTTGCCAATACATGTCAAACTAGCAGGTTAGTAGCGTGACTAGAGACTGTCTGCTTAATATCTTCTAACTATTTCTTTGTCAGCTTATTCTACTAACCCTAATCCTACCCTGTCTACTCTTGAGAGTTAGTAGACATGTAGTTGCAAATAATGAGAATTAGTTGACATGTAGTTAAAAAGTTACTTATAGTTAGTATGTCTAAAGTGGACTATCAAAATAAAATGTAACTTAAAGAACAGAAAATATAATTGTGTGCTATGTTAAACCCGTACTGTTGGGAGAGCCCTACTGTGAGAGCTCTCGGTTGTTTACCACTTTATGGTCTTGACTAATGGTCGATTTATGAACACTTGTATGTGATTCGCACTGAAGATCTCACTACGACTAACCTTGACTGAGTGATCCACACAATGACAGAGATTTTGCTGTGTAGCATGGAAATGTAAGTCGAAACAAGATCAGGGCCCGTATTCACAAAACGTTTTATCTTACCACTAAGAGTTCTCTTAAATAGCAGTAAAAGTTTTTAGCTAAGAGTTTTCTCTTAAAACCTATTCACAAAGCTGCTGAGACAAACTTTTACTAAGGAATAGACAGAAGTCTTAAGCTCAGAGTAAGGGTGGGGTGATTATTGTCTATGTATGATGGTCAGCATACTTATAAACTATGCACACAGGATGCTGATAGTTGGTTTTAAAATAAAAATGTTAATTGCCACATTCAAATAAAGATTTTAAAATGCAGGCTAAGTGTCACTAATTAAACAAGTAGGCTATATATTCAGCTAATTGTCAGCCTCTTATATGTATGCTTCTCAAATGACTAGTAGTCGTTAATTTTAAGTATTAGTCGACTATTAGTTGCACTTTAAACTTATTAAACCATATAAATCATAATAATGAGACTTTAATTGCCTACATAGCCTAATAATCACTCAAGCGCACGCATAAAGCTTGCCACAGCGCACCGGCAAATATAATAATTATGAATTTGTTAGGGAAAAACAGCAATTACACTGCATTAAAGTTTTAATAATTTATTGTTACACTAGTGCTTTCTGTTTTCGGTTTAAGAGATGAAGTCGGCGACACTGACTCGTCATCTCCGCAGTATGCGCCTGCATGCATGTTTCATACGGATTACATAATCTGAGAATATTTGTTTTCTATTTGAATTGGTTAATTTAAAAGTTTCACTCTCTATAGATATATTTTTCATGTCTGTAATAAGGCAAGCATACGCGGGAGTGTTTCGAAGTGAGGCTCAAGTTCGCAGAGGCCGAGACTGCCGAAAGCGCATCTGGGTTGTCTTACATTAGTTTACAAAAGCCCAACTCTTCGGGTAGTCGGATGGTGCACACGATACATAAGTTGAGTCTTTCAGATACAAAAGTATGCCTTACTCTGATAATGTGATTCAATATGCTTCAGTGGTTTCATAATAAAATAATTTAAGTACACAGTATTGTACCTCTGACCTTTTTTGACAATGGTATGTTTGAAGGTAACTATATAATCTATATATATATACTATATATAATATATATATATATATATATTTATAAATAATATATATTTCATTGCTTTAAAAAGAAAAGCTTTATAAAAATTCAATTTCAATGTAAAATGTAAAAAAAAAATCAATTTGATGCTTATTGTTACAATTAACATTAAATACACAATCTTAATTATGTCTCAGATATTATTTATATTTCTTTTTCAAAGAAAAGCAAATGCAAGGCATTCAGCTTTTTGGATTTATCTTTGTCAATTTGAAAGGCAATGTATTTGTTTAATTTTTATTTTTATTTTAAATAAATACACTGATGATGGTGTAACATCGGATAACATAGATAATGAGAAATTTCGCAGGGATTCCTGGAATTTTTTTCTCACTAAATATGGATAATTTTGAATAATTTTTACTTATTCTTACTAACTTTGACTTTTTATTCATCAAAGAAAAAGAAAAAAGATCTTGATTCATGTGACACTAAAGACTGGAGTAAATGGCTGCTGAAAATTCAACGTTAGCATCACAAGAAAATTACAGTATAGAAGTACTTTTTTAAGCATTATAAGTAAGCGTAACGTAAACAGTTACGGAACGGAATTTACGCCCGCACAATTTATTTTGATTCTGGTAAATAGCTGTTAAATGGTTGGTAAAGTTTCAGCCATATAGCGTTGTATAGTATAGTCAAAATTCTTATCAGTTTTTTATCTGGGCTGACCAATAATAAGGTTCCATTTACTGGTACTGAAAAAACTAGCTTATAAAGCACGGTCTCAATTTTCAATGTCAGGAGAAATTCGTATTTGTTGCAGAAAAAAAAATATTGGATCCAAAAAAAGATAACCCTTGTTTTTTTTTTTTTAGGCTGTCAGCAGACATTACTTTATCACTTGATGTTTCTGTTTCTCGTTGGTGATGCAGTGCTCATGTGTATTGAGCATGTCGGATGTGTGCATGTCGTCGCGCGTTGCCAATTCTCAGCAAGTCCATTATCAGATTGGATGTTTCAGTCCAAGTGGGGCTGGTAGCTGGCCTTAATGACTTCACACTTCCGGCAGGGCAACTGTGAAAGCTCAGAGGATGCTGTAAGAAACCTACATGCCAATAGCATTAATTGGCTAGATTATCATAGTGGTGCGAGACGCAGAGAAAACGATAGACCTCAAAAGTCCGCTTTGTCCTTGGCATCTTCTCATCATGAGGACAAATCGCTTTTATCAACTTAGCAGTTTTAATGAGCATGTACAGAAAACGGACATGTCTGTGTCATGTTTCAAAGGGATGAAGTGAGACTTCTTGGATTTTAACTGAAATCTGTATATTTCCAGGTAATATAAGTTTCTTGTATTTTTTTAGCCTTTAGGTGAAATATACTATTAGACGGTTTTATTTACATAAAAAAAAAAAAAAAATGTTGAAAGGTCATTGGTGGACACTTGTGGACTGCCTAACTGCATTTTTAAAGGGGTCATATGAGGCTTTTTAAAAGATCATTATTTTGTGTATTTGGTTGTAACAGAATATGTTGACATGCTTTGATGTTCAAAAAAACACATTATTTTTCTAATACTATACGTTATTTTAGGTCCTCTATGCCCCGCCTCTCTCAGACGCTTCGTTTTCTACAAAGACCCTCATTCCGACAAGCGCAGTCTGCTCTGATATGCCAGCTGACCCAGTGCATTGTGATTAACCCGAACACCGCAAGCACTCGTCAGAAACGTAACGCCCCTTACCATAATCACGAGCTGCTGGAGCGTATCTTTCAAAAGAAGTGTAAAGGATCCAGGAGCCCGCCCCCGAAAGGGGAACAGAGTGGCGTGACAGGCACAGTGATGAAGCTGGTATGTGTTTGCAGCACAAAAGCCACGGTTAAGACAGCTGACTCCACTGTGATGTGAACCCTGTCTCTCTCTCTTTTTCTCTCTCTCTCTCTTTTTCTCTCTCACACACACACACACACAATGCGCAATACTCCGTATTTGAACAGTCAATAGCAAATACTTAATTTAATAACAAAACAGTAGCTGATTCAGACGCGCCAGATTGTCATAGCAAAGTCAGAAACACCTCCTCTCCTAGGCTCACGAAACGGTAGTCCATAAAATGCACTGCTGTTCTGTTCTAAGTAATCTTAAAGATTCCTAAATGCATCTACTTCTGGAAGGCCAAATAAAGTGCTTTTGCTTTCGAATAGAAACACACAGAGTCTCCCTGACATGACTGCATCAACACTAACTGCGGTTACTGAAAACCACGCCTTCTTTCTTTGCGGTGCACATTTGGGCATTTGGCATTCTGGCTCGACATAGTGAGGTAGGCTGGGGGGCATGTTAGAACGAGCTGTTTTAGGGGGTGTGGGGGGGGGCGTTGGAGAGTCTTAACTTTTGTTGAATAGAAGGAATATCTCTTGGTTTGAGACTTTGTCTTTGCAACTTGAAGGGTCTTAGTCTATGCACAATCAGCTTGTAACACTCCAAAGAGAAAGGAAAACTTGAAATCGCATCATATGACCCCTTTAAGTCCCCATTAAAGCTAGTGTAGACAGTTAATGTGGTACTAATCTACAAAACTACAAAAACAAAGCTTTCAAACAATCTTTACAAACACCCCTTTCACGTGTCCCGAACGTAGGCTACTTTCAATAAAAGGTCCAACATATTAGGAATACTTTTAACTTGAAGTTTAGCTTACCAGTCGAGAAGAAACTGATGGAATGTTTGGGTTCCAATCCATTCTACAAAATTCCTCCATCGTGTAAAACACTGCCAGTGTTTACACTTGTGTTAACCTGTTGTCTGGCTCCACATATTTTGGCAAGTCTTTGAATTTTGTCTTTTTGTTCCTGAATTGTGTTCCTAGAATTGCCTAACCTAGCTGTAAAATCAAATTTGAAGTTCAGTATGAATATGTTAGTCTTATCTATAAGCTCATATAGTGCTCTCTAAAATAATGATGAAATTTACATTTTAAATATATATGTGCATTGGAAATTTACAGTCTCTCTGTAGCACCAATGCAGATCAACAGCTTTGATGACATCAGTCCAGCCTTTGACTTCTCATCAGAATTTCTGGCCAAATGCTCTCCAGAATCTGAAGCTTCCTGCCCCCCGACACTGTGAAATTATGCTAAATCTGCCTCTGAAATCACACATTTACTGTTTCCTATGAGGTTAGTGGCACATAGTGCACTATACAGAGGATATACATTCAGAAAAACAGTGTGAATATGCTTTCTTTCGGGGTCAATGTCACTTGAACCTCCACAGCACACACAGTGATTCACGTGGACCACAAAACCTATCTGCCCCAGTTGAATTCTACACTGAATGCTATATTTTAAAGGGCTACAGAGGAGATCAAACCTAGCAAATGAACAGCCACGGCATTATAAACAGCACTGATGAGCACAAGAGATACTGCAACTCTGGTGGCAAGAACCAACATTAAGTTTTTCAAACTACACATCATAACAATTACTGTAGTAACAGTTTTATATCTAAACGGTGAATCTATTACGTCTCTTTACACAGCTCATTTAAGGCTGCTCTGTTCCTGCTCAAAATCCAGTGAAAAGATGTAATACAGAATAAATGCAGGACTAAATTATGCCTGCACAGACCCACCTCAGCCCCTAGAATTATAGTATACAGTTGTGATTGGTGTGTAAATGCATTCATGCCACCTCTGAGCAGCATTTACCAGTCTGTGTAAAGACACCTAAATACCACTTCAGAAGTGCTTCTATGGTAACTTTGCAGTGTAATAATGACAAGTAGCTTAATTTTAATATAACTGGCGGAAGAGGTGCTTAATTGCTAGCAGGTAGTTTATTAGTAATTTTTTCTTTATATTGTGTATTTGTGAGATCTTGCGATGTTCAGCATGGACTACTTTCAATCTGAAATATGCCTCGGAAACAAAAAAAATTGTGAAACTCAATTCACCCTTATAGTGAAAACAATGGATTAAAGAAAAGCGATTTGGACAACAAAGGATAAGAAGAATTTGGCAAAGGAAATGAATTTGTGCTGTCTGGTTTTTTGTTGTTTTTTGTTTGTACGTGTATTGTGGTGGTTTGTAATTGTCTGGTTTATGTGTCTGGTTCTGTTTTTGCTTTTGGTATGTTTTTATTCTATGTAGTTTTTTGGCTGCTAGTGTTTCTTATTATGTCGTTAGTTTTTATTTGTGGGCTGCTTCTTTGATGTTGTATGTCTGCGTTGTTGGTTGCTAGTATGGTTTGGGGGTTTTTATTGTTTTTTTCTCTCTATTGTTTTGTTGTGTTTAGTATGGGGGGTTCGTTTGCTCTTTTTTGTTCTTTTTTCGTTCTATGTTTGGGGGGTTGTTTGTGTTGTTGTAGGTTATTGTTGCGGGTGTGTGTTTGTGTATGTGGTTTGTTGTTTCATGTGGTTTGTTTTGGCGCTATGGTTTGTTGTTTTGTTTTTGTGTTTTGTTTGTGTGTGTTTTGTTTGTTTTTTGTTTGGTGTGTTGTATGTTGGTTTTTTTTGTGTGTTGGTTTATTAGTCGTTTCCTGTTGTGTTTAGCTTTGTTCGTGTGGTGTTCTACGTGGGTTTTTCTGCTGCTGCTGTTTCTTGGGGTTGTACGTTCTTTGTCTGTTGGGTGTTTGTCTGGGCTTTTGTCTTGTTTTTTTTTTCTGGTCTCTGTGGGGTTAGTGTGGCTATGCTTTTTGTGATTTCGGTTGGTCGTGACGGGTTTTTGTGTTAGGGGCTTCTTTGGCTGGGCGCGGTTGTGTTCGGGGTGGTGGGTGTAGTAGGTTTGGCTGTTTCTGCTTTGCTGTTGTGTGTTTTTTCTTTGGTGTTTGCGGTGGTAGGTTACGTTGTTTTTTGGTGTTTATATTGGTGTGGGTTTGGTTTGGTTGTGGGTTTTGGTTTTAGCGTCGTTTTGTTTGGTTGTCTTGCGGTGCTTGGGGTATTTTCTGTATTGGCTGTGGCGCGTGGTTTGCTGTATTTGTGGTGCGTTTGTTGTTTTGTTGTTTGGTTGTTGGGCTGGTTTGGGGTTTGAGGTGTTTTAGTTATTTTTGTGTTGTGGGGTTGTGCGGTGGTCGTAGCTGTTTATTTTGCTTGTTGTTTTTTGTTGTTGGTTGTGGTTCTGTTGTTGTTGCTGGTACTCGTTTATTGCGTCGTTGGGCGTTTTGGCGTGGCGTTTTTTGGGTATTGGTTATAGTAGTGTCATTGTAGACCTACAGTGTTACCTCTTATCAAAGATACTTCACGTCGTAAGGAAGTATTTGCGTGTAAAAGTTTGATACCACACAAATAAATACTAAAATAAATTGGAGTTCCTGTCAAAATTTATTTATCTACCTCGTTTACTATTACTTCAGGACGAATTCAATATTTTTTTATTGGTAAGGTTTGATGTCTGTCTCTAGCAAAGCAATTTCTCAATAAATCATCGAAAAAAAACATATGTTTACATCTCATAGCTCACTGTTAAAACCAGGATTATTTTAATGTTTTTAAAAAAGATTAGTGCTCTTTCGCCTTCTAAGCGACGTCACTATAGCTGTATATATCAATATTTTTTTTTTGAAGTTGAAATTATATTTCCACAAATGCCGGCTTGATGGAGTTGAACCGGTGCTAAGCTTAGAAGTTTAAGAAAGTTAAAGGAAGTAATTTAAGTAAAGCTTCTTCAGATAATGCTTTGACTGTAAAAAAAAAATAGGACGCCGACTTACAGTCAGTTTGAATCTGTTGTTTAATGCAGGATAAACACAGCCCTGTAGCACTACATTTAATTATATCGCTATAGCTATAGATATATATATATATACTATAGTAGGTAGTACTATATAGACTGAATATAAATAAAAAATAATATATTATTATTATATTTAATTATATATATATGATTTCAGTGTTTCTGTAAGTGGAGCTGGGAGTGAAGGAACACAAAGGAGACCACAACCAAGTGTGCTGACTTTTTTAATTACTTCCTTTAAACTTGTGCATCAACTTCAGACAGGAAACTGTGTGCACTTCGTTTTGTTTTCACAATATGGTCAAAATTAGTTTGTATCTGAAAAATCTTTAAATACATCTTATCCATTTGGAACCATTTACACACAACTTTCTCGGCACCGAGTACTAGCAGTCTATTAGCAACCGGGGGCATTGAATACGAAGCATATTAGCAGTCCTCTTCCATTTTATACCACACTTCTGTATCAGTTTTGTTGTTTCTATTTATCTCAAGTAAAAATATCTTTCTTTAAATATGATTCCTTTACATGATAAAAATAGGATCTGTCCAAAATGAGTGTCACATTAACACTACCAGGCATGCTCGGCACTTCCCCCGTCCTGTGTGCATTTATCATGAACCCTGGCGCACACTCGTCCTCATGGAGGCCAGGTGATGTGATCCTGGATGTGTTCCGTCACATGGGGCTCATCCATGCGGAAGCACATCGGTCCCAGGGGCCATCGCGACTTTAAATTCTGGTGTGTGGATTCCACAGGGCAGCCACCCCCGTATCAAGAAAGATATGCCAATGATTGATTTGTGTTGATAAAAAGTATTACAAAATGCTGATATTCTTTAATTGTACAAAACACCTTATTATTTTTATAGAAATCTTACATTTGCACAAGTTTACATGAGGACTCTTTTTCTGAAATCTGAAATCAAATTCACAAAGTACAATCATTAAACTGAAATGAAATGTAGTTATTAAAAATAACAGACATGAAATATTAATTTCAGCTATGTGTATTCAAAGTTGCTGTGACCATCATAGAAAGAAAAATAAGAAAACATTCATAAACCAAATACATTTTTTTTTTAATAAATGCATCACAATAGTTTGTTTCGAGTTCCCTCAACTAATTTGTGGAGAGTTTTTCGGATGAATCTCATGAAATGTAAAACATTTTATTAGCAGATAATATTTCATCTCAAATTTAAATTAAAGAAATCAATATCAATATTTTTCATAGCCTACATGAAATTAAGCCTATTTTAGAACCATAACTTTTATTTATTCTTTGTGATACTATTGTCATGACAGTTCAAAACACATTTACCTATCTTTACTAAAAATAAAAAATAAAGAAAAACTCACTACTGTAATATATCAAAATAAATTTTTCGTTTTTATCATTTGTTGTACTGCGTTTGATTTATGCTGATTGATTTATATATTCTGTATATTATATTCTGTAGAATAGAATCACTAATAAGCGTAGTAAAAAAAATATGCAGATGCATTATGTCGTCTGCACATTTAAAACAACAAAAACAATAAAGTAAAAAAAAAAATGCACAGACAATTTAAGTCTCATCTTATGAAATGTTGCTTCTCCATTAAAAGTATCTTATTTTAATCATGTTTACATATTTTCACTGTAATTGAACTAAAAGGGTACTGTAAATTTGGACAGAAAATATTCAATTGTGCAATGGTTTTAATATGCTTAAAATAAACACAAATGTCAAAATGTGCTGTGAGTCGAACATGTTTATGTGAGATTCACCATTAGTCATTGTGACACTCAGCAGGGGCCTGAAAATGCAAAGAAATGAAAGTGGTATATTGCCTGTTGCTGTGTCCTGCTTCCATTGCTTGCGAGTGTGGGTGTGACGCACGCTCAGTGATATTGCTGTGCTGCTCAGCAAAGAGTGCTGCGAACTGATTGTTTCAGAATACTTTTTTTTTTTTTGCTCCTAAAAGTAGCACAGATACTGTATGTGTTAAAAACCTGTCCGTCTTTTGCTTCTGTATTTGTCAGGACGCGTCTCCTCGTTCTCTCTAAAGGACTCAGCTGCTCTCTGTGGATGGACAACAGCCAAGTGTGGTGTCATCAAACCAAAAATAATATGAACATAATGAGCAGACAACCCTCCTTCCGTCACACTCCTCTAGCTGTGTGTGTATTTCCTGCTAAAAGTTACCCTGAACGCTGGCACCGGTCAGTCTTTGCACTGGTGGTGATCTGGAGCGATGAGGTAACTAAAATTTTGCCCAGACTCGATTTATTTCCACAGGAAATATGTTTCCGTTTCTGCTGTTGTTTTCAGTAACTAATTGTTTGAAATGACATTTAAGATCCCTTCCCCGTATAGAAAACCGACTTCATCCCCACCCAAATTTCTCCCCGTGAAGTTTCCTTGTCCAAGCTCAAGAAAGAGCGAGCTGGTGTCCGTTTTAAGCCATGGTCTCTTTGCCTGGCAGTCTTCGGTCATTGAAGGTGTGCATGTTGATGACTTCATCCGTTTTGACCATGACCGGCGGCTGCGGTTTGTGTTTGAGCCGGCGCTGGCACTTGAGGGAAACCCTTAGCTCGTCCACCATGACGCTGCAGAAGGATCTCTGTGCGGACAGAAGAACACAGCTGATTGGATGTCCCTTCATTTCCAACACACAAACAAACATACGGGCTTTCAGTTCCTGGAAAGATGGAGGACAGTGGGTGAGTTGGGTCAGTGATGGATAGCAGGGGGTGAAAGGTGGAAATGGAGATGGGATGAAATGATTATGCTGGTGTCCGTGTGGATGCACAACACGAGCATCATAACTAGCGATTTCTCTGTGGCAGATTTCACCTTGCTTCCTCCTGCCAGGATGCTGCATGATTTATTGATGCATATTATTCTCCTTCAGATTCAAATCCTGTATAACCGTAAGGCCAATTAAACACACCCCCCCACAAACAAGAAACAAACGGTGAGATGTTCAGCTGTGTAATGGTGAAGTAAGCAAACGTGCGCTTTTCCTTTTGAAAAATAATTCAACACATTATTCAACAGCCCCAGCCTTTATAAAGTCTTACGAATAAAATACTAAATCAATAAAAATAAACACTGATACATTAAGGGTCTGAATACTTAGGACCATGTGATATTTCAGTTTTTCTTTTTTAATAAATCTGCAAAAAATGTCAATAATTCTGTGTTTTTCTTTCAATATGGGGTGATGTGTGTACATTTATGAGGAAAAAAAAATTAACTTAAATTATTTTTAGCAAATGGCTGCAATATAACAAAGTGTGAAAAATTTAAGGGGGTCTGAATACTTTCTGTACCCACTGTATATATGCCTTGTAATGCACTGTATAATGCATTGCATGATCCCATGAATAATTAGAAACAATTATAATACTTATCTATTCATTGTTGCACCATTAGAAATTGTAATGCATTAAAACAAATGAAAAACAAATTTTCAAAAATTATAATGCATTTTAACTTTGGTTACAATTATTTATGAAAAATATAAAATAATATCTTATTTATTATATATTATATATATTATTTTTTTTTCCTATAAATAGTTGTAACCAAAGTTAAATGCATTACAAGATGTTAGGCTTATTTGTGATGTGTTGTACTGCATTACCTTTGGTTCAACTTATATTATAGATACTTATTATAAGAATTACAGTATGTATATTATACCTTTATAATGCATTATACAAAGGCTTTACGCAAGTGATTTACCAAATTACAAATACAAATAATAGTTTTATTTGTTCTATTATTAGGTATTTTAAGATAAATATTTCTGAAATGAATATAACAATGAAGTGGCACAGGCTATGAAAGAGTAACCCTTAAAGAGTGCATTTTTATTATTAGTTAAAAAAAAATTATTATGAATTCATAAAAATTTTTATGGATCAACAGCATGATCGAAAATGTGTGGACATCTATTAACAAAAACACATATGTATATATGGACAGTGGGGACTTTCAGGAGCAAGGATTACTCTTGGAAGGTGGTGGAAGAAATTGGGGAAGAATATTCATGTAAAATGTGCAAAAAAGGAAAACAAGAAACAGAAACATTACAGTGACCCTTTTATTTAAACATTAATTTATATGTGCCTTTGTGCATGTGTGATCTTGAACATATACACTATCAATATAAAGATGCACTAAACAAATATTTGTAAAATACACAAAGAAACCATGGACAATGCTACAAAATATGTTGCCGTTCTCA
The DNA here is from genome assembly GCA_018155175.1 of Sinocyclocheilus anophthalmus. Lineage (NCBI taxonomy): Eukaryota > Metazoa > Chordata > Actinopteri > Cypriniformes > Cyprinidae > Sinocyclocheilus > Sinocyclocheilus anophthalmus. Next base: position 411,933 of record JADLZN010008366.1, on the reverse strand, counting down.
TGAAATACTTGATGTATTTGCCAAAATTATATACCATTCTGTTAAGTTTTATTAACAATGCAAATGATTTTAACAAGATCTAAATCGATGTTTTTGTATTTATTTTCTGGTGGTAGGAAAACAGCAGGAAATCTACATCAGATTATGTTAGAACCATTTCTACATTTTTATCTAAAGCAATACGATTGTTGGTCAGACTGTTGGCTCGTTCCTAATTTACAAAATAGAGGCAATTATAAAATGCAAATTTCTGGGGGAATGTGCTGCTGAGGAGCAAAAGGCATTTCCATATGATGTTTTTTCTTCTTCTGCATAATAGTGTAAGAAAATACTGAATAAAGGACAGCAGCTCAAGCCTTATACAAAAATACGTTAATTGCCTCTCTATCAGTTTCAGTTGCGAGATTTGATACCTGATTTAAATGTTCTCAAATGTGTGTTTTCAATAGCATTGCTTTGTATTGAATTAAAACACTAGCAAAATCACTCATCTGGAATGTGACACTTCCATTCAGATCAAGAACCCTCAGCACTCTGTTTGAATCCATATGCTTCATAAAGCCTATGTAGTTATGATTACGTGTTCTTAAAAAATACATTTAATCAAAGCCATTTTCAACCTTTATTTAATAGTTAACACATTTGCTAGAAATGTAATGAACTATAGGTCTTTTTTCTTTCTATGTGTATCTATATACACTCTTAAAAATAAAGGTGCTTCACGATGCCATAGAAGAACCTTCTTGTCTAAATGGTTCCAGAAAGAACCTTTAACATCTGAAGAACCTTTCTGTTTCACAAAAGGTTCTTTGTGAAGTGAAGAAGGTTCTTCTGATTACAAAAACGCAAGAAAGAGATGGTTCTTTAAAGAACCTTTGACTGAATGGTTCTTTGTGGAACCAAAAATGGATCTTCTATGGCATCGCTTGAAGAACCTTTTGAAGCACCTTTATTTTTAAGAGTGTAAGCCAGTGACTGACTCAATCTCATTGGCCAGTAAGGTTTTATCAATGATTTAATCATTAAGCAAGGATCAGACAGCAAAATAACGCCTTGCCAGAATATTCGTGAATGTCAATACGATGACTTACAGCAAACAAACAAAAGCACTTAGAGAGATCGATACAATGAATCCGAGATGAGTATAAATACACTTCTTCCACTGAGAGTGAATAAATGGAGCTGTGCTTTCTGGGGAAACTATCAATACTTAAGCTGGCAGGTTGACCCCGTCATTGTAGTTAAACAAAAACATCCATATTTAGAGTGAACATTTTGAACGTATGTATGTGAACGCTTCAAACAAAGACCTCTTTAAAGATAACCAAACTTAGATCATCTCCGTTTGCTTTAGCATGTGTAATGTGAACACACAGCACGACGCGTTCATTTTACTCAGACATTTGCAAGTTATGAATATTTTGGCCATTATGGCCTCCCATTTAAATTTAATGCTGAAATGCAAATGGGATTAAACAAAATTATTATTCTATTTTTGTGGTGATTACAGAACAAGTGCCATTCTAACTTTTTTTTAATGACTGCAAAAATCTATTCAAAAATAAACAAGGACAATTAAATGCCTTGTTTTAGTTCCAAAAAATGCAAAAATGAAGGCTCAGTGGAGAAGTAAATGATGACAAATGTATTAAAAGTGATTATTAACATTCTAATAGGACAGTGTGAATGCACAGATAACTGCGTAGCCTGCTTGGCTCATCCACTCAAGCGACATTTGGTTATTTGAAAGAGAATTCCAGAGAAAACACCCTTGAAGATCATATTTACACAGTAACTGCATCATCAAATGAAAATGAAAAATAGTAGAAAAAAGCAAATTAACGAAAGACTACCAAGTAAACCTGTCCTTTAATCTACTGAGTAAAACAACAGCTCGTGAGTAGAATTTCCAAGATGTAAATTCTTTAAGATGTGCTTAAACATCATATTTGTGATGTGAGAGAACTGGAGTTCATTCATTTCTAAGGTTTTTTTTAAATGATTACTTTTATTTGTTGGAGAATTATTGTCTACCTCATGTACACTTCAAACATTTACTGATTCAGCAGATCAAGTATACGAGTGAAGTAGATAGAGGGAAAGAACAACACATCTGTTGACACAATGGCAGCCTTTTGAGCAAGTAAAGCCCGAGCCCTTCTGTCTTCAGAGACTTACATCAAGACAGACTATTTGCTCTCCAGACACAGGCACTGTCTGTAAAATATTACCAGTGAAATATACCTCACGCTTTGCTTTCACTACCACAGCATTAAAGCCAATTTTAGACAGAATTAATATTGTTTGCATTGATCTGTAACAGATTCTTTCATACTCGGAGGCATCAGTTGAACTCATCTGACTGGCTGGCTTATATTACCCACAATACCCCCGCTGATGAAACACAAAATTGCAGACCCCTTTCTGGTGATTATATGTGATTTGTTTTCTCTAAAGAGACTTGCATAATAACCCTAAACTCTTAGTATATCCTAACAGATTGCAAATGTTCATTGCAGTCCAGAAATGTGAAAATGTTGCTTTACCTTTTCCAGCTGTGCGTTTTGTTTGGACTTATAGAGAAACTCCCCAACTGCCACAAACACAGAGAGGACGAGTCCCGCAGCCAACACTATGAAAATGCCGCCGATGTTCTGGACACCCAGCGCACTGGCCTCCTTATTCTCCTCCTCAGGACAGCCGTTTCCGCGCCACCACTTCTCCTTCATCATGTGAAGCTTCCCTTCTTCCTGTAGCTGCAGGATTGCGATGGTGATCTTATCTCTGTAAGGGGACCCTGAAAGGGTTAGAAAGGGGAAACAAGATGCTGAGAATTAGTTCTGCTGAGCATCTGCTCATTTCGGTTGGTCAAATGGATGAAATGTCACAATATTGTCAAGAATGCATCATATGCTTGACCTACTGGGTTACATTTCACCTTAAAATCAAAAGAAATAAGACATAATACATGAGCAATTAAGCAAGCATTTCAGAGAGCATCATGCCAACTAAATTAAAGACATCTGCTGATGATTTTAAGCAAAATTGTTTTAAACCCATAAATACGATCACTTGTAATGTGTCATAATTGCTCATCACTTTTGACCAATAGGTGGAACTGCAAAAATATACAGCCTCAGATACGCTTTGGTATCGTGCCGTCAACTTTGACAATGAGTTATACAACAACAGTTTGAGATATCTAAAAACTTTTACTAACTTTTTTTTTTTACCAGCAAGGTCTGATGATGATGTGTGTGAAATTTGGTGAAGATCGGACAAACGGTCTAAAACAAGAAAAAACTGGTTTTGCACCTAAATCGAAATGGCCAACAGATTGCTGAAAAACATATTCACTGGATTCTGTAGGACCCAGAGAATAGAAATGTTTTTTTTCATAATACATTATTGTGTTTATAAAATGTAATATTTTATCACACAATTCAAAATGTATGATGCCCACAATGGCCAACATGTGAAAATTGTGTATGCCGCTTCACAGCTAAAGAGTCCAGTCTTATTTTAGGCTAGACTGTTCAGATGTTATAAGTAAAAAAGTCAATTTTTTAAATATATCTTGACCAGTAGGTGGTGCTGTGCCTGAAACGGCTCATGTACCCTCAGGTCATGGTTGTTATAAAGCATATCAAATTTGGACTGAACACACTAAAGCGTTGTAGAAATATAAGTTCACATCCATTTTGGCATGCTTTGTCGAATATGCTGATGTACCATATGAGAACGATTTGGTCTACACTCTTAAAAATAAAGGTGCTTCAAAAGGTTCTTCAAGTGATGCCATAGAAGAACCAATTTTTGGTTCCACAAAGAACCATTCAGTCAAAGGTTCTTTAAAGAACCATCTCTTTCTTACCTTTTTATAATCTGAAGAACCTTCTTTAGCCACAAAGAACCTTTTGTGAAACAGAAAGGTTCTTCAGATGTTAAAGGTTCTTTATGGAACCATTTAGACAAAAAGGTTCTTCTATGGCATCGTGAAGCACCTTTATTTTTAAGAGAGTATCGAAAAAAAATTTGACTGTCCACTACCTGTGTGCCAAAATTCATAGCTTTCCTGCAAGCTGCAATAGACTCAAGAGTGAAGAAGAAGAATAGGTGCCTTCACACCTCTGGTGCTTGGCTCCTATTTTTTTCTTTAAGAAAATGAAGCCTATTGATGATAACCAGATCAGTGAGCACTACTATTATTATTATTATTTTTTCTTTCCCAAGAATTAGTTGTTTTGGATCACAAAACAGACTGAACAATTTGTTCAAGAAAATCACTGCCTCGATGATCCAGTAACAGTGGTTCTCTAGTTAACAGTTCACTGGAGGGGAAGATTATAAGTGAATAACGAATTGAATTTCAGTCTGTTTCTAAAATGGATGGCTTCAAAAGACCTTGAATAAAACGCACAAGTATGGCCTACCTCATTTTTGGAGCTTAACATTCATGGTGAATGTCAACTACTGTTGTAGAAAAAAAAAAAGACTTGCAATGAAGACGCTTCAAAACATCAGACAATCTCAAATAAATTAATGAAATCTTATTCAGATAATACTGTATAATACCTTATCCTGGTATTTCTTGTACTGAGAATGCACCAAAACTAAAGCACATTAAAACAAGCCGATGTGTAAACCTGTCATATTGATTGCACTACTACAAGACTTGAGGAAAGCTGAGACAGTGAAAAAGAAACATGAAGTTTGTCGCTGCAGTGGTGTGAGATTATGTTTTTCACAGTCTTACGAGCAGTACAGAAGTGAGAAATACAGACACTAATGCAGTACGAGCCATAAAAGCCTAATGCTGTTTGTTGAAACACACAGCTCCCAGGGTGCCATTGATAACACACCAATAAAACCCAATTACATTCGAGGGACTGGCATTTCCCGCTTTTATCTATTTATTTTCTGCCTAATTAAAACTAGTTGATATTCTTAATTTGAGCTAATGTTTCCTTCTGGGCCTCCTTGCAGGCTTGGATACGTAATTCCCATCAGCCATTTTACCTCCCTCGCAAAAAGAGGTAAACAGGTCGTGTTCCCTCCATTCAGCACAGATCAAAAACGAGTAGAGAGGTGCTTTCTCATTTCACTTGAAATATGAGGTAGAACAAGAGCACTCACAAACCGCACTGATCCTTTCATGTTGTAATAGCGGTACTGCTGTAGTTAACTCTCTATAATAAGGATTGTACTATTGCCTGAATAACTGAGAACTCAACTGTTCTTTTGCTCAAATGCACCACACAAGTATAGCAAACACAAAGTGCCCTTTATTTGCTGAAATCAAACTCTATTTTTTTTCATGCTCATTGTTAACACTTAGGTCTTGGGGTTTTGTATAACAGTATTGCAGATATCCTTTATTATTTTAGATGGTTTTGGAGACTATTATTCTCACCTATAAAATACATCTATATTCATGCTGAGATATATATATATATATATATATATATAATATATATAGGATTTGTGTGTGTGTGTGTGTGGATGAAGGTCCTTTAGAAGTAAGGACAGCAGATAGCTTAAATGAAACAGAATGATAAGGGATTACTTGGATACTAGTAGCTCCTCACGCACAAGCAAACTCCTGACAGATGTTTGATGACATGGCTTTGTACGTGACTCTTCTTAATGACGCCTCCAGGGACGGGGCACGTCCACTGGCTGAAAGCTGACTGGGGGCCTTTCTATTTCCACAGTTCTCAAGGGGCACGCAGCACTGCCCCAGAACATTGATATACACTGCAAGTGCTACACACATTTAGCAAGACAATGAAGTCACAAGTGAAAAAGGAGCTCGCAGCGTTGCCCAAACTTAAGTGAAGTGTGCAGGTGATTCAGCGTTAAAATACTTTTCTTCAAACCCAGTTTACAGTCATTTAAGCAAAGCCCTTTATATGCTAACTCCCGGAAAAATGTAAAGAGTGGGCAGGACTACCTGTTTTGAACAACAGACGATTGTAGGAAGTATTTGGAAACTGATTTGGTCATTTCGTGCGGTGGGTGACACTATACGCTTGTGAAAAATAAGATATGCTCTTGTTGTGTACTTTACATCTTAAAACAAAACTAAACTAAACTATATAAAATTTTTTATGTATTTGGAGGCAATGAACATTAAATAAAAGGCCACTTAAGGTACTTTCATGACTATGTTTCTTTACACTTATGTAAAAACAATTAGTGTCTAATTAATGTCTAATTAAAAGTTTTATATTTAAATATTGTTTTAATAATCTTTTGTTTACCCTAAATGCTTCTCAGTACAATCAGGGATGCACTTTAATTGTATTTTAAAAGAAGCTATTATGAAATGATATATAAATATGTACTTAAGTTCTACTTAAGTGGGTCAAAAAGCACACTTAATTACATTGTAATAACATTAACTTATAAAACATCTTCATTTAATTGTAATAAACATGCAATTAGGTGTCTAACAACATTAAAATCAATTTGCACATAAGTATATATTTCTGTAATAAGTACTTTTTTTAAGGTTTATTTTTAATTATAATGCATATTCATTTAATTGCAATTGACATGGAATTTGGTGTCTAACAACATTACAATCAGTTTGCACCTAAGCATATATTGCATTTAAAGTATATTATTTCAGTAATAAGTACTATTGTTAAGGCTAAAATGCTGTTCATTTCACAAGAAATGACATGTCATTATTCTCATGTCATTCCAACCCTATGTTCCGTGGAACAAAATAAGAGGATCAGCTGTTTTTTCACCATGCAATGTCAATAGGGTCCAATTGAATTTCAGTGTATGGAGAAAAAAAAAAATCTTCCAATCATAGTGTTCCAATCATACAGTTTTAGAATGACATGAAGGTGAGAGAAAAGTGGCTATTTCATACCAGAACAGAGGCAGAGCTGAATGTGAATTCACAGTGGATTGTCAGCGACTACTGCCTTCCTGATCACGCTGGCCCCCCCCCCCCCCCCCCCCCCCCGCCCCCCCCCCCCCCACTGATTTGAGGACTTCATGCATTTCACCTGCTTGTCACTTTCACCTGTCTCAGTATAAAACCAGACGTTCAACTGTGCCAAGAATGAACATATTTTCATTTAAACATCCAATTAACCAACACACCAAAGCACAGATGGTCTGAACACTGCCCATGTCTGTTCCAGTGCAGGAACACTTGCCAGAAGGACTCAGGCTTCTCTCGCCATCACAGTTTCAACATTAATTCATCCTGCCGACTGTGTGCTGCTGAAGTCAACAAGATATATGCTACACGCATGCCTGTATGCAGCCGGCCTATGTTAACTGATTCCAAAAGGGTAGGATTAGCAATGGAAATGGCCTGTGCTGAGCTGTCTGGGAACGGCACACAGGGGAGTGATGATGCATCCTTTTCCATGTGCCCTGCATTTGTGCGACACAATGCAATCCCATGACACACGACTGACAAGCTAAAAACACCCTCACTGGGTTGTCTGTTAGACAGCATACCTGACAGATTCGAACCTGCTAAGTGACAAAGCATTAATGTCTGCAAGACGAGACACTTGATAGCCGGATTTCGTTGTCCATGTGGAAAAGCCTGGATACCATCTTAAGCCATTCATGGTTTGGAGGTCTGTGTGCTGGTTTAAAATATTCTAGGCTGTTTAGTCACTGACACATGAACAAATAATGGTTTATAGCACAACAGTGTCAGAACACCTGCATGAATATTCATAATTCACCTTTTGGAAAGCATGCTGCCTTGATCAGCCAGCTTTATTACTAGTGCAATAGAGAACGAGGACGGGAAACGATGAATAAAAGAGAGGGGAACAAGATTAGGAAATAATGCTAGCAAGTTTCAATCTTATAAACAGCATGCCTTACAGCGACAGAGCTTCGGTTTCAACATCTGTCCCTCTTTTCAAATAGCTACAGGGTAAATTATTTGGTAGACTCAGTCTCTGATGGCATGGCCGCAGTCTGTTCAAGTCAAGTGAGTCATATTTATTTGCATAGAACTTCTCACAATCTATGTTGTTTCAAAGCAGCCTTACATATAAACAATGCATCAGACCATCTCATGCATACTGCATACAAAAAGATCGGCTGGCTTCTCTAAAACGTCTGGGATTCAGGCTGCACTAGTCTATTCAGAAACAAAGTCTTGTGAAGGTTGTGGGATGTTAAAGTTGGCATGAAATAAAAATTCACCTTATCTGTTTTCTAAGTGCATGTTATAGAACGGGGCTATTCAATTAAAGTAACAAGAGGTCCGCTCTCTATGTTTCCTTCCCAGCAGAGTTGCGGGCAATACTTCTTTGGAAAGGTTATACATTTCCATTTGGGTAGCAGTAGAACAATGTAAATAAATAAAAAATAACAGTGCTGAACAGTCAAAATAGCCATTAAAAATGAGGATAGTGGGCCCCAAGACCAAAGCAGTCATGCATCAAGATCAGATGTTATCAGACTATTATTACTTTTACATTTAGATACCTATGTATGGCAGAAGGCCATGCGACGTGTAGGGGTTTTCAGGATTTTCCTCTTGAAGTCTGGAGCAATATTAAATTTTGCTTAAACTAAGTATCTACTGGTTTATTTGAATGGAGTCATACAGGATATGACAAATACAAATAATTGTATTTGCTGAATTCTTGTTTTCTGTAGTGTTTTAGTGAAAGTATCAATTTTTTGCTAACCATGACATCTGCAACTTTTGCAGCGCTTTCAGTTTTTATCAGGGGACAGAAGCGAAACACACGGAACGAAAAGGCCTTGAATGTTTGGCTTTAGATCAAAATATAATAGGATACAGAGCCGAAAGTTCATTACCATAAATGACCCTGAGCGCTTGCTGTGTGTACTGCATCGTTGTATTGATGCGCTGCTCACTTTAAACTGCTGTTGTCATTATGTCTTGTCGTCCGTTTGAACAAAGCTGGGGTCCAGAACAGACCACAGTTCAATACTTTTTAGGACCCCTGATATAGAACTCATTGTGAACAATTCCATGTTTTATTTTTTTAAAGCATTTTGACCTCATAAAATTGAATCAAAATGTCATAACTGGATCTCCCGGTGAAAACGACATGCATGCAGGACCTTTCAATCATCTAGTCAGCTTAAACACACACATCTCAAAACCCACCCTACATTTGTACATCACTATACAAAAGAAAAGATCTGTCGCTACTTCTATTTCATTGCAGATTTAAGCTGGTGTTGACAAAGAGCTGCTCACTGGATTTGCCTTTTCAGGTCAGTGACATCAAGATGCTCAGTGTTTTTTTTAAGGCACTTAGGCTATCTAGATATTCACAAGCACAACTGTATATTCAGCTTTGGTTTCTAAGTTATGTCTTTTAAAATATGTCCTTTTAAAGTTCAAAAAGTTCATAAGATGTGTTAAAATGAATACACAATTAATCGAGTCTACTGAAGACACACGATCACTTCATATGATGAAGGCTTTTAGTCACATATAAACATTAATCAACAATATACAGCACATCAAATATGGTTGATGTCTCAGGTTTCATTAAAAATATATTAATTTGTGTTTCAAATATGCATAAAAGTCTTATGGGTTTGAAACAACATGAAGGTGAGTGACTCCAGGACAGAATTTTCAACTTTGGTTGAACTCAAACGTTATGCTGCATATCAAAACCAAACTAACTTTAGGTGATCAGTTCACTTGCCAGTCACACAGTCTCTTCCTAAATGAGCAGTTCTTGGTAAGAAGATGCTGCAAAATGAACCTTACTTTATTCCAACATTTAAAAAGTCCAATTATTCGGTAGAATGTGACTCTAGATAACTGATCATGACTGAGGATCAATATTCAGCTCCTCTGTTAAGAAATGTAGCTGTCCTTTTTTTAATCAGAATATTTCTCGCCATCTGAGTATTGACATTCCCTGCAATACAGGCTCAGTAATTTTCTCTTTGAACATTTACTTCCTTTCGGTCTAATGACTTGATAACCGTATATGTATCAGTCGTAATGCAGATAACTTTTCAGTTGTCTCTGGAACTTTACTTTATCAGTGTTTGACAAGTATTTCCAGATTGCTATTTCTACTTGACACATTTAAAACTCTAAACTCTCAGAAAAAAAAGCTGTCACTGGAGCGGTACCCTTCAAAAGTTACAAATACAGTATGTACAATTGATGTACTACTATGTACAGATATGTAAGGGTAAATAAGGTACAAAGATGTACATTTTAGGTTTTGTACCTTAGGGTGCTGTTCCAGTGACAGCTTTGTACTGACATCAAAAGTGAAATCTATGACAGAGGGGAATATTATCAGAGAATAAATATTTAAATTATAATTTAAATCCCATTTTTTGGCTTGGTTTTGTTGTGTGGAAGATTTCCAAGAAGCTTGAACATTGAAGATTCCTAATGAAAATGTAAAATATGGCATATATTGCACTATATCGAAGCTGATATAGTCATATATATATATATATGAGGTGCCAAACAGGAAATAATTATATATAAATCTAAATATATAGATGTAAATCTGAATATATAAATGTAAATTGTGGATATATACTTATACTGTAAGTTTGAATATATTGTTATCTCTGAATATATAGAAGTAAATCTGAATATATACTTATGAGTCTGAATATATAGAAGTAAATCTGAATATATAAATGTACATTTTGAATATATATAGAAGTACATCTGAATATATACGTATACGCCTGAATATATAGAAGTAAATCTGAATAAATAGTTATAAGCCTGAATATATAAATGTAAATTGTGAATATATAGTTATAAGTCTAAATATATAGAAGTAAATCTGAATATATAAATGTAAATTTGAATATATAGAAGTAAATCTGAATATTTAGTTATAATTCTGAATATATAAATATAAATCTGAATATATAGTTATAATTCTGAATATATAAATGTAAATTGTGAACATATAGAAGCAAATCTGAATATATAGTTATAAGTCTGAATGTATAGAAGTAAATCTGAATATACAGTTATAAGTCTGAATATATAGAAGTGAATCTGAAGATTATTTTATAATTTGTAAATCAATAATTCTATCAGCTGAATTAAAACGTCTCGGGTTACTTATGTAACCCATGGTTCCCTGAGGGGAACGAGACACTGCGTCCTTTAGGGGTCGCTATGGGGAACGCCTCATCCTGAACCGTGTCTGAAGCATTCATTGAAAAAACACCAACTTGTTGGCTGGTGACAGCCATGACGTCACTACCGTCGCAACTAATACAAAATAGGCGCCGGTAGCGCACACCATCACTTCTTTGTCTGAAGCTTGTGTCCACAGCATGGCACAAAAACTAGAAGACGCAGTGTCTCGTTCCCTACTCAGTGAACCATGGTTACATAAGTAACCCGAGACGTTCCTTTTCATGGGAACTTCAAACTTTGTCCTCTAGGGGTCGCTATGGGGAACTGTATACCCACGCTGCCATGCTGAGGGAAGTGCAAGCCAGAACCATGGCGACCACTAAGTACCAACTCTACCATATTGCAATGGGAGTTGCCCCTGGGACGTTAGACTGCTGTCAGTGACATTACTCCCTACTGCCAGAAGCCTAGGCTGCCAAGGGACATTACTAGAGCCTCACAGTGTGCAGGTCCCGCTTGGACAAGATTGGTAGTAGAACCCAGGCTACCAATAGTCTACCACGGGAGTCAGTCTCTCGAGATTGACCTCTGGTGTAATGAGGGCAGCTGGCTCGGTGCCCAGAACTGCGGGACGGCAGGGGCCACCGTACCAGCTGTGCCAAAAAAAGCCTCCTCGGAGGTGGCGCCAGGGCCTAGAATCATGAAGGATTCCTTTCAGGGAATACGACCTAGAGCCTACTTATTGGATCAATTACTGGTCTTGGCCTGTCACTCAGGGCTACCTCCCTTTGCAGAAGGACCTGTCTCAACAGGCCTCTAGTGGAACACCCTGTCAGAGCAGGTATTCGAGGATACCATGAGGAGTGGGTCCCAGGCGGAACCGGGGTTTTAGACCACTCAGAAAAAGAGAACGAAGCTGTGCGCGTAACTCTTACCATATAGGATTTTAGAGAAGTGGGCAAAGTAGAACGTGCGCACTTACCACTTTCGTGGAATTTTAGAAAAGTGGGCAAAGATACCGTGCCCACTTACCACCATGTGGATTTTAGAATGTCCATATGTAGATGGATACAACCGTTCTAGGGGGTTTCTTCCCCGTGCCCTTCTGGAGGGCAGACTATAGATGGAACTCTGAGTAGTCATCAGTCTCACCTACGACTATCACACTGGCGTGGCTAGCCGCGAACCTGTAGCCGAGGGAGCAGACATCCATTCAGCGGGAGCTCGACCTACAGCACGTTCCATTGGTGGAACAGCTAGCAGTTATCAGCTGGGGGAGCAACACGCCCAGTTCTCACCGAGAAGGGGACTCGACCCGCAGCACGTTCCAACTAGCGGAACCAGCTAGTAACAATTTCGGCGTGGGAACACACGCCTGGTCCTCAGACGCCCAGGGGGCTCGACCCTTACTAATGCCGGGTTTTCCCCGGTTGGCAGTAGCTCATTCTAGCTGGGGGAGTCCAACCCACCTCTCACCGAGAGGAGGGGCCCCCAACCAGCAGCATGTTTAAAAATCAGAGGGGTAGCATACTGCAGTCTAGCCACATCGCCAGCGCATCAGGGATGCGGAGGACGGCCCAAACCTACTGATGCAACTGGTACGAGGTCTTTCTGGAAGACAGCAAGCTCAAGCCTCTCATGAAAGAGGCACCTCCATTTTTCCTCAGCAGAGGAATACTGTTCCCATTCCAGGTGACCCTTTCCTGAAAGGGGAGCAGTGCTCAACATTACCACGAGGACAGCCCATGGAGCGAGGGATTCAACTCCTCGGAGAGGATCCTGCTTGTCAGACGACACCCTCTTAGTACCCCTTGGTATCGAGGGGGGCAGTGCCTTCTGAGCTCGTCGATCGAGACACACTGGTTGAGATGAGCCCAGGAAATCGGGGCCTAACCCTCGCCGAAACAGGGAACGAAGTCCGAAACGCGTAACCCTCACCCGCCCCCCCGCCATCCAGGATTTTTAGAGAGGTTGGCAAAGAAGAACGTGCGCACCTACCACTTTCGTGGGATTTTAGAGAAGTGGCAAAGCATAGCGTGCACACCTACCACCTAGGTGGAATTTTAGACGGGTGGCAAAGCCTAACGTGCCCACCCACCACTTACGTGGATTTTAGAAAAGCGGCAAAGGATAACGTGCACACTTACCACTCACGTGGATTTTAGAAGGTGCGCAATGAGCACTCTTAGGGTTCTATTGTCACCCGGACGTAATGGCCGGTCGGGAACCGCAGCTCCGGCCTCCTCCTCAGAGGTGAGGGGAGTGCTGTGTCTAGGGTGTGTCGACCAAGACACACTATTTGAGTGGAACCCAGGGTACCGGGGTGTTACTCCACTTTGAAACAAAGGGAACGAAGACAGCACGCGTAACCCTTACCTTCACAGGATTTTAGAGAAATGGGCAAAGAATCCCGTGCCCATTTACCACCTAAGTGGAATTTTAGAAAATGGGCAAAGCAACAAGTGCCCATCTACCCACAGCTTCACGTGCACATCCCCCACTCATGTGGCATTTGGAGAAATGCGCAAAGCCTGCTTCACGTGGACACTTATCATCTTATCTTTTTAAGTTCATGGAGACCCGACCATATTGGCCTGCCGGAAGAGGCCGGCTCGCACGTCTCAGTAGTGATGGGAGCCCTGCCTAGGACGGCTTACACAGGAGGATCCTGGTGATGTCCCCTGTACCTCCTGTTCGTTGCCTCAGCAAGAAGGAGTATGCTGGTGGCCAGGAAGCCCCTCGGGGCGACCAGTCACTGTAGCCCTGTCCGGGTGCCTTGCAGCGTAGCACCGGGGGCCTGATGTTCACGAAGGCTCCCGCAAAAGCCCGTGTTCGGCCGCATGATCCAGGAGGTATGAAGCCGAAGCCCGGCTTTTCTTACCGTATGGACATATGTCGACGAGTGACACGCCTAGTGCAAGTAGAGCACCTGGCCTCTGAGCCCAGCAACGGCACCTGATTGAGGGCGTCTAGCAAGGGACAGAAACATAGAGGTTCCAGGAAACACTGCATTGGAACTATAGAAGGTTACACACACAGCCATCTCGGTCTGTCCTCGATATACAGATATCATGATATTTGGATCGTACTCACCCCCATGACCTCTGTGCTGGAGCTCTACTCCGAGGATCTTTCTGACCGGATCATCCGCTGCAAGTAACTTTATAAATTTTTTACGCATGACCACCTCAGTCTCTCATTAGTATACATCCTCTCATGATATATGGATCATACTCACCCACCACGAGCCTTGTTGGCTCTGTCCGGGGATTTTTTGACCGGACCATCGGTCAGGCGGTTTACTATGATCTAGCCATAGAACCACCAACAACATCATGGCCCAGTAGGAGACTGTTTGAAAAAATGTTTTACAGCTAACCTCGGTCAGCCGGAGATGGTGGTCATAAAAAAGGGAATTGGAAAAAGGGGAGGACAGGGTAGATGTTGCACCCCCTGCGGGAGAGAGTGAATACCTAAGTATTACTCTGACCCGGACGAAAGCGCTAGCGCCTTGCCCAGGTCTCACCCCATCGTGTTTTGCCCTGCCCTCCCTTTGACCCTCGATTCTTCCTACCCCTACCCGCGGGTGAGGGAGGAGCGTGAGCCGCGACATTAGCCTTCTGAGCTAGTCTCTGATCCTCAAACCGAGACGGCCAGGACCCCTGGTTTGTTTGGGCTCAGACCTTGCAGACTCGGTCGTCCTCTTTCGTGTTATTCAGTTTCAAGGATTGTAATCGTCTTTGTTCATCTGCTGTCTGAACAGGGTCGGAGGACTGCCGCGCAAATGTCTCAATCAAAACTCGCTCAACATACCGTGCAAAATCCGCTTCACTTCCTCCGCATCGCGCTACCCCCTGTCACCTTCTTGCAAAAACGTTCGCCTCCTCCTTCTCTGTCCTTGGACTCCCCTCGAACTCCGACTCTCTTAGTTCCTCTACTCATTCTATCCCCCCTCTTTTCACTATCATAGGCCTTCTCTCGCATCATTTCTCCGTTCCTGTTCACCTGCTCTAACATTATACCAATCGCTCTCCCTGCAACTCCTCTTATACCCAGCCACGTCGTGTCCTGCACTCACCGCTTCACACCGGAGGCCCGCCCCGCACCCATCCTTCACTCACCTGTATCCTGAAGCACCGCTCGTGTGCAACCAGCCCACCTGACCTGCCACTGCGTATGCCTGCCTTAGGGCAGATGGGCCTTGAAGGGGCACGGATGGCAAGGATGGAGTTTTGAGAGATGACGTCTCCCCCGGAGAGAGGTAGCTGGCTAGCGTCTCTTCCACAGGAGGCATCATCCCATAGCCGCTTTCGCGCATCGACTCAATATTCGCATAACTCGTATGCTGAAACCAGTATACGCGTGAGGAAAACGGCCTCTCCCATTCCTTATCGATCTCAGTGTGGAGATCAGGAAGGAAGCGCACTTGAGCTGGAGGTCTATGTTCAGAGAGATAACGTTCGTCGAGGCGACCTCGTGACGTCACCTCCTTGGCTCGTTTCCACGTTAATTCGAGCCTCGCCGTGGCCCGATCTATTACCTCTAGCAGCTCACCATACGCAGGGAAGGTGGACTGGGAAAGCTCAGCCTCGGCTTCTTCACTCTCCACATCCATTCCCTGCTCTTGTTGGGCCGGGCCCAACTGAGCACTGGCCCCTGGATCATATGATATTAGAGAGAGGATATCATCGTCCAGCGGCTGTCTCTCGCCCGACACCGATGATTCGCATGAAGGGGAAAGCCCCTCCTTAAACTCATCGGCCAGGTCCACCTGAGATCTCCACGAGCTCATTCTCCTCCGTGCCTAAGCAGCGGCAGGTCCTGAACCGCGGGAAACAGATGGCTGTCCCTCTCCACTCGAGAAGAGAGACAAATGAGACGGAGCTTTTTCATTGAAAAGTGCTCGCAGTGCACGCAGATTGCCCCCTCGAGTACATCGCGTGCGTGCTCCTCGCCCAACAAACAACACATAGATCGTGTGTGCCATCTGGTGTCAAATAGCGCTGACACAGATGCACACACCTTCTAAACGCGTCCGCGGTGCTCGCCATAGATCGAAAAGACAGCTCTTACTTTGCTTTTTGAATGAACGCATTCAAACAGAACGGTCCGTAAGACCGAAGAACGTGGATCGGTGCGCTAAAACCCAACCCTAACCAGTCGCCTATTTTTGTACTAGTAGCACGGGGTACGTCATGGCGTCGCCGTCCAAACAGTTGGTGTTTTTTCATGTAGGCTTCAGACACGGTCACACGTCGTTCCCCTATCGCCCCCTAAGGACGCAGTTCAGAGCACGTTCCATGAAAGGGGACTGTAAATTATTGATAGAATCATATCAAGGAAATCTAAAATATTTATAAATCCTGAATCTACTATCAAGTGCAAAGTGGATATGGATATATACTGTATATATATATATATCTATATCAGAATATATATAATATATATATAGTCTAACATCTCAATATAACTATATCTTTATTATAAAGCATATAAATATACTTTTTATTATACCTGTACATACTGTATATAGTTATCAATGTAAGTATTTTTACTATATTAATTATTGTAAGTGCATCTCACTAATCTAAACCAAAAGGAGTATTTTCCATCTACTTTAAAAAAGGCTGGCTGTGGTGCCAAAAGATCCTCACAGTCAGTGACAATGATAATACCCATCTTTTCTGCACAGTTCAGCATGGCTGAGAGGGCTAGGAAAATTGCCAACAACATCATATGTTTACAGTTTGCAGCAGCATGTGATAGACAGTAATAATTAAAATAATTAATATAGTAGAATATCTGCATTGATACATGTACATGATACATAGGCATACTGTTTTCATTAAAAAAGCAAGAACATCTGCCTATTGACATGCCTAATAGTAAAGATATACTGTATTTATGTTGAAATGTAGACTATATATGCATATTTGCATTTACAATCGTGGTCAGAATTATTGGCACCCTTGGTAAATATGATCAAAGAAGGCTGTGAAAATAAATCTGCATTGTTAATCATTTTGATCTTTTTTTTTTTTTAAATCACAAATATCTAACCTTTCATTGAACTAAAACAATTGAAAATGGGGGAAAATCTCATTATGAATTAAATGTTTTTTCTCAAATACACGTTGGACACAATTATTGGCACCCCTAGAAATTCTTATATAAGTATCTGTGAAGTATATTCCCATTCATATTAAAAAAAATTAGCACCAGGGTGACTAGGAGCATGAAATTATCCAGCCATGACTTCCTGTTCCACATGATTATAAATGAGACACAAAGGCCAAATTCCCTTAATCATCCATCACAATGAGAAAAAACAAATAATATATTTCTGATGTGCAGCAAAAGATATTTGAGCTTCACAAATTAGAAAGTGACATTAATAAAAGAGCTAGAGCAGTGAAAATTCCCATTTCCACCATCAGGGCAATAATTAATCAACTAAAGATGTTACAAATCTCCCTGGAAGAGGACGTGTGTCTATATCGTCCCAATGCACGGTGAGGAGAAGAGTTTGAGTGGCTAAAGACTCTCCAAGACCACGCTGGAGAATTGCCAGAAAAATTTGAGTCTCAGTTTCCTAAAACCTTTAAAAAAAAAAATGCTCTCATCCAAAAACAATCCCCAGCATATTCTGTTGTCAGACACGACTGGAACTTCTAATGGGACTGGCTTCTATGGTCAGATTTAACTAAATAATTAGCTTTTTAGCAACAAACACTCAATGGTTTGTGC
This sequence comes from Sinocyclocheilus anophthalmus, assembly GCA_018155175.1. Classification (NCBI taxonomy): domain Eukaryota; kingdom Metazoa; phylum Chordata; class Actinopteri; order Cypriniformes; family Cyprinidae; genus Sinocyclocheilus; species Sinocyclocheilus anophthalmus. The sequence goes on along the minus strand of JADLZN010008366.1, from coordinate 394,070 downwards.
CACGGAAAAAGGAACCCTGTTTAACTGATATACTGCTGGATTTTTAATGTTGTGGGCCTATATCCTGCTGGAGGTCCTGGACCTTGTTTAGATTATGCATCTTCTTTGATTTTATCAATTCCAACAGATACAATCAAAAATGAGCTTCAATGGGCCATGTTTTGTATTTTCCAACTGTACACTACCACACAAACCTAAAAAAACCAACAAAAAATGGTCCACTGGCACAAAACAAGCTGCTGCTATGGCCTTCAGTTCCCTACCTGAACCCTATAGAAATGAGTGACTGTTGTAAACCGAAGAGGAGAGCAACCATCATGATCTGGTAATCTGAAGGTTCTGGAGCGATTCTGATGAAGTAATGGTCTCTGATCTCTGGAGTTGCTCTCCCCTCATCAGGCAGTTATCAACGAAAACTCAGAGCTGCTATTATGCCACATGGAGGTTTCAAAAAGCATGATAAAAGGGTGCCGTTAATTGTTTCCAATGTTAATTAGAAAAAACATTTATGTCCTAAATAATATTTCCCCCCTGTAAATTCTTATTCTCCCATGAAAGGTTAGATTTATGTGATTCTTTTAAATAAAAGATCAAAATGATTAACAATGCAGTTTTATTTTCACAGTCTTCTTTGATCACATTTACCAAGGGTGCCAATAATTCTGACCACGACTGTACATGTACATGACATATGTCTAAAAATGTATTACACATATATAAACATATATGTTTGTGTATGGGCTAGATATACAGTATATGTTAATAAATGAAACAATATTAAAAATATATATTTTAATTTCTAATAGGATTCATATATGTTTTTATATGGAAACTGAATACATATATTTGTGTATGGAATTATTTTTGTATTAAATGCAAGAATGACAATAATACAGAGTCAGTACACAAGCGAGTATTAGATGACATAATTCATTTTTGTGTAAATGACCAAACTAGTAAAATATTTTTGCTGTTATGTTGTTGTGTGCTTCATTGTCCCTTTCAGTGTGGAAACTTCTTGTTTCGTTTCTAGTTAGGACATTATGTCATCCTTCTCATTACATTTAACATCTTCATACACTTTTTTTATAACTTTACCAAAAGCTTATTTGTATGGTATTCCAATTGGAACAAGAATATATTTGAAGGTATATTTTACTATAATGCATGCACAATTAGTTGCATATGCCAGGTAGTGGGAAGCCTCTGGGCAAGTGTCCAATCTGCAGGCAGGTTAATCTCTACTTCAAAATTGAATGAACATATTATACACAAAGCCACATAATACTGAACACAACACACCAGTTCATACGCAGTACACTGAATGAGTGAAACAAAGCTAACGGTTTACATTCATTAGGCTGATTGACTTGGTGCTTGAGGTAGAGGAATCAGGCTTCAGAGGTGGCCAAAAGGCTTTTGATCCTTACATTAAGTTGTCTTTTCCATTCTTGGTTATTTTGGTCCTTCCAAAGCAATTCTGCATGCAATGGATCACACTGTTTTATTTCCTATATGATCACATGCTGAAGCAACATGGGGAAGCAACATATTACTAGTGATAATATTACTTTCCTCAGGAACTAGTAGGGTAACTAACTACAAATACGATTTCAGCAATATTACAGTTACCATCCATAAAATATCTATACAATGTTACTTCTGTTGCCTCACTCCTACTGATTTGAAATCCAGCAATCCTCTCATCTCTAGATCCATTTTCATGCTAGTCAGAAAATTTGACAAGAACATTATTGTCAAATGTAAATTGTGGCATTACACACACTTGCATTACAAGGCTTGTCCACCCACATCCCTTTGATCTTGATATACTTTATTCTCAACTTTTATCAAAAGTCTTTCTAGAATATGGCGTGAATATTGACAACATACATATAATATGTATATCATTTATGAGATTAATCACATTCTATCGGAATTATCGTAAACATGAGTTTCCTAGTTGGAAATTGGACATGAACGGGCCATTGTTGGGTGGATAATAACCCAAGTAATAAAAAATTTGAAAGCAGTGATGAGTAATAAAAAATAATGTTATATATATATTTTTTTATTATTATTAATTTGAGTAACAAGCCTAACACTGCAAATGAAAATACTCTCTCTCTCTCTCTCAAATGGTATCATGCTTATTTTGTCCAAAGAAATGTGAAGAAAATCATAGAACACCGTATTCCCTCTTCTACAGATCTGTGACAAGGGTAGTGTTTTTAGGGTCATTGTGTTAAGATGTCTTACAGCAGTATCGTGCACAATTCTGGATGTTTTCAGACTCAAGTCGCACTGAGGACAGTTTTTCTTCTTCTACATTTCTACTGCTGACACAGCCCGCAGCCGCATGTATAACCGGATTAAGACAATCTGCTACTGAGACTGATAATCTTATGCACAGGGGGGGGAAATGCCTCACAGTTTCTCTTTTCATTTATTTATCTCATCCATTCGTCTATTTCATGCACCTTTGCCTCGGGGTCCACATTTCTGCACATTCACTGAGCCGCTAAGCGGCGTTCAGAGATGCTAACCTCAACTGCTTCACCTTCACTGACAGAGCCAGACAGTCATTAATCAAAATGAAATGAAGATTTGAGTCGACGCAGCATACACTTCTGCATGGCAGAGATGTGTTGATAAATGACTGTGTTTCTCATTTCAGTCAGACTGTTCAATGATTCATGTTTTCGTTGAGGTGTACGACAAATTTGTTTTGAAAGGTAATGCTGCTGAGACTATGTATTTTGGCACAATATAAATAGTTTTCATTTGAATATGCAGATTTGCTAAGCTCTTGGCAAATATATGACTGATTATTGATTAGGGCAGTGAAGTCAATATCTGCAGCAGCAATTTTCTTTCAGATATTGATTGAAAATAGAAAAGCCGCAGTAGCATTAGCAATCATTGTTCTGGGGCTATACGTGGTTTATAGGTACCATCTGTCACTATCATGGACTTTTAGTTTGTTTTCTTTCCTCATGTTTCCCTTGACCTAGTTTTCCGTTGTGCCTGATTAGTTCATTCTGTTCACCTGTGTCTAGTTAATTATGTTTATTTGTCTGTGAACTTAAGTTCCTGTCTGTGCTGAAGTGCCTGCTAACAACTGAATGCTACCCCAGATAGTCGTTCAGTGTGAAACCAACAGTGATGCAACGTCTTTGAAAATCGTGCAGTGTGAACTCAGATAGTGTTTGTCAGATCCTGTCTATGTTTTCACGTGTGCTAAGCCTTCCTCTTGTGGATTTACCTTCTGTGTGGAATATTAAAGATAATTTTACCTTCATCATCTTCGTGAGTGTTTTGAGTGCACCTGAGTGTGACAGAAGAGCCGACCAAACAGGAAATTAAGCCGTATGTTTCCCCTCGTTTCTTTTCTTGTCCTCGAGGGAATTTTGCTGCCTTTGTGTAGTGGGTACTGGTGAGAAACGGATCCCAGTTCACCGTCTACCATGCTGATGTGGAACTCACCAGCCCCACTCCGGACCCAGAGCCCTGCCAAATACCACCCCGCTGTGCAGAGCAACAGCCAGGGCCCACCGCAGACGGAGAGCCAACGCCCACCTCGACCGACGAGCCATCGCCTAATGGAGCGACAGAGCTGAGGATCGCCCCGGAGCCAGAGCCTCATGGAACGTCTGACAAGTTGTGTGAGCCGGCAACAATGCCTGCCACAGAGGATTATACAGTGGAAAGCGAGGGCGCGGAGAAAAGCCCCGCCCACTGTGCCACCGCTGAGGAGCTTGCAGCTGGATCTAGGGGATTTAATAGACTTGTTATTCAGAAACCCGATCCCGGCGTCCATCATCACATCTGAAATCTCTTCCTGTTCCTGTTATGCCAGGGAGGGCCGTTTATGAAACTGTTCTATGGTCTGAATGCTGTCTGGCCCATCACGGCATGGAGGTCGTGCCCAAAAGGTTGTCTGCTCATCTGTCTGGACTGTCTATCTGCCTGAACAGTATGCCCTGTCCGTCTCAAGCAAGGAGGATCGTTCCCCTCTCCTGGTGCTCCCAGGCTGGGGAGTGGCATTTGGTGTGGTGGGGAGGACCACACATCCTAACACTGGACTGCTCAAAAATCCCACACAGCCTCCATCTCCAACCACCTCTTCATCAGTCCTCACCAACACCTCCGCTTTCCCCTGTCAGCCCCTCTGCCAACCCTCAGCCCACCATGGTCAGGTGGGTTCGCCGCGGGGTCTGCCCGTCTCCTCGCGTTGTGGCGGGGAGATCCATTTTCTCGCCTCCAGTCTTCGGGTTCCCGACTGGCCGTCGACCAAGCGGCTCACCATGCGCCCTAGCTCCCTCTCTCCGCCGTGGCACATCAGTCACCAGCTCCACCAGGCTCCCTAGTCCCTCCGGCTCCGCCTTGGTCGGTTGTCGACCCGCCATCGCCTCAGGAATCCACTCCTCCGGCTGCGCCTTGTCGATCCATCCCACTGGCACCGTTGGGCTCCTCCCTCCCTCCAGTTCCACCTTGGTCCTCTGTCGCTCCGGCTCCACCGCAGCCTTCCGGATCCCAGGCTACTCCTCGGTTGCCTGAGCCATCTGCTCTGCCTTGGCCCTCCGGATCCTCAGCGTCACCCTGCCTGTTTGGCTCTCTGTCTCCGCCCCGGGCTCCTCCACCACCTGCTCAGCAGCAGTCAGTTGGCCCCCTGGAGTCATCAGCCATTCCTCCACCATGGCTCCTCCCTCCATTGGCTCCCTGTGGGCCGTCGTGTTGGCTGTGGCCTGGGTCCCGCCTGGCTCCTCCTGCTCAAAGTCCCTTCTGTCTTCTCCCTGGCTCCTCCCTCTATCTGATCCGCCCTGGCTCCTCCTGTCTCCATCCTGGCTCTTCCCTCCATCAATTAACCATGGGTCCTCGTTATTCTCCGTGGCTTCTCCCTCCATCATTGCCGCCCTGGTCATCCGCCTGCCTACCCTTCGCCATCCCCTGTTACCATCCCAACTCCGCCCCTTTGTCCTCCTCCAAATTCCCCTCCATCCCTCCTTTTTGTTACGGCGCAAAGTCGCGCCTGGCCGGAGGGGGGAGAACTGTCACTATCATGGACTCATAGTTTGTATTCTTTCCTCATGTTTCCCTTTACCTAGTTTTCCCTCGTGTCTGATTAGTTCATCCTGTTCACATGTGTCTAGTTAATTATATTTATTTGTCTGTGTACTTAAGTTCCTGTCTGTTTGTCAGATCTTGTCTATGTTTTCACATGTGCTAAGCCTTCCTCTTGTGGATTTACCTTCTGTGTGGAATATTAAAGATAATTTTACCTTCATCATCTTCGTGAGTGTTTTGAGTGCACCTGAGTGTGACACCATCCAGATATCAATCATATTTCAAATGCAAATTTTAGGGAAAAAATATAGAGTAAGATCTTGATGTAAAGTTAAGAATTCCACTAATTAAATGGTTATGTACCAAATAACAAAAGAAGGACATGAGATATTGACAAATTATATTCTTTGCAAAAAGTGGTAAACTGCAAGTGTTACTTTAAAGAGATATTTCTACCTGATTTAACCAATATAAAGCAGTTTTGGTGCTATAAATTAACATGTTTATTAGGTTGATTCAGCAATATTCAAATTTTTGACTTGAATTAATCCAGTTAATTTATGTTACCATTTTATTCAGTGCAAGCTTAAAACATGAATCTATAATGCAGTTTTAAATTCAGTTCAGTTGTCAAGTAAATGTAAACTGATAAATTATTCAAATAAGACTGATAAATATGCCTTACCCATTGGGGTGCCAACTCCGTAGGCCTTGGAGTCTATGAGGCCTCCGATCTGCGTGAGGTTGCAGTTGCGCTGAGTGACAAATTCGATGGTGGTGGACTCCATAAGGAAAGCATAATCTGAGGTGAGTACACGTTCAATTCCTTCCTCGATGCTCTTCACCATGACTGAATGTCTTCGACTGCTCATGAACTCCCACATCTTATCATACGTGGAGATCTTTGTTTTCTGGGACAAGAAGTCAAATTCATTATCAGATTTTAATACATAAATGCTTCTTGACACATGATATGCTTTCCTTCCATTATGGCATTACATTTGCACATTTCAATAATACACAGAATAGACAATATTTGAGCTTTAATACAACAACAACAACAACAAAAGCTACAAATGATCTAATAATAAATCTAAAATAAGAAATAAATGCTGAAATGCACAGCAGCACAGCAAAATACTGACAAGTTCTAAAGTCTTTTCAGAGAAATAGCCTACCTTTTTAATAACACATTTATTTGTAAATGAAATCAAGACAAGCTAATAAAAGTGAAATTACTTGCACTCTTTGCATGAATTAATTTAATCATCAATGCTGAATAAGCATGGAATATATAAATCACGTTTGTTACATGCATTGTGTTTCACTCATTGTACTGACATTGGTTTTGACCAGTATTTAGAAATCACAAAGAAAAGTCAAAATATTTAACATACTAAAATAAATTAAATAAATGTGGACATATTTAATTATAAACATTTAGTAATATATGTATTATAATTTTTTTTTAAAAATCAACATATGAAGTCTTTCAATTCACTATTATGAACCTCAAATGATTCACAGATATTTGTTTCTAAAGTTGCATGCCTACAAATACAAATGAGATCACATAGAATTATCAACCACCCACACACCAGCTTTTCTCGCTCACACTGCTCTCCTACTGGGAACACAAAGCGTATGCAGATATTTTTTCTAAATAATATTTTTAAGAGAAGTCATACAACTATTGGTTAAATTGTCATATTTGTGCCCCCTTTACATGATTACTACGGCACAAATTGTGGCAGAAGCATACAAATCTGTTTATGACTAATCCTGACTAATCTCCTAAACTGAAATGTGTACCAACAGCATGCAAATTATTACCATCTTATTCCAGTAGAACTACAAATACACCCCTAATCAACTTAGATATTAAGGTCAGTAGCAAGATAATTGCAAAGAATCTTCAACCATTTTAAACTCAGGTCTTTTTGTGCCTCTGAGAACACATTTGATGGCATTTGAAACCTAATTAAGTCACATACTCAAGGTCCTGCCTACCATTATTGTGTGTAATGACTTTTTGTGGCTGGTCGATATTTTAGATCAACTGGGTGATTTGCCAAGTGCCTATCAGAATCTTCTGGAGTTACCCTTGACAAATCAGTCGATTGCACATGTAGACTACGCCTGCTGATGAGGCAAAACCATAGGGGGCCGAGATAGATAGACAGAAAGAAAGAGCAGGAAAAGAAAACCTCAAGTGATAAATAACCAAATAAATATTTATTCTCATTGGTGTATTGTACTATTCAACTTGTATACAATTTGCATATGCATTTTTGTGAAGGCAGTCCACTAGGTTTTGGAACAGAGCTTACCATTGGACCATATGCCATAAAAACGTCTCAGGTTACTTATGTAACCATGGTTCCCTGAGAAGGACACGAGACACTGCGACCTCTAGGGGTCGCTATGGGGAACGCTCAATGTGACCCGTGTATGAATCATACATTCAAAACAACAACAACACATTGGCCAGCGACAGCCTATGATGTCACTATCGGTGCGACCACAGTATAAAGAGGCGCCGGGAGAACACGTCATCTGTTTCTTCTTCTGAAGCTTGCATCCGAAGCATGGCAAGGAAAAGAGAGGGGGGGAAAACCCGCGTGTCGGGTTCCTTCGAGGAACCATGGTTACATACATAACCTGAGACGTTCCCTTTTGAGGGAACTTCAAACTGTGTCCTGTGTGTAGGGGTCGTTATGGGGAATGGTATACCCACGTCACCATGCTGAGGGGAGTGCATGCCAAACCATAGGCGAGCACTAAGTACCAACTCTACCAAAGCTTTAAGGGAGTTGCCCCAGGGACGTTTAGACGGCTGTCAGTGACATTATCCCCTATGGCCAAAAGCCTAAGCTATATACTCCATAAAATTACCTGTTAGGGCCAGGACTCCTGGGCCCAGGGTAGAGCACAAAGGCTTGGAATCAGGAAGAGATTCCTTTAAGGGGATACGACCAAGCACCTAGAATCGTAACTAGGTCTTGGCCTGTCACCCAGGGGGCTACCGCTTGCTCTGCATGAGCTTGCTGAAGGAACTGTCTCAACAGACCCTAGTAGCAACACCCTGTTAAAGTAGGTATCACTGATGATACATAGGTAGAGTGGTGCCCAAGGTGGATCCGGGGCCTGACCGACTCAACGAAAGGGCACGAAGCCGCAGCGCGTAACCCCTACCATACAGGATTTTTAGAAAGAACGCAAAATGCTTGATGTGCGTACTTACCACAGCGTGGATTTTAGGAAGTGCACAGAGACTTAGCGTGCGCACTTACCATAACATGGATTTTAAAGATACCATCACTAAGGGGCCCTAGAGACTGTTTACTAGACAGACCTAGAGACCTTATGTGACCGTGGCACCCTGAGGGAGCAGTCCATAGCATATACAGAGCGCACATAGATGGAAACGGTGCATCCCATAGAACAATATGTCTGAGAAGTCACCGACTCATCATCATGTTCATAATGCTGGCCTGTCTAGCAGTAAGTTACCTAGCTGAGGGAGCATAACACCCAGCTTCAGCCAAGAGGGGGAGGCAGATGCTCGACCTACAGCATGTTCGTAGAAATCCTGAAGGGTAAGCGTACTGCAAGCTTAGCCAAAAAAACTCAGCGTATCAGGGAGGCAAAGGAAGGGCCTAGTTCGCCTGATGTTGCTGGTTCCAGGTGCTCTGGGAAACAGAGAACTCAACTCTCAATGTGAGAGGAGAACTCCAACTCCGAGGTCATCACCGTAAAAGTCGATAGCCAAGGCTCTGAGTCCAGCAGCGGGGGTGCTCACCAAGGACCTACCCTAGACGAGGACAGAAACACACAGGTCCCGGCAACACTGCAAAGAATGCTAGCAGAAGGATTCACACAACCACCAGCTATGCATTTATTTAAAAATGGATCGTTCTCACCCACCATGGTTCCTGTGCTTGAGCTCCGTTCAAGAGGCGAAGCCTGAAGAAGCCTCGAGTCCGGACCATCAGTAAGGTAGTTTCTATGTAAGACACAGAACCAACCAAAACATCATAGGTCCAGCATAAGAGACTGCAGTGCAGGCACAGGAGGTTCCTACCTAACCTTGGTCAGGTGGAGATGATGGTGGTTATAGGAGAATTTAGGAAGGGGATGATGAGGGCAGAAGTTAAACCCCCTGAGGGAGGTGAGTAGATGTTTAGGTCTTACTCTGGTCCGGACGAGAGCATTGAGAACGCCTCGTCTGGATCACCTCCCTCAGGTCTTGCCTACCTGCCTATGACTCGCGCTTCCTCCTAGCCCCACCCGCAGGCGGGGAGGGGCACAAGTCACGACACTAGCCTTCTGTGCCCATCTCTGATCCTCAGACCGAGACGAGCCAGGACCCCTCCATTGTTCACACTCAGACTTGGACCTTCGTGGAATGAAGGTTTTGAAGGTTGCTGTGCGCGCCTTCGCCTCCCTAAACTTCTCAACCACCATCTCGACAGAGGTACTAAAACGTTCGGAAGGCGAAACCGGAGCATCGAGAAGAAAGCCCCTCTCTTCCATCCCGATATCTGCCAGGTTCACCCACAGATGTCTCTCCGTTACTACCATGGCCACCATAGATCTGCCCATAGCAGAGGCGGCCTGCTTAATAGCACGGAGAGCAAGATCTGTGGTGCGGTGCAGCTCAGTTCTGTCGGGGATAAGCCATTGCCTTAATCCAGGTCTTTCAACAGATCAGCCGGGTACGCCTGAAGCACCGCCATCGTGTGCAACGAAGCGACAGTCTGACCTGCTGCTGCGTATGCTCTGCCATTTAAGCGAGATGTATCCTGAAGAGGCTTAGATGGCAAGGAGGAAGCCTTGAGAGAGGATGTCTCACCCACAGAGAGATAGCTAGCCAGCGTTTCTTCTATAGGGGGCATCCTCTTTCATGGATCCCTTCTATGTTGGCATAACTCGTATGGATGTGAGAGGAAAATGGCCTCCTCCATTCCTTTTCGATCTCCGTATGGAGATCAGGAAGAAATGGAAGGCTCACTTGAGCTGGGGGGCTATGGTCAGAAAGATAACGCTCGTCGAGACGAACTCGCGGCGCCATCTTCCTAGCCCGCTTCCACGGCAAGTCGAGCCTCGCTGTGGCGCGTTCCATAACCTCCAATAGCTCATTATACGCAGGGCAGGAGGATTGGGAGGGCTCAGTCTCAACTTCTTCGCCCCCCTCAGACATCACCTGCTCTTCCTGGGCCGAACCCAGCAGAGCACTGGCCGCTGGATCAGATGATGTTAGGGAAATCACATCATAGTCATCCAGCAGCTCACCCTCGTCCGCGGCCAACGAGCAGGAGAGGGAAAGCCCCTCTTTAAACTCATCGGCCAGATCCGCCTGTGATCCCCATTAACTCATTATCCTCCGTGCCTCAGCAGCGGCGGGTCCTGAAGTGCGGGGAGCAGACGGCTGCCCTTCCTTCCTCAAAAAGAGAGACAGACAAGAGTGGAGCTTTTTCATCGAAAAACGCTCACAGTGGACGCAGATTGATGCCTCTTTTTACTGTGGTCGCACTGGTAGTGACATCATAGGCTGCTCCGGCCAACGTGTTGTTGTTGTTTTGAATGTATGCTTCAGGCATGGGTCACATTGAGGCGTTCCCCATAGCGACCCCTAGAGGACGCAGTTCGAAGTTCCCTCGAAATGGAACAATATTTTTCACAATGCAAGGCAATCATATTTTTAGAAGGATGTCTTTAGTACTAAAATATTACTTAGACACACACTTGATCATGTCTGACAAGATGGTTGTGCTTCCTGATACCGAACAAACCCCCACAATCCTTTGAGGTGACGAAAGTCCACCAGTGTCAGTTCTCTAGTATTTATCTCTCATGTTCACATCATTCTTCCCACATCACTGTGATGCTATCTGTGTATTTCGGTTTATTTGAGATTGTGTGCATTGATTAGCAGTGATTTGTCGAATACTTTGATCATGCTGAAGTGTTCACAGATTGCACTACTTTAATCTGCTCTTGGTTCTCGATCTGTTCTGAGGCTTTGATTAATTTACGACACACTACAATCAGACCCAAAGCATTCTCCGCGGTTGCTTTTATTGTTACAGATGACAAGAGAATGAAGAAGAAACAAATTTATTATCTGTTCTGACTCTGAGACAAATGGTAGAAAAATTGGTTGGTTCTGATTAATAGACGTTATTGTGGGAGTGATGCACATTTTTTTTTTTTTATAAAAAAAGGATATGCTCCAGATGGAAAATATTTAACTAGCTTTTTGAATGAAAAGAAACATCCATCAGCTTTCAATGAGAAACATACACAAAACACACAACATTATTGATGTATTGGATTTGTGAAAGTAAGCATATGAGCCTGTTGTTGACTCCTGTGTGGACATTTTCTCTTCCAGTGACGTATTTTGTAGGCCAAAACCCTGAAACGAATAGCATTGCACAGTTCAATCATTCTAAAGTCTATAGATATATGATAATATATATATATAGATACCTTTTTTTTTGGTTAAATGCCTGATATAAGGTCTGTGGTGAACACAAGCTCAAGATATTTTCATTTTTATTCAATGACATAGCATAAAAATTTGTGATTTCTTTTAGCTTTTACTCGTCTCGAAAGAGGCGATTGCTAACAAATGTCTAAAAAGGTTTGTTAAATAAAGACTGAAAGAGTTTTCAGAAGGTAAGTGGTGGCGATGCTAAAGTCATGCGACTGTGGTGCAGTTAATTTATAGCTTATGTTTAGCTTTTTACTTCTGGCGATTGTATTTAGGCATTATAATTCATAAAGTATTGTTAATTTGGGAAGATTATCATGATGAACAAAACATGTAAGAATCACTAACTTTTGTTGATCACAGAACTTATTTTCTGCAATAATCTAAATGCCAAAAGAAAACTCCTATTGGGTCTTTGTTGAGGGAACCAGGCTGATGCTAACTTCTGAGCTGGCCTACAAATATAAGTCATCACCAGGGTTTGAAATTAACTTTTTCACTCACCATCCAATTTGCAAAATGTTTATGTTAACAGAAATTAACCAGATTAACTACGTCACAGCTTCATATATATAAATATATGTATTATCAAATCTGAATATCTGCAAGATTTTTTAATAAGACATTTAAGACATTTAAGACCTTTTAAGACCTGCACAAATAAAATTTATACCATATATACAGTTCAGTTACAGGTTTTCACACAAGCAAAACGTTTTCAGCACACATTTCAGCCTTTAAACCATTTTTAAGAAAAGGGATTATTCAACAGTATCAATTATTACATTTAAACAATTATAACCAATCAATTATTATATTAATTGAATAATATATAAATATATCTTAATGTATTAATTGTATAGACTTTTAAAATGCATGTCAATCCACAGGTTCAAATTTATAACTGAGTGTTTGCTGCATAAAAATATGGGTTGATTTTCGCTATGGTTTGCACAAAAACAGCACATTCATTCTCTGCCAGCAGGAGGTGCTTTTGTAGTGGCATAATATAGCAGTTTCCACGGTAACGGCTGTACAGTGCAACACCTAACTTTGAAACGTGCAGCGCTCATATTTATTCAATGAAATCATAGCCTTTTGAAGTTTAATCACCACTATTCTTGTCTTTCCATCCCCAAATGTAAGACCTCTTGAAATCATAATTAAGACTTAGTTGTACCATTTAAGGCTTGTATGACCTTAAATTTAATATAACTAAATCAATCAAAGTGCATGATATCAGGAGAGTTCAGCTGGACAGTAAGAAATGACAGTGTCTGAGTCCTCAGTTGTTTTTTCACTTCAATGCAAACAAAATGAGCGCGGTACATTCACGTAAACTAGGTATGTGCAGATGCTACGCAATTAGACTGTATTTAATATATCATGAAGACTCACAAGTTCAGTATTTGCTCTAAATCTGCGGAGATTTGACTTACATTAACTTCCCCAAGAATTGAATGAGTGAAGAAAAGTAACCCGCCAAACTGACTAGTGAATAACCCGCATTTGGTGTTAATTTCAAACCATGGTCATCACTGCACCACTCTACTGGCTGAGACAGTGGTGGAGTGCTTAAAAATGCCTGGAGATTCAAATTCCCAGACAATTAAAATGTATGCTGCACCCATGTTAGCAATCCAGTTGAGGCTTAAACTGCCATGGAACAACTTCAAACCATCACATAAATATTAAAATGAAACACTCTAAAAGGACAGATAAGGATCTTAATTGATGTCTAAATGTGTCCACAGCTCTGCCTAAGAATGCAGGCCTTGAGTATCCAGAGGTGAATGTTAAGCAGTATGAGCCTACATTACAGTGAAATGGCCCATTATTCCTTAATACACTTTAATGTTGTGTAAAACACATTTAAACTCAATTTAATCTCCACTTATCATATGTGATCGTGAAGTACTACCACATAATGGTGTCATATTAAAACAAAAGACTAGGAAGCTTCAGGGGGTTGTATTTCAACTGAAATTCAGTGTAATTCTCAGGTTCTTAGATGTTGGAGCACTGGCATAAAATAGACAATATATTTAAATTTATTTCATATTAAATTATGTGTTATTATCTTGTTATAACATGAACATGATTTTTTTATTGCTGTTCTGAACATATATTTTACACACAAATCAATTCAAGCAGTATTTAAAAACCAAACAAGAAATAGTCAAATTAAATAAACGTGTTAAACACATTAAACACAACAATGATATTAAATGTTTCATTGAATTGTAGTTATTACATATTTATTAATGTGTTATTATCTTGTTATAACAAATTTAATGCAATCACGATTAATCACAGTTTTTGTAGCTAACATGTTAATGGAGTCCTAAAATATTAATACATGTTAAATAGCAATTTTAGTAATACTAAATGTTATATAGTACTTTTTTTTTTTGATGTAAACTGAACGGATTGAGCCATAAATCCAGCAAAGATAAGAAGACTTTATCTTAAATATCCTCACTAAAAATTTGAGTTATCCAGCACACAATGCTGTGTAGATTGCTTGTCTTTTCTCCATGTGAGATATTCCACCGAGAGGCCCGTGTGCAATGAAGGAGATCAGTCCAAAACAAACATCTCCTGGCCTTACCCATAGCTCAGCCACTGATAATGATGCTGGAAACTACAGCAGGCAGGTGGCTGTCCATTTTAATTCACATTCTCATTATATTGACAAACGCAGGAAGCTGACAGTCTTTGTGAAGCCATACAGCAGTTTAACAGGATAAATCTCTCACACAGACCAACATGTGAAGATATTTAAAAAAGCTGCTAACTGTTCGATTTACAAAAAACAGACACGTAGGTTGTGCCATGAGAAAGAAACAGAGAGATTGTATGAGCACAAGGAAAGGAGCATCCGCAGGGAAGGGTGAGTGATTATGTATGCATGTTTGTGAGTGTGCGTAATTGCAGAAAGTCTCTTGGGTCTCTATTGTTAGACTTGTCAAAATGCCTTTGATTAGGACTTATATAAATATATATAACACATAACTGCATCTTTTTGAAATATCAAATGTGCCTTGTCTGTATATTCTATCCACACATAAATATTATATATATATATATATATCTTTATTGATTGTTAGCACAATTTTCTATCGCATATTTCATGAAAGTGTTAGTGAGGGGTGTAAAACACATTAACGCAACATAGCATGTTGCAGATTTTCAAAAAGTCCACTGCACATGCCTGATCTGAGCACTCGGATGTCGAAGGAAATAACAAAAGAGTTTGATGAAGATCTGGAAATCTCTGAGCAGAATACTGGAAATGCAGACCTCCTATAGTAACACTTTATTTTAAGGAACCAATTCTCACTAGTAACTAGCATGTATATCACTAGCATATTGGCTGTTTGTTAGTACTTATAAAGCACATATTAATGCATTATTATTATGACCATATTTTAGATCCCATACTCCTACCGATACCTAAACTTAACCAACTATCGTACGAACTATAAAGCATCAAATTGGGAGCAAGAGTCGTGGTTAATCGTAAAATAGAGTAGTGATAAATAAATAAGCTTTGTCTGAAATAATCCCTAACTCAATTATAATAATCCTGTTACCTATGGTACAACAATAAGTCTTGCATTTCCACGTGCCATAAAACAACATGTAGCTAGTGTATTTACCTTTTGCAGTTAAATTATTAATTATTATTTTATTATGATGACAGATTAGTTATCGTTAGAATAGGGAACACTAATTCCCTTTTTGCCACTCGACTTTGCCTCAAACAAACTCCTAATTTGCTGCTTATTAATCGTAAGAAATTAATTGTTAAGCATTAGGTATGGGGTCGATTAGTTGATCTAGATAAGTAATGCAGAATAGGCATTACTATGTGCTTTAAGTACTAATAGCACCAGCTTCTACGTACTATGCATGCTAATAAGCAACTAGTTAATAGCGAGAATAGGTCCTTAACATAAAGTGTTACCCCAAAAATACATTGTATGGGTCAAAACTATTGATTTTTCTTTTATGTCAAAAATCATTAGGATATTAAGTAAATATCAGGTTCCATGAAGATATTATGTAAATTTCCAATTGTAAATATATAAAAACTTAATTTTTGATTAGTAATATGCGTTGCTGAGAACTTCATTTGGACAACTTCAAAGGGGTGGTTTTCTCAATATTTAGATTTTTTTGACCCTCAGATTCCAGATTTTCAAATAAAATTTGTATCTCAGCCAAATATTTTCCTATCCTAACAAACCGTACATCAATAGAAAGCTTATTTATTCATCGTTCAGATTATGTATAAATCTAAATTTTAAAAAAAATGTGCCCTTATGACTGGTTTTGTGGTCCAGGGTCACATATATGAAATATATTGCCTTTAGGATGTAGTATATAGGAGCACATACTGCAGAAACTAACATATTTAAAGGGATCCTATTATGCCTTTTAAATTGTTCAACTTTAGTTAAAGGTGCAGTAGGAGATCTTGGAAAATGCTAACTTTAGCCTGATCGCTCTGAAAGCGAACGTCCCACCCTCCCTGCAATCGCCGTCCAAAGCCACACCCTCTGAATGCATAGACGCTCACAGACCAGAATACCAGAGACAACATTACAATAGGCTACATCAGCGCTTCCCAATTCCAGCCCATATTCCGAAGTGAAGTAAACTTCAACGGATTTCCCCTGCTCAGGGAGTAGGGAGCAATGAACACTGTGTAGGGATCATATAGATTGGAACACAGTTAATGCACGTAGCTCACTTCTAACGAGCTGGTTTTCTGAATCGGGTGTGTTAACTAAGCGAGACATGCAAAATATGCAGAGCGGGGGCGCGAGGACTGGGATTGGGAACCGCTGGGCTGCATCGTGTCATTCACCGGTGAGAAAACTTTAAAGGTACTACAATACCAGAAGTAAGTTCTGGTTGGTAGCGAAATAGTTTTGTCTGCCCTCTACCGCGCTGTCTGCACAACATCTTGACGCTCTGATGACGGGTCCCGCGGTCCGGGGTCCCCCTGCAGCCCGAACCGCGCCGTGTGCAGAGTATGCTTAGTACGTACTTGACAGGCAGGTAGGAAAGCCAATTAAAACACTCGGACCGAACATTTTGATTGGACGAACATTTATTGGTCCTATTCCTTCCACAAATAATAATAGATAAATTACTTAACCACTTAACTTAATGATTGCTATAGGGATGAGAAGAGACTTTCAACCAGCATAACAAAAAATGTTTCTGAAGACAATCACCTATTGCATCTTTAAGTGTTCATCCGGACTACAGCACGATTTTTCTGGATATTGTGAAGTCACATTGTCACTCATTTAATTATTTCCCACTCATGGATTCACAAAAAAGGGGGTGAGGCCTGGTTGAGCTGCATTTGAGACCATCGACTGCTAACCAAAAAAAAACACTCTGAAACATCCTGTAGAATCTGTGCTTGCAAAGGTTCTGCATGATCCTCTGTTAGTAAACATCCTCAGGGTCTGAACCAGGCTCGTATCGCTAAATTTAAGCCATCATTAATATTTATATCTGAGCAGATGAAACTTGCGGTTATGGTAAGGGGTGAGTCATTTCCGGAACACGCTCTAAGTGGTGCAACTATCACAACGCACAAGGCCAGCTAACCAAACAGAATACATTTCATATTTCAGAAGGAGGGGAAACTGGAAATATACAGAGTGTTTGAGACATAAAGAGAGGTGCTGCAATAATGTACAACATGTGAAAAATAATTGGAAGTTATGGAACAATCAAGCATGAAAACCTATTATAACCTATCAAGACTTCATAAAAGGGCATAATAGGACCGTATTAAATAAATAAATGAATAATTATAGTATAGGTTTTAGGACAGTTATCATTTACTTTCATGGGGATCAATTTGTCATTGAAGTACACTGTAGCTAAGCAAACCCACATAAATGCATAACAATCCCGACAACAAAGGATTTATTTTTATTTTTATGAAGACTATCTGTACTGTCTATAGGCAATGTATTTGATTGTCTTTTTAATTGCTCATTAATTTAACTATGAAAGTTGAAAATGTTTCAGTACAGAAGAAAAACACTGCCTATTCAGTGTCATCCAGAACCAGATTTGCACACTGTAGCATGCCACTGCATGCCATGTCACGTCTGCGACACAAATGTCTTGTATGCATACATACATCTTGTATAACATACACATGTGATTTGCTTGTACAAAGCAGGCTCTGAACAAGCA
Source organism: Sinocyclocheilus anophthalmus (assembly GCA_018155175.1). NCBI lineage: Eukaryota > Metazoa > Chordata > Actinopteri > Cypriniformes > Cyprinidae > Sinocyclocheilus > Sinocyclocheilus anophthalmus. The sequence goes on along the minus strand of JADLZN010008366.1, from coordinate 376,270 downwards.
CTGTTCTTCCATCGGTTTCACTGTATCATTTTAACCTGAAATCTCGCTGTGCCCAATGTAGAGTATAATTAGGGGTATAACGATTCATCGATATGGCTCGATACATCAATACGATGTCTGACGATACGATGCATTGATGCCATCGATGTAAAATATTGATATCTGTAGTATAAATAGGCACCTTTATTTTGGCAGGGGCGTCGCCCATTTTCCACAATAATGTCCGGCTCTTGCATTACCGCCAACGCGTGCATTCTCGTTCAAACTCACGTATAAGGACTCGATATAAGGACTGCCCTTAAAGCAAGTCAAGTCAAGTCACCTTTATTTATATAGCGCTTTTAACAATACAGATTGTGTCAAAGCAACTGAACAGCATTAATTACGAAAATATAGTGTGTCATATGCAAAATGAAATAGTGAAACCCCCAGTTTTCAGTTAAGACAGTTTTCATTCACTTGAATCCAGTGATAGTCATCACTCCAGCTCAGTTCAGTTTAAATAGTTTCTTTGCAATCATTTGCAATCAAGTCCACGATATCGCTGGAAATTAAGTGTCCACAACTAAGCAAGCCAGAGGCGACAGCGGCAAGGAATTAAAACTCCCATCGGTGACAGAATGGAAAAAAACCTTGGGAGAAACCAGGCACAATCGGGGGCCAGTTCTCCTCTGACCAGACAAAACCAGCAGTTCAATTTCAGGCTGCAGCAAAGTCACATTGTGCAGAGGACTGTTTATTGAACTTGTGTCTTTGTTGTATTGTATTTATTTTCTGCTATTGCTTGTAATTTTGTTATCTGTAGAAAATATTTTAGCACTAAGCCCATAGCAGCCAGAATTGTTTTTCCAATTGTTTATTTACTTTATTAAAAAAAAAAATTGTTTATGCCTATTTTTTAGTTGTAAATGTCCCAATTGGATGTGAAAATTTCAGATAAATGTTCATGTTATATATTTTGTTTGCATTTGTGAGTTAATAAAAATGTAGATGTTTGTTTAAAATATATATATAATATCATAATATCGATATATCGATCGATATACTCCTGTATCGAATCAAATCGTAATTGTATCATAGAATTTTTGAGGTATCGGCAAATGTCGTATCGCTGGGTATGAGAATCGATATCGTATCGTATCGTGACAAACCATCCGGTTTACACCCCTAAGTATAATGCGCTGTAATCATGCATGCTATTATTTGACTTAAATTCAAAGTAATAAAATAATATAATAAATATTTATCAATCCACAAAGTGAAGTTTAATAAAGATAGAACTGTGTATGCATTCTCTACATACATTGTGCAACAACAATAAATGATCACTAAATTAAATTCATGTTAAATATAGCCTGAATTCATAAAAATACTGCAAACTGAAAATCGCCAATACCTGAATTGCACTACTTGAAGTATTTTATTTAAATTTGCATTAAAAAAAAAAAAAAAAATGGACTATGTGGCACATGAAATTCGAAGTCCTCCATGATCATTCATTTAGACAATTTATTCCTGAAACTGACATGGTAACACTCTAAGGTGTAGTTACATGTACTTAGTATAGAAATGACAGTTAATTATGCATAATTACATATAACCTAACCCTAAACCAAACCTAACCCTAACATAATGAGTACGTACATTGTATTAATTAATTCTCCTACAATCTGTAACCATGTCACCTAAAATACAGTGAAAAAACCATTGACATTACAAACGTACAGTACATTCGATATGTATTTATATACATTCATAATTAAACGTATTACATTAAAATGTATAATTATTATTTTAAAAATTGTACACCTTAGTGTTATACTTATACACCAGAGGCTTAATTATATATATCATTTACATTTTAAAACTATAATGATCTGAACATAAAGTCAAAAATGTCAAATTTCAATATTTTAGTGTGAATATTTTTCTGCACATTATAACTGTGCCACCTAGTATCATCTAAAATTGCCAAGACAAAAGAGTGTCAGTTGTGTGTTTTTAAACTAAGTTTTAGCAAGACAAAGGATTCAGCCATTTTAATCCAAAACTATTTCAAATGAAATTTCCAGTGATTTGAGATGTGCTTGGAAGGGTTAAATCGCAAGGGTCTACAAACATCATTGTACCTCTCCACAGGTGGGGCTGCTCTCTTTAACTGCTGCTCTGATTCCATCAGGAGCTGTGATTCACTTCCTCCGACTATCTCATCTCAACAGTCCAGGGGTCCTCTTCACAGGACCCAAGAACAGAACAACTCACTGAGGATTGATGAGACCAAGATTGCAGAGGAAATATGAGAATATGCCAGTAAGGGTTTTGAAACCAAAAACTGGCCGCACATTCCACGAAGACTTTCTCTACAAACTAAAAAGACGATGATAGCAGCTGAGACGGTCAGCAAACATTTTCTCACCGACTCTTACGGAGAGACAGATGTGACTGAGGAACAGCAGCCTAGAAAGTGAGCAAAGGTGTGCTCCTCTCTGTGAAAGGTTGCCACAGATTGTTTTGATACTGAGGGATAAGAGAGAGAAAGAGAGGGAGCGAGAGAGAGGTCGGGCTGCTTTCCCAGTGAGCCTGCTCCTCTTTTTGATCATAATATCTTTTGAAGCATAGAATGTGGCATACTATACGTGCAAGATAATAAGATGCCTCAGAGCAGAGAAGGACAAAGAAAGCAAACCTCCAGAGAAGAGGAGGACTATATCTGGCCAATACGTCTGCTGTGTTCTCCACCTGCTTTCATAGGCTAGAATATTCTATAATTTAATGTGTCAGCCTTAGGGCAGTATGTTCAGCACGGGGAACGCTTGGCTTCCAGATGGTGGCCACCTAAAATGGTCATAATCTTCAGCTACTATGATATTGAAGCAGATCACAGAATATTTCATGGCTGAAATCTTGATTTTGTTAAAGCTAAGAGTGTTATTTTCATGCAGAACGTTTTATGGCAGGTCTTTTTGATAGAGAGAAAGCTGTATATTTATGATTGTTTTTTTTTGTTTGTTGTTTGTTTGTTTGTTTGTTTTTTGCTTTTTTGAACAATAATACCATATTATTTCAAATGTCTGGCTTTACAGGGTTAACAAATACAAGTTTAGATTTTAGTATTGTATTAATAAATGCTGATATTAACATTAACTAAGATAAAAAAACTTGTACTGTATGTGAGTTTTTTGTTGAGTATCATATCTGACACCTCTGGCTCATATATCATGATATAGGAGAATATGAAGCTCATTTATCAACAGGCCAAACGAAGAAAAACTAGAAATTTGGGGACCAAAAGAATCTTATAATGTAATTTGCAAAACATGATGATTAGGGCATAATATGAACTAATAAACATTCCACTCACAAGCATAATGGTCTCATATCTGAACTCTATTTTACAAGATCAGATCTGCTTCATTCAGTAAGTGTTCATCTTGAAATGTATTACTACCCTATAAAATATATTTCTTCATCTATGAAACTTATACCTTTACTTTATTAAGACTCCACAACCCCAGACATTTTAAACACTTTTTTAATTATACGAAAAGGCATTTTTCTTGCTATTTTTACAACAGTATTTTCAGCAAAGTTTTGATCATGCTCATAATTTAGAGACATTAGAAATTTGCGTATCAAATATTATTAAAACCCTTAACTGTCACCGTCCCACCTGTGGGACGTTTGCCGCTCTTTTTGTTGTTGTCTTTTTTCTCTATCAAATATTTTATCAATCATCATAAATCATATATAATTTGAAAGCTTAGAAGCCCAAAATTCATCCTGTGAAAACCATTTCGAAATCAAACATTGCGTTACCATGGAAATGGTACTTTATAATCTTGTGGCAAAAGGTGTCATATACAAAGAATTACTGCCTTTTAGAATCACACTTTTTTAGATCTTGACAAAATAACATATCATTGGAACGGGCTGAGTCTCAGGATTGGTGGGTATTTTGAGATATAAGTAATTTGACATATGGATAATCTAGACATTTGTGACATATAAAATGCATTAAAAAAAATGCAATGGAGTTTGGGTGTCACCCGGTGGCTGTTTTTGGTATAAGGCCCTAAATAAAATCTCACAGAAACCTCAATTTTTTTCATATCAACTTCATATTTGTAACATAACTTATTTAGACATAAGGCTATAATTGTATACGAATTTTAGAGTAAAACCTGATATGTAAAATATTTATTATGTATAAAATGAAATAGAATGAATATAGTGCATTTTCTTTACAGTAAATTTAAACTACTATAACTTTTTTATACTTACATTTTTTTTTTAAATTCCACTTTTGGGATAATTTGCTGATTTTCTTCTTTAAAAAGAGACCAAAAAAGTGTTCATAAATTACAACAATTTAAATTTGGATAGTGCACCTGCACGCCTATTTTAAAAAATGGGGGGTTAACCGTTAAGGGGAGTAGGCTTTATAGGGTTAATATGATTTAATGGATCTGAGCAAACGTAGCAATAAACAGGTATATGTTTATTAACTAGTGTTAAAAAAGATTTAGAAATACTGTAACAAATGTATTGCCCATTGTTATTTAATGTTAGTTAACACATTAAACAACAACATTAACTAATTGAACCTTACTGTTAAGTGTTGAAAAAAACATTTTCTCTGCAAAGAAGCGTACGAACTCAAGCTTGATTTCACTGGCATTGCGTGCAACATTTTCAGTATTGTCGCAATGGGCAAACTCTTTTTTAATGGACAGTTTTCTCTTTCAGGCTGGAGGAGACTTTTGCTATATATAAATTAGTTAAAGTTAGCTAACTGGTTGACATGTTTATAGCTAACCTCCTGTATAATCTGGTTTGATGACAGACATTTAGAGCAAACTCTATCGCCCCCTCAGGTTTGTCACTGCCAGATAAAAGAACACACATTAAGCCTGCCTGCGGTGCATTTGCCAAACATTTATGCAGCATAACACGCTCTCATCGAGCATGTTTCAAAGTAAAATCCCACTGACTACCCAAAATGGAATAATTTTTACAGGACAGGCGAAGTATATTGAGGAACATAGTGCATAACAGAGTGATCAAAGGATTAAATCTGTGCGCTCCCATTAGTGCAGTCATCCAGCTCAAACTCCCCAGTGCCTCATCAGACACTCGCTAGCGGCCATTTCAATAAACCTCAACATATATTATTAAAATCCTTTTTTCAGCAATAGAACCCTAAGATGCTAAAAACCACCAACAGTTTCAAGATCTAGAGAATGCAGCACTTGAAATCGCCATTCTGAACTCTTCAGCAGAATCTCACATAGGTGGCCTGACATTACAGCATACCCACACCATCTCATTCCAGCCGGGAGTAAAGTCTGTCATTACACGTCACTGATTCAAAATGCTCTAAACTGTAAAAAAACATGGACGATTTTTTTTTTTAAGGGCATTTGAAGTGCAAAATTCAAAATACAGGTAAAACTAAAAAAATTATAAAAAAATAGAAAAGCACAATATGGAAAATGCCTTCATATTAATATAATACTTTGTGCCCTATATTGCAAATTGTATTTAAAGTGCATAAGAAGCAAACAATCCACCGGTATATCTTAGCATTGCTACCGAAATGTATAAATAATTAACCTCCCTCCATCGATACGAAAATCTCAGGCTGGGCCAACCTCTTTAGTAATTAAACTCGGGTGTCTGGAATGCCATACTCTAGACATTGTGTACCCATGAATTTCTTAAACGGCTGTCCACACTCTCGTATGTGCTCCCCTACAATAATCCCGTGCATCATAGTCCCCTTACCCCACTCAGCTCTTTGAGATAGTATTCTTAATAGAAACAGAATATAACTTGGGAACCTGGATACGAAACCTTGCATCACCACGCTTAAGGCAAATTGGATGTTAGTAAGAAATAAAAGACTCATGGGGACAATAATAATCATAATAATACAAAAATGCAATATATATAGTCTATCATATATCTATATACAAACCCATCCAAACCTGCGTTGGGGACACTGTACAATTGTGAGTAAAAAAGAGAATGGAATCATCAAATCGCCTAAACTTATATTTTATTCACAATATAATATAGATAACATTTCAAATGTTGAAAGTGAGACATTTTGTCATGCCAAATATTGGCTCATTTTTTTGATTTCATGAGAGCTACACATTCCAAAAAAAAGTTGGGACAGGTAGCAATAAGAGGCCGGAAAAGTTAAATGTACATATAAGGAACAGCTGGAGGACCAATTTGCAACTTATTAGGTCAATTGGCAACATGATTGGGTATAAAAAGAGCCTCTCAGAGTGGCAGTGTCTCTCAGAAGTCAAGATGGGTAGAGGATCATCAATTCCCCCAATGCTGCGGCGAAAATTGTGGAGCAATATCAGAAAGGAGTTTCGCAGAGAAAAATTGCAAAGAGTTTGAAGTTATCATCATCTACATTGCATAATATCATCCAAAGATTCAGAGAATTTGGAACCATCTCTGTGCGTAAGGGTCAAGGCCGGAAAACCATACTGGATGCCCTTGATCTTCGGGCCCTTAGACGGCACTGCATCACATACAGGAATGCTACTGTAATGGAAATCACAACATGGGCTCAGGAATACTTCCAGAAAACATTGTCGTGAACACAATCCACCGTGCCATTCGCCGTTGCCGGATAAAACTCTATAGGTCAAAAAAGAAGGCTTATCTAAACATGATCCAGAAGCGCAGCCGTTTTCTCTGGGCCAAGGCTCATTTCAAATGGACTGTGGCAAAGTGGAAAACTGTTCTGTGGTCAGACTAATCAAAATTTGAAGTTCTTTTTGGACGCCATGTCATCCGGACTAAAGATGACAAGGACAACCCAAGTTGTTATCATCGCTCAGTTCAGAAGCCTGCATCTCTGATGGTATGGGGTTGCATGAGTGCGTGTGGCATGGGCAGCTTACACATCTGGAAAGGCACCATCAATGCTGAAAGGTATATCCAAGTTCTAGAACAACATATGCTCCCATCCAGACGTCGTCTCTTTCAGGGGAAGATCTTGCATTTTCCAACATGACAATGCCTGACCACATGTTGCATCAATTACAACATCATGGCTGCTTAGAAGGATCCGGGTACTGAAATGGCCGCCTGCAGTCCAGATCTTTCACCCTAGAAAACATTTGGCGCAAAAAAATCCCATTTAAAAAAAAGGAAAAAAGGAAGATGCGACAAAGAAGACCTAAGACAGTTGAGCAACTAGAAGCCTGTATTAGACAAGAATGGGACAACATTCCTATTCCTAAACTTGAGCAACTTGTCTCCTCAGTCCCCAGACGTTTGCAGACTGTTATAAAATGAAGAGGGGATGCCACACAGTGGTAACTTTTTTTGAGATGTGTTGATGCCATAATTTTAAATCAACTTATTTTTCCCTTAAAATTATACATTTTCTCATTTTAAACATTTGATATGTCATCTATGTTGTTTTCTGAATAAAATATTGAAATGTGAAACTTCCACATTGCATTCTGTTTTTATTCACAATTTGTACAGTGTCCCAACTTTTTTGGAATCGGGTTTGTATATATATATGACGGGGCTGTTGAATGCTTGAATCTGATTGGCTGATGGACATTCTAAGGTGTGTAATTACTTTCAGGGAAGTAGTTCCAGGCAGGTCTTGACCACAATACATGTTCATATCACTTCGCCAAGCGATTTCAGTTATTTCAAAGGTCCTTACAGCCTAAAAATGGCCAACAAATAAATACAGTAACCAATAGGATAAAAATTACAGATTATTTCCATGTTTTGACACAAAATTATGTTTTATTATGTACGGAACCCTCATACTCTATTTCTCCTGCTCTCTCTCGCTTACAGACGCACACACATACAGTAAAGACACACACTTGCACTCACAGAAACACACGCGTTATAGTTGTTAGGGCTACTCTTACGATTTTATCAGTAAAATAGTTTAGCAACTTAAAAGCTACATGACATTTCTAACAAACGAGGTAACAGCGGTGCTGTTCTTGAAGAAAATGACCTTAAAAGTTTAATTATTAGTAGAGACGCTGCTGCAGAACACTGTTGAGAGACGCACAGACTCAGAGACACAGGAAATTCACATGCTTAATCTCTCTCTCTCTCTCTCTGATAACTTAAATATTAACTGCATAAGTCTGCTATAATGGCTCAAGCCTCCGTTGATAGGTCTAAAATGACATTTTGGAATTAGCAACACAGGCGTTGGATGAGATGTTTAAGAAATTAATCCTACACACAAGAGCATTTCAAGGACGAAAAAAAAAAACCGAATGAATGAATAAATGCCTTGAAATATATCATATGATCAATGTGAGCTGTGGTAACCATAGTATAAGCGGAATAATTCACTCTGGTCCATTGAATTATTAGTAAATAATGCACACCTGAGGTTCGTGTACCCCATCGGGTTTACATTACTTTCTAATAATTCAATGGCCCTTCGTCAGTTATTCCTTACTTATACTATGGGGCCATTGAATGCTTGAATCTGATTGGCTGGCTAACATTCTAAGGTGTGCAATTATTTTCATGGAAAATAAATATAGTAAACAATATTATAAAAAAGACAAATTATTTCTGTGTTTTTGCCACAAAATGTTATTATTTATTATGTACGGAAAGCACTCTATTTCTCCCGCTCTCTCTCCCTTAGAGACACACACACATACAGTACGGACACACACAGAAACACAGATGCGCACAGAAACAATATATACAGTATACAATAACCTACATAACTGAATAACATGTGGACATTTCTCTTTTTGCATATTACAGTAAAACAAGAAAGAAATCTCATTCACTAATAATTGTGAGGGTTATATGCATGGGTCATTGCTAATTCAAAGCAAATGTATATGCATTTAAATCTGTTCTTAACCTTATTCTAATGTTAATGCATTTGGAGTATTCTAAATGAGTGAACACACAAAGAGGTGTGTTCGACTTGAAGATCGATCGGTGTATGACATCAAAGTATGGCGAGAGAAAGCATAAGGAACTCCACTCTCATCTTATGCTCTTGCAGTACTTTGATTGACACACACCTATCGGTCCTAGGCAGCGTCTGCTTCAATTCGAACACATCTAAGCAGGTCCTTCAGAGACATCAAGTTGGCACGCTACCCACGTGTTGCCAAGTCCGTCACATTTGAATATCTGAACCCCTCCAAAAAACATGTATTTTACCCCCTGGAACGCGATTTTTACCGGTGGAACCCCCCCTGTAAACGAGATTGGGCTAGTTTTGAGTAGCAATTGGGCGGGTTTTGTTGTGAAAACCTGGCAACCCTGGCACACTAACGTTACACGTGGAAATATTTCAAAGCGTATATAATGAACGTACTTCAAACGTACTCCATCAGCAGAAAAAGAAAATAAATAAAACAGTAAACAGCCAAAGGACGTAACTTAGAATGGGAGATGGATCGGTTTGTGAAAGGGAAGAGAAAAGCCATAGATGAAGTCGCACAGACCCAGGCAGGTGCTGGTCATTCAAAAGCTAAATGCAGAACATATGACGAGGCATATCTTGCTCTCGGCTTCACTCACCGTGTCTATACCGGACACTGGACACTGGATGCGACAAAGCGACCGTTGCAAATAATTGTAACTTTGTGTCAGTACGTCATAAATATAACAAGGCATCAGTTTAATGTCTGGTTTTGTCGTGTCGTGTCACGCCACATCCAGTGTAGACAGCATCACTGATTATAATGGGTTGGGTTCTACTACTGTATTTTACTGGGGGGCATATTTTTTTATAGGTTTAAAGGGGGGCGCGACCAAAAAAGTCTGAGATCCACTGGTCTAAAGTTAACAGACAGTAAGTGTTTAAAAAGTGCAGTCCACATGTTTACATAAATTTAGGTGACCGTGATTTCACCAAGTGCAACATGTTCCTGGATCAACATCCTTGTTGATCCTGGAACAACATTCCAATCAACCAATCAGAATTGAGGGATAACTTTTCAGGAAATATCTGTTTTAGGTTTAGATCAGGGTTAGGTGCTTCTATACTCTTGTTAATGAGCTATCATTTCATACTGATTTTAGGAATATATTATGGGTAGGGTTAGGTTTAGGGGGGTTTAGTCTATTTTTTTTGACAGTAATGTTGATCCAGGATCAACAAAAGATGTTGATCCAGGAACATGTCTTACTTGGCAAAATCACGGCGACCATATGTTTATTACAGTGACTTTGAATGACCTAAAGTAGTGTGGTAAAGGAAAAGATTTGTTTTTATATTTCTGCAATCTAATTTAGTTTGTGCAATTTGTTACTGACTTTCATATTAATTTTTACACCAGGCTTATTTGTCAGTGCTTTATGTTGTGATCATTATTACATGCTTACAAGTTTGGAAGTTCAACAAATTAGTCAATATACTGTGATTGTAGTTGTTAAATAAAAATGTCATTCATATCAATTCATGCATCACCTAATTTCATCGTAACATATAGGCCTGACCTACAGAAAATAACATTTATGTTTAATCTATCTGATTTTGTGTTGGTCATACTATACAATGATTTATAGCTTGTCTTTGTTGAGTAATACAGAACATAGCAAGCTTTAAAAAATAATTGCATATTAAATTGCAATCGCAATATTGGTAAAAAAAATTGCAATTAGATTATTTTCCAAAATCGTTTAAGACCTAGTCCAAACCATCTCCACATCCTAAGTTTCAGCATTATGACACTCTCTAAATATGTGTGCCATCCTGAGAGCACACACTGCAAGATCCTTGAGCATGTATAACATTTAATCTTAACATGATTATAAGGCCATCCAATGTATATGGTTTTGGCATACGTTTGGTTTCAGTTGTTCCTACAATATTAGTAGATTTAGAATACATTTTAGCACTTTACTGATTAAACATGGTCTGTTTGTGAAAATGTTTGTATTTGATTTCACACACAAATTTAAGTGTATGCACGACTAGTGAATGAGACCCTCTGTTCTAGATCAAATAGCAGTAGATTACAGTTATTTGGCTTGTAACAATAGCAAATCAATAGCCGCTGAAGAAGCCAGCTGTGAAAGTAGAGATGTAAAGAACCTAAAACCCCAAACACAAAACTATTTTAGTCACAAGGGGTTTATATATGGTTATGTTAGATATGGTTCTAAATTTCTGTAATTAAATTAGATAGGTTCATTTTATGTTCTTTAAAGTGTAATGTTCTTGAACTATTGAGTTCTGTTTTTTTGTTTTTGTGACCGTGTCTCTGTAGAGCATTATACGGAATCAATAAAGGCAGTTTATCAAACCGTCAATCACTCACACTGCCACTCAATACATCAGCACCTGCTAAAAGAGCATACGTGTTCAGTTCTCTGAACGTCTGCTGTTCCTGTAGGAAATCTGACTGCAATGGATCACAGGCATTGTCAGGGCCAGGATGCTTTGAAAGCATCCTGTTCTCTCGCTCTCTCTCTCTCTCTAGTAATCTGGTCTAGTCTTGCTATCTACAATAGGGTGTCTTTTTCTTTCAATATTACGCATATGTGTGTGTGTGTGTGTGTTGTTTGTACCTGGTATTCCCCATGTTATGGAGACCAAATGTCCCCACAAGGATAGTAATACTAGTAAATTTTGACTTTGTGGGGACATTTCTGAGGTCCCCATGAGGAAACAAGCTTATAAATCATACAGAATGAGTTTTTTGAGAAAGTAAATAAGCACAAAGTTTCCTGTAAGGGGTAGGTTTAGGGGTAGGGTCGGTGTAGGGCAATAGCACATAGAATATTATGTACAAGTATAAAAACCCTACGCCGTTATGGAATGTCCCATAAAACCTAGAAACACAACTGTGTGTGTGTTACTGGTTTTATATATCCGGTGGGGGACTTAAACCTGACTACATACAGACTCATGGGGACTCGTGTCACGTTGGGGACCTAAATTGTGGTCCCCACGGGGACAAAAGCTTATAAATCATACAGAATGAAGTTTTTTGAAATCTAAAAATGCAGAAAGTTTCCTGTGAGGGGTAGGTTTAGGGGTAGGGTTGGTGTAGGGCAATAAAATATACAGTCTGTACAGTAGAAAAAACATTACACCTATGGAGAGTCCCCACAAGTATAGCTGACGACTGTGTGTGTGTGTGTGTGTGTGTTTGTGTGTGTGTGTGTGTGTGTGTGTGTGTGTGGTGTGTGTTGTGTGTTTGCCATATGAAAAGCCACACTTTTTACCTCCGTAGTGTGTTATAATTATATGAAATTGAAGCTGGATATTACTGGATATGAAAACAAAAATGTTACGTGTTAAACAAAAAGTTACATTTTGTCCCTCTAGAATTGATTGGATCATGATAAGAGATTGAACAAAATGGGTTGAACAAGTTATAAGCATACATGAAAAAAAAAAAGATAAATGACTGAACAGATAAACACTTCTTTACTTTAGAATAAACTGCACTGATGAATTGTTCACAATAAGGCAAGGAATATGTAATGAAGCAAATAAGGTCAATTTTGACTTCTGCTGACAAAAGTGTAAAATAAACAATGCAAAACTAATAAATATTATGATGACATTTAAATTTCTATTATAGTAGCATTCAATGAATTACAGAACATCATTATATGCTCAATATACCTCTGAAAATGTACAAGGATATTTAGCAGAGGCGGATAGGAAAGACAAAACATCCTTTGTAAGAGCTTACTTCACTTTTTGGCACAGAGGTGGCTGAGGATTTCACTGAACTGGTTACAAACGCTGGACAATCAAAACCACACTGAGGGGACACTCTCCATGCTGTGATCTCAGAGCAAGAATATTGACTTAATAAGAGGCATTTGAGTGTCGCAGTGAACATGTTCACAGCCCTCTGGGACCGAATAAAGAATTGTAGAGTAGATCTCCCACATACAGGCACTAGACAGTGTGCAGTCATAAAATGCTTTCAACCTTTGTCACTTCCAGCAGTCCAAAGCAATAAAAGCTCTGAAACACAACCTCAATTATTAGGTCAAGTATAAAATCTTCATTCTCAAACATTTTGCTTTTTATTGCATATTTCAGATGCCCTTTTAAAGCTGAGATTTCAAAATCTGATAAGACGTTCTGATAGGACACCACTGATAGCACTTTTGCCCTGCCATTGTTATTATACAAAAAAATAATAATAACCTTCACAAAAGATGTTTTTTATATGTATTATCATTCTCCATGTATACCGTGCATTTCTTTCTTAAAATGACTCATTACTAAAAAAACTACTTCTTCTGGGTTTATTTGCAAACAGATTTTCTGAAAACATTCAGGTGCTTTTATTCAAGTGTTTCCATAGAGAAAACGGTATTTTGTTGATATAGTTGTATATGAATTTAGGATTACTTATGAATGTATTTACTGTAAATTTTGTTATAGATTTGAGATATGTGTAAGGTTGAAAAGATGTGTATTTGTTTAAAAGATCTTCGTGATACTAGGGGTATTACGGTAATACATGTTTTAATGAGCGCAGGTGTTGCTTGGTAGCACATGGCACTGAGGAAGGGTTAATACCCGAAAACGTTCTGCACTTGCACTTTTGCACTTCTTTCTACATATTTTTGTGACCTCTGAACAATAAATGGAATAAGCTTTTTTAGCTGCATTTGAAGGAGTGCAGATCTCTCTCATCTTTGTATATTTTTATATTTTGGATCTACTTTGAATATGTTTTTGTCTACTGGATTTTTGGACGAGTGTTTGGCGCTACTGCCTTTTTTTGTGCATAGAGAAAACAGAAAATGTCAGGAACATCACAATCCAGATTCAAACTCACACAATGCATGTGACACCAGAATTCAATATGCCAAAGCACAGGACATTTGAATGTCTCTTCACCAGATGTCTTTACTGCACAAAACAATATTAAAAATGCCACCCTGTCATTGACCTTCCTGGTGACTCAGTAAAGCTGTAATCAATTAAATATGTAATTAATTCAAATCAAATTAGGAAAGGATATTGTACAGTTAGCGGACAGGGTGATTTGGTTATGCATCATCCTGATGTGGTCCATTCTGCAACAGTGACCGGCTGACTGTACATTATCCCTCAAAATTACACATCTGTTTATCTTATAAACAAATAAATTACCATACAATTCTGGTTTAAGTTCAAATAAATTAGATAAAAGTGTCCATGAGACATGAAATGCAATGGCCAAAGGTCCTCATTGAGCCTTTTTAAAAGTTCTCTGTAGGACTTGATATTACATGTGCTGCAATTGACAGCTTCAACTCACCTTAAAGAAGGTCATCGTAGCGCCATCCTCCACCACTCCATACTCAATCTTGGTCTGCTTGGCCAGGTCATCAACCGAGTCAATTGGAGATTCCATTCTCTCCACTGTAAGGAAGGCGGCTAGGTTGGCCGTGTAGGAGGAGATGATGATTAAGGTAAAAAACCACCAGATTCCTCCTACTATCCTTGTGGAAAGGGCTTTGGGCATGAGCTCAGATCCTAGCAGAGAGGAGCAGAGATAGTAGTCAGGGAAAAGCAGTGGTCTCAATGTGAGGACCAGCAGCAGATGCACAGGCCCAACCTAGTCCGGACACAACAACTAGTTGCAGGGAAAGGCTTTGCCTGCTGACAACTGGGAAAATACATCTATGCTAACCGAATACGCCAAAGTCAACCACAGTGAATGTGGGAATTCATTCATATTTTAGGAGAATTTATGTGGTCAAATTGAATTAGATTACAGACTCTCAGATTTGTGTTAAATCATAAAGGGCTCATGATTTGCTTCTGTCTTTGAACTGCCCTACACTCTTCAGTCCATTTGGCTTGTGGGTAAAAGCCAGAATGAAGAACCCTTTTGTGTCACAGTCTACGTATAATTTTCTGTTATTCCTTAATCAAGTTGTCACCATGGTCATGCAGAGGAAATTAATTGATGGGGAAAAGTCTGGAAAATAACTAGTTGTCCTAGGAGGAGATGTCAGAGGACAAGAGCGCAGGGAAATAACTGGCTCCTCTTCTCATGTTCTATGAGTCAGCTGTAAGCTTTGATCTGGCACATTGAGTCCATGGCAAAACACAATGGACTGTTGAAAAGATTAGCCATTACATGAATTACAATTGAACTGCAATCGTGAGTTCCAGTCAGGCCTGTCCTGTCAATCAAGTCTAAAGTTTGAATATATAACTCTAGCTGCCAGACAGCCCGAAAAACCACAGAAACGGGAAGAAAGAGAGAATTACTCTTCCCTTATATACTCTAGCAATTCAGTTGTTATAAGTGATGTGTATATTTTCTTCGGTGCTAAAAGACATTCTCCTTTCCCATCAGAGACGACTTTAAGTGCAAACACTGTGGTGCTTAAGTATTCAGACATGTGGCTCAATCAGTGGTGTGAGTTTTGGACAGGAATGCCTGTTTATCCAAACAAGTATTCAGGCACAGGATAGAAGGGGCAGGAGGAGTGTGTGAGAATCTAGTGTGTGTCAGAATCGCATATATTACACACTTCACCTTTAAACATGACTTAGTATAACCAATAGCGGAAAGCAAACATTCCCATTAGTCCAAACCAATGTATATATATATATATAATATATATATATACTAATATATATATATATATATATAGCCGAAAACCATCCAAGAAAAAATTTGAATGCCTGTCATTTCAAAGTTCCCCTTGCTGGACCTTTGGTGACCTTATATAACCATGGGTTGGGGCTGTACTGTCATGTCGCAAGGTAACGTCATATCCAAGCACGCCGTCCCACATTTTTCTGGGGGCTGACAAGCCATGGGCAGGGGAGCCTCTCTACAATGTAGTGTTACCCATTCATCATGAGACATGCAGACAGTCAACATACACAAGCCCTGCCTGTTTAGCCCTCAGCCTAATGCCACATCTTCTCTTCCAAACTCAAAGAGAAACCTGAACGAATGACACCATACAATTATGTTGTTATTGGGTGATGCTGTTGGACAATAATACCTCCCTTTTTCCAATGATCCAAACACACTAGCACAGACTTTTAACGGTCTCTGCTTACAGAGGATTCCTTGTTGATAGGAAAAAGTTGCAATCCACAGTGTCAATCGCATGGTAGGGTTCAGTAGTTTACCTGCACCTCTTGGTGCAGGGTAGACGCACACTGATGAACCCACATTTGCAGTCAAGCATCTAAGGACATCACAGACCTGCTGCTCCTACTTATGTGGCTGAACATAATTTGTCCCTCTAGTTCAGAGGTCTGCATCCCTACTCCTGGAGAACCACTGTACCATTGAGTTTAGCTCCAACCCTAATCAGAACCAGATTTTTCAGGACTGCTTGAGAATCCCAGACAGGTGTGTTGAAGTAGGTTAGAAATAAACGTTGGAGGACAGTGGGTCTCCAGAAGTAGGGCTGAAGACCTCTGCTCTAGTTGCTGACTGCACATGGTCCGTGCATGCTTTTTGATTCATTAGAAGAATTAAACAGAAAAAGCGCTCCAGCTAGGCAAAAATATCTGGAATGTTTCTTAGATTCTAAAATTCAGTGTGAAGACAAATACTCATGCTATCTACAGTGGGGCAAAAAAGTATTTAGTCAGCCACCAATTGTGCAAGTTCTCCCACTTAAAAAGATGAGAGAGGCCTGTAATTTTCATCATAGGTATACCTCAACTATGAGAGACAAAATGAGGAAAAAAAATCCAGAAAATCACATTGTAGGATTTTTAAAGATTTTATTTGCAAATTATGGTGGAAAATAAGTATTTGGTCGATAACAAAATTTCATCTCAATACTTTGTTATATACCCTTTGTTGGCAATGACAGAGGTCAAACGTTTTCTGTAAGTCTTCACAAGGTTTTCACACACTGTTGCTGGTATTTTGGCCCATTCCTCCATGCAGATCTCCTCTAGAGCAGTAATGTTTTGGGGCTGTCGCTGGGCAACACGGATTTTCAACACCCTAGAAAGATTTTCTATGGGGTTGAGATCTGAAGACTGGCTAGGCCACTCCAGGACCTTGAAATGCTTCTACGAAGCCACTCCTTCGTTGCCCGGGCGGTGTGTTTGGGATCATTGTCATGCTGACAGACCCAGCCACGTTCCATCTTCAATGCCCTTGCTGATGGAAAATCAAAAATCTAAATCTCACGATACATGGCCCCATTCAATCTTTCGTTTACACGGATCAGTCGTCATGGTCCCTTTGCAGAAAAACAGCCCCAAAACATGATGTTTCCACCACCATGCTTCACAGTAGGTATGGTGTTCTTGGATGCAACTCAGCATTCTTTCTCTTCCAAACACAAGTTGAGTTTTTACCAAAAAGTTCTCTTTTGGTTTCATCTGACCATATGACAATCTCCCAATCCTCTTCTGGATCATCCAAAAGCTCTCTAGCAAACTTCAGACGGGCCTGGACATGTACTGGATTAAGCAGGGGAACACGTCTGGCACTGCAGGAGTTGAGTCCCTGGCAGCGCAGTGTGTTACTGATAGTAGCCTTTATCACTTTGGTCCCAGCTCTCTGCAGGTCACTCACTAGGTCCCCCCGTGTGGTTCTGGGATTTTGCTCACAGTTCTTCTGATCATTTTGACCCCACGGGGTGAGAACTTGCGTGGAGCCCCAGATCGAGGGAGATAATCAGTGGTCTTGTATGTCTTCCATTTTCTAATAATTGCTCCCCCAGTTGATTTCTTCACACCAAGCTGCACACCAAACTTACCTATTGAAGATTCAGTCTTCCCAGCCTGGTGCAAGCCTACAATTTTGTTTCTGGTGTCCTTTGACAGATCTTTGGTCTTGGCCATGGTTCGTGTGGTTTTTTGTGTGGGGGGGGGCGGGGGGGGGTGGCTTTTTTGAGGGGGGGAGGGTGGTGGAGTTTGGAGTGTGATTGTTTGAGGTTGTGGACAGGTGTCTTTATACTGATAACGAGTTCAAACAGATGCCATTAAAACAGGTAACCAGTGGAGGACAGAGGAACCTCTTAAAGAAGAAGTTACAGGTCTATGAGAGCCAGAAATCTTGCTTGTTTGTAGGTGACCAAATACTTATTTTACCGAGGAATTTACCAATTAATTCTTTAAAAATCCTACAATGTGATTTTCTGGATTTTTTTTTCTCATTTAGTCTCTCATAGTTGAGGTATACCTATGATGAAAATTACAGGCCTCTCTCATCTTTTTAAGTGGGAGAACTTGCACAATTGGTGGCTGACTAAATACTTTTTTGCCCCACTGTAAATAAAACAAGGCGCTGGTTTCAGCCCGTCCTCAAATACATCTCTTTCACAATGTAGATTTCACAAAGACTCACAATGCTAATGAGTCTAATGCTACATGGCAATCCAATCCCAACTCTAAACCATTCCTTTTGATAGAGGCAGTGCAGATTCAATCATTACTCATGCTACTTTGCAAACAAAGGTATGGTGTATTTTATCACTCAACCAAATGTCATTATACTATTCTGATGCAACACAAAGGCATGCAGATTGCGTATGACATTCTCCTTCAATCATCATAGGCCTTTCTACATCACAATCATCTGCATCCCTAGGCTGAGAAGACGTGGCATCAGGTTTTGATAGGGTTAGGGTTAGAATTCAAGAATTAATATGGCAGAGTAAGACATAAGACCAACAATTTGTCTTTGTGTCATTCTGACATTTTTTATTTTATTTTATTTTTTGCATATGGAATTGGACTTACCTGCTAAAAACCCTGAAGAGAACCTGAAATGGTGGTTATGGAAAAAGTTTGCATGCAATTAAACAACCCCCTGATCCTCTACCCAACACCAAAAAAAAAAAAAAAGTCTCACACTGTCCCATTCATTCCATTGGCCAGCAACCAATCTGCTTCTAGAACTACATGCACAGAGGCACCCATGCATCATAGTGGGCCTGACAAGAGCAAGTTGGGACCCCCAGCAAAAGAGTGGGATGTGTGCTAAGGGGGGCAGGCAGAGGCGTCTACCTTGCTGCATGAGAGCTCCAACTCCGAACCAGAAACTATTTAGCAGGGTGAAATTGTTTTCCACCACGTCGGAGTCAGGGTTGCACGGGTGGGGGTTATACCATTCGTAGGGGCTAAACCTGTGGCAAGCAACACAGAACACACATATACATTTTAGTCCAAATTATGGTAAATAAAAGAAAAACATTGAAGGAAAGGCAGGTCAACCTATAGAGAAACAAGGAGAAAGAGACAGGTTAGCATAAGATTAAGGAAAAATACTGATCTCTCCATCTCATTTTACAAATGGTTAAAATCGTTTTTTTTCCTCCTTTTTTTTTCCCTCAATGTAAAAAAATAAGTTAGTTAGGCTTGTGATAGGCTACATGTTAGAGCTGTTTATGTTCATTCCAATCACCCTTTTTAAATTCCAGAAACTCTTCAATAGAATATTCATATCAAAGGCAACCATAATTATCAATGCATAATTTACATTTTTTTTCTGCTGCACAATCCTCCACGTTAGTAACAATGAAGCTATTGTACAGCAGTTTACCATTTATAAATAATAATAGTTTATAATTTATAAATAATGTATCTATTGTTACCATTGTAGATTTTTTTGTTTGTTTTTTAATGTATACTGTATATACATGTTTCTATATGTACGTATATTAATCACTGTACCTCATATTCTGGCATTAAAAAAATGCAGGTGCGTTCAGTAATTCGTTTGAACTTGGTGTGAAAAAGTCATTTTGAATAATAATAATGAAATGCACTCACAAAGTACACAATATATTGTTTGTTTTGGCCTGGAACAGTACTTTGTGAGTCACACTTATTTTTTATTAGTGAAAATTATTTTGTTGTAATTGACAGCCATGCTGTCAAAATAACTTAACTAGTAGTTAACCCAGAATATTCATTTAAAAAGGATTAATTTAGATGCCCAATGCAGAATATCTAGTCTATTCCGTCATCTCCACACCCCGATCCCTCGTTCTGTGCTATCTCTCTCCCACATTGAGATTTTCCATTTACTCCAGCTAAATATAAGTGGCATTACATTAGTAAAGGTTGATTGGACGACAATTAAGCATTGTGACCCAATTCTGTTTGTGCTGAAGTAGTGGAATAAAAAAGCATCCACAGGCTTTTCAAGAGTTAAGCAATCAGATACCAATTTTTTTATGTCTCAGCTATTTTTTATTCTCTGTCAGATCTCTGAAATAGAAACAGAAATGATTGACTTTCAGAGACTAACAGTGGTATACACAATATTTCCTGCATATGAGTCTATGAGCAAGATTCATCAAGTGCTGGTGCAATCAGATGTTCTGTTCTCTTATAGCTCAACTTCTGTATAATAAAAAACAGTCAACACAACATTGAGTTCCGCTCAAAAACCTGGTTAACGGAACATACCAAAATATAAGCATATACATGCATACCTGTATGAATACCCTAACATTTTATGACATGAAGTTAAGAGGTTAAGATGCTTCCTTAGAAGCTAACTTCCTATTTAGGCTGTAGACAGCAAGGCAGCTCACTAGAATAGAGTCATAGGACAATAATCTTTGAGCTTGAAAAAGTTAGATCTGTTTGTTCATTTGCTATTTGTGATGCAAGTCTGAGTACATGCAAACTATAATCTTGCAAAGATGCAAGGGTCATGCCCCAGACATTTCATGCTAAGGGTCTTTGTGCACACAATCATGTTCTGTAAAGCCAATTACTAACGGCAAATCTAACATGGATGGCTGTCATCGAGTGGAACGTGCCAGCGGAGGAGAGAGGCGATGAACAGACTCTGTCTGCATGAGACGCGGCTTAACCTGCTGCTACGGGAAGCGTCAGTCGCCCGTTAGCTGTCAGTTTGATCCAATTATACTGACCTTCTGTTATCTCTGGTCATCTGCGCCGCAGAGGGACAATTTTGTGCAAGGTCAACATGAAGAGATAAACGGAGGTTGAAGAAACATTGATGCCTCGGGTAAGAACAATGGTGGCGTTTTTTTCAGAAAGCCATTGTTCACAGGACTGATAACGCACCTGATAACAGTCATGTCAGATCAGGAAGACTGACATATTTAAATAACACAGCTGTGTAGTTGAGTTTAGCATCAAGAACATGGGCTGAGGTCATGTTCTTGAGCGAACATACAGTTCAATAAGGATGCATTGCAAATCAATGGACTCCCATAGATTTCAAAGACTGACTGCTTGTTCAGCATAGTCTTACTGGGTTTTCGGTCTTAAGAGATGTCTAACTTCCCTGTAGTATTCCAGTGCTAAGCATGACTTCTATTGAATTTGAATTTTCCCTAACCTAAAATGGAAACATCTGTTTTAACTGATTTTATTCAAGTTAAAAAAAATATATATTAGCATCACCATGGGTCGCGGAATCAGGGGGGCCGCCCGGTAAAAAAAAAAAAAAACATAGGCTATAGGCTCATATGTATGCACGTTTAATCATTAAAAGATCGCGATCTCAATTAAAACACACACGATCGTATTCCTAAATGACGGTGATTCCGCTATGCTTATCAAACCTTTGAAAACAACGGAATATTTAAACCTGCTTTCGCACAGCCGCTGATCCAGATAGAGCAGAGCATGTTTGAAACAGTCTACACAAAGAGTCTACTTACACAGTAGGCTACATTTCTATGTTGCGAACATTAAATAATAGCGAAAGTATTTGGAGAAAAGTTTTTATGTTGCGGCAGCCTCGATCAAAACGAGTAATTAACCTTTGGAACTAATGATGATAGATTGTATATGTTACATTATGCCAGTAGGTGTCAAACAGTGACTGTTAAATGTATTTGATGTCTGAATCATTCAAGAGATTGGTTAAAAAACTCTGGAATAAACAAGTCTTTTTAGCTACATAATGAATTAATTTAAATTAATACAGATTTTTAAATACACTAATTTATAACATTTTAGACATTTATAAATAGACTCATTTACAACATTAAATAAAACATTGTCAGAAACTCAAATTAAATATTTTGTTTGGTTGTCTAATGTTTTGTTTTCAGAATCGTGGGAGAATCATAGCATAAAAATACATAGTCTAACATATCAGACATCTAACTAATACCATTAGTACTGTTTATAGCCTATTATGTTACATGTCACTATGTATGTTTACAAACTATGTATGTACTATGTATGTTTTTTAAGTTTTTGAAATTGTACTTAAAAATTAATGAATTAATAAATAAATAATGCTTAAATATTTGGTCCAACATTATATTAAATAATGCTAAAATATTTGGTCCGCACATTTAAAAAAAAAACAAAAAAAAACTATTTACTTAAAATATTGAATTGTTCGTACCCAGTTAGCTTGGTTAATGTTGAATTGCACAACACATTTTGCTGCTATTGAGGTGGGATAGGGTAAGGTTAAGGCTATATTATACTTCGGTTATACAGGGTCCGTGTACAGTGCGAGTGATGCAGAATAGTACACGCGTACTGTACACACACAACCTGATTTTTGTAACCATGCATACTTTGTTCACGCAGGTTGCACGTGCGCATTGACTTGGTTTTGCACTAATCAGTTGTTCCACGAGGTTGCAACATTGAAACTAAAGTGACGGAACAACAACAAAATAGTGGAGACTGAAACAACAACAGACGGCTGCACTGATAAGCACTTGTGTGAGAGGGTTATGAGATAGCAGCAAGTTTAGTTTAAAAGAGTACAAAGACATTTTATCGGCCATAACTTCTGGAGGAAAATAGAGCAGACGCTGGACAAAGATGAAGCTTTCTAGTGTGCAAGTGTCGACCGCCTGCATTCGCGCATATCAAATGGAGTATACTTTGAAAATCCTCAATTTTTTTTTTTTCCAGTGCCTTCTTTCCATTCTCCCTCCTAGACTCTGAGTTAATTATCTAGTCAGCCCCACACAGCAGTCTGTTAAATCATCCTAAGTGCAGCCCATTTAGAAGCATATTCCACCTGGAAATGAGCAGGAATCTGATAAGCACTTGCCCCGACTGGTGAAGGCATTACTCATCTTGTGAGGAGCACGTATCCTTTCCTTTCTCATGCTTGGGTTTTCTCACTGCAGTAGGACAGTTGTTCATCAGTGATGTTAACTAAGGCAAACATTACAACAAATATTGCTCATACTTTCAATTAGGGATTTAAACAAACTCCTAACCCTTAGAATTAAACTCTGGTGTATAACATCCAGCACCATTTGCTACAGATATGAGCGATACCTTAAGTAATTCTGCTTGTTGAGGAGAGGTGTGCTATTAATAATCTAAACAATTTGATTATTTTTGCCTAGCAGATGAAAAAAATCATAGATTTTCTAGTTCGTAGACTGGAAAAAAAAAAAATCTAGTTAGCATTGAATCAAAATTGACCTTATTAATTTTCTTAAATGCATGTTGTATGTAAAGTTCGGTTTCGTAAAATATTCAGATTCATATTTTGTTTATATAAACACACACACACACACACACACACACACACACACACAACCCCCCACACACACATTCAATATCAATATGTTGACACTTTCAGAAAATAAAAAAAAATACAAAAGCTGTCACTGGAACAGGACCCTTTGAAAAGGTACATTTTTGTACCTTATATCTACCCCTAAAAGGTGCATTTTTGCACCTTAAAGGTACATATGTGTACCTAAATTGTACATATTATTATCTAAATAGTACATTATAGTACCTTTTGAAAAGGTATCGCCTCAGTCACAGATAGAGTTGTGGCTCTCTCAAATGTAAGTTTTTCTGCGCATGAAAAACTTAAAGACGGAAGCTACAAATGCATATTAAACCTTGTTTATATAATACTGAATTAATACATAGGTTTTTTGTATTACAATATAACAGTTTGACAGTATAACCATTTCATTCTGCTGTGTTTTGTTTCCGTATTCAACTCATTTTGACAGAATCCACTTTACCCAAACCTACAAAAATTGTGTACAAAAAAAAAGTTAAAAATCAA
Source organism: Sinocyclocheilus anophthalmus (assembly GCA_018155175.1). Lineage (NCBI taxonomy): Eukaryota > Metazoa > Chordata > Actinopteri > Cypriniformes > Cyprinidae > Sinocyclocheilus > Sinocyclocheilus anophthalmus. Next base: position 352,313 of record JADLZN010008366.1, on the reverse strand, counting down.
TTAAAATTCTTTCCTTTTTAATATTTTAATAATCTTTTTTTTTTTTTTTTGCCGTGAGACAGCTGTGACAAACACACCAGAGAAAATATCATAAACAATATGTATTTAATAATTACGGTTACTGTGTTACTATGCAATATAAAAAAGTACGTTATGATCATTTATGGTGTGTTTGTTTTGTTATTCTCAATAAAAAAAGGTTGTCTTTGCAAATTTTCATCAAAATAGTGTGCTTTGCATCTGATACGGTTTTATAACATATTTTCAGACTTCACGAATCTTGCTTATTTTCCATATGGCTCATCCATTGTGGTATGTAATGCCTACTTTTCAAGATAAAATCTGGTCCAGAATAACAGAATACTCACATTTGTTTCACTCATAAGTAAACCTGGTTGCAAACTTTAAACTATAAATAAGATATAATAAACATCTTCCATATATATTTCTACTATATATTATGAAATAGTGAGATAAGCTTGCCTTTGATAAGAATATGGTTTTACATGTACCACATTCACTGTCAGATAACAGAAAAAAGGGTGATTTATTTTTTAAGCATTAGATTCTGAAGCAGCATTTGAATACTGCATCAGCTGCATGATTTACAGCATCAAGGCAACACTTGTTTTACAGCAAAAGATGAGAACCAGTATCATAAGTAAGTGTAACTCATTTTCAATGGAAACTTCCTCAGCTGTTTCATCACCTGCTTTCACAGAAAAGAGAAGAAACTTTCGTAAGGAGAGGAAAACAACAGGAATAAAAACAACTGCTGATATGCATTACAGATTCTGAGAAGAGGATCAATATTTGACTTTCATACTGTGCCCAGAAGGAAGGTTTCTAAATACTGCATGGTGAGAGTAAGCCTTAGGAAACCCTCTACCAGTCCCCATTATGTCACCCTGTGATCTCTTTCTCTCTCGCTCTGTCTTTCGCTCTCGCACGCAGACATGTTTGCTGCATATACCGACTTTATAGTGCACATACAAAAGCAGTTGCACATGCACACATAAAGAAATGTGTACAAAGAGACAGACACATAAACACAGTAATACTATCTTGTGTTAGGTCTTGTCTGCTGTGTGTTTCTGTTAAAGCATGCTGTTTATTTGTGTACTGGTTATTTGTGCTCTAGTTGAGAATTGGAAAGGTGAACACTTACCCAGCATTAACATTAGTGCAGTTATAAGGTGAAAGGTGCATATTCTGAACCAACTTAGATGACAGTTGTAGCTTGTTATAAACTTGTGTGATCATATTGCCAGTAACATTTATAAAGCACAAGTGCATTAACCATAAAACTCTCGGGTTAGACCAGCTGAATGCGGTCAACCCAAGAGTTTTAAGGTTAAAATAAGGTATTTTCTTTGGATTTCTCCCCACCATGCTTCAAATGAAGACCAATGGAAAGTACCAATGCGTTTAAAATCGATCACAGCGATTTATTCTAAGAATGTACTGCATGTAGAGATTTAAAGGAAAATTCTGGGTCTAATATAAATACACGTAAGCTATCAATAAAGATCATTTCAACTAAAAAAAATTTAAAAAATGATAAAAAAATTAAATTAAATTAAATAGCCAATTGCATTTTGTAATTATGGGACTAGTAGTTTAATTTGCAATATTCAAAACATCAGCCCTGCAACCTCTTTTGAGAGAGTTTTTACTTAAATCCTCCTCCTGACATGAAACAAATTTCCAATTAGGGACCAAGAAGTTCCTTCATGGTTTTTGTCTCACGTGGATGATTATCGTATAAATAGCGCGCGTGAGCTCATTTTCTGACATTAAAGATAATGAGCTCAGACGGGAAAGACTGGACCTTGCGTTGGTTTCATATGGATTACTTCATCAGAGAACATTTGTCTTCGAACAACACTTACGTCATTTAAAAGCAGACACTTCAAGCTTTCCATAGATATATCTCTCATGTCTGTGTGTGAAGTATTCTCTGAGTTTTGGTTCGTTTTAGTGACGCATTTCAGAAAGAAGTTTGCGGAGACAGAGACAGCTGAAAGCGCACCCTGTATATTTTCTTTATTTTACAAAAGCACAATGTTTTGTTGATATTGTGAATGTACACAAATAAAATTAAAATTGACCCTTCACAGATTCAAATTATGTATTACACTTATATGTACAATCAAAAATGGTGGCACATTTTAAGTTATTTTCGCTGTTATCAGGAAAAAATGCAAGTGATCGCGCCGGTGCCTCCGTCGACCCCGCGCAAAACGTGATTTTAAAAGGCATATATATATATTTTTCTTAACACTACATTTGTAACGTATGTAACATACTTATATTGACTTTAGCAACTGTAATCAAATTACACAAATTTAAAATGGAATGCGTTACATTACTGCGCTACCAGAAAAAGTAATTAGATTACAGTAACGCGTAAAAAAAACAACAACAAAAAAAACAACCTTTTGCATCTTATAAAATTGTGTTGAAGAAGGCAACCAACATTTGTACAGCCTCCATATCGAGAGATGTACAGTATGCAGTTTTTGACTCATGGGTGCAAAAAAAGATGGGTTCCGACATCTGCCAGTTTGGGAGAATTGAGGAAAAATATGAACTGACAGATGTCGATTTTGAGCTGTGAAATAATGAGCCCTATCAGGTATAAAATAATCAATTTTAAAGCTATGAACATATATGAAAAGGTCCATTCTGCTCTTTAAGAGTACTTTTCTATACACAGTTCTGCTAACTGCTCCTTGCAGCTATATTTTTGTTTGTCTTTACAAACTGAGTTACAAGTCGAAATTATTTTCTAATTGACATATTAACATGCACTTAATCCACAATTTCCTTTAATTAAGGGACAATTAGTCTGTAATGTCTACTTACTATAAACAATGAAGTGTGATATCCATAAATTAAGTCCGAAAATTAGTTTATTTTGCAACTAAATTGTAGCTAATTTAAACAGTGAAGCTTTAGGATAAATGATATTTACTACAGTTTCCGGGGTTTAATTCTAAGTCTCCAAAACAGGAGCATATCATGCAAACAACATTTTAGATGTTCACCGCTGCCCAAAGATTTCTAAGTTGTTAGTGTCTTCAACCAACTGTAAAAAATAAAATAAAAAATGATTCTACCAATTTTTGGAAATGTGAATATACATTTTTGTAGCATTACATGTCATATAATCTCAGTTTTCCAAAGGAAATATGAAGCAGGATGTGGAAAGACCCAATCTGAAAAGAAAAGTATACAAAACAGACACAGTAGGGACAGCGAGGGATGGGGGGAGGTTGCGTTTCACACCAGAAAATGCTCACTCACACACACACTTGAACACTCCCACATACCTATTTTCTGTCTTTCACACACATACTGTCTTGAAACTGTGAAACTTTGTATTTTTGCTTTTATGGTTTGTGCTATTGTGCATTATCTGATGAGAGGCACATACAGTAGCTCCTCTGCGTCAAGACAGGAAGACCAAAGCAACCTTTACAGTTCCTCTCTCATGCGTTTACTACGTGTGTGTCTCTCTCTCTCTCTCTCTCCATCTCTCTTTTACCTCTTAGTTATCTGCTGTTCACACCTGCAGGTATTTCATATTTCTATATTTTTTTACCAGGAAACGACTGAGCTGAATCTCATGACGTTTCATCATGTAAATATTGTCAGACTGCCATTTGGGATTCTTAAAGGAATAGTTAACCTAAGTCAGGGGTGTCCAAACCTGATCCTACAGGGCCACTGTCCTGCAGAATTGAGCTCCAACACTAATTAAACACCTAAAGCATATGATCCAGGTCTTCAGACTCATTAGAAACTTCTAGCCAAGTATGTTGGAGCTGGTTGGAGCTAAACTCTGAGCATTGGCCCTCCAGAAGCAGGACTGAACACCCCTGACCTAAGTCAAAATTTACAATTTTGCTCATTTTGGTCCAACATTTTTTTCCCCCAACTAAAATAAATAGATGTTGGGACTGACAAGCTCCAAAATGACAAAAAAGTGCCAAACGAGCATCATAGTCCATACGGCTTGTGCTCTATATTCAACCCAGGCTCATTGGAAATACGTGCTTTATGGCGATGTTTCGGCAACACAGAAATTAAGTACTATACTGCACGTTTAAAATAGTTTTAAGTCATAACATAATATTGTGCAAGGAAAATTAGGCTTTCTTTATTGAAACTCTGTTTGTTGTGAGAATAAAAGCTGTCAGAGTTTTACTGCCTTAGTGTTCATTTCAACTGGAAACTACAGCAATTTGTATAAGCACGTTTTTTGTTTTGCAGAAATGTAGGTAGAGGCATGTTTTTCCAATGAGACTGGATAGTCTATATTATAAATCTACTCCTTATACAAAACTATCATGACTTCGGAAGATATAGCATATAGTGCATGGGTCGTAAGGACTTATTTTATGATGCTTTTAATCATTTTGAATCTTGACAGGCCCATTTGCTTTGAAATGTTGACCTTATGTGTTCCATGGGGAAAAAAAGTCATACAGATCTGTAACAATATGAGAGTGAGTAAATAATGTCAGAATTTTCATTTTTGGGAGAACTATTCCTTTAAGGCCACTAGTTAACTCTAAGAGTGAACTGCTTCAGTTAGCAAAACATGTTAATGAGACGAGGTTATGACGTGGGGTTATGTCTATATATGTGGAAGGTATGTTACCTGGCTATGACAAACAGCACACAACTGACACCCAAGTAAGCGAGCAGAATATACATCCAGATGTCAGGGGATAGGGGGTTGAGAAAGGAGAACACCCCCGGGTTGGTGCCGTTGGGTTTGCGGTACAGTATACTTATCCCCAGCGTCATGAAGGGTTTGGAAAAGTCGATGACCTTCTCCCGCACGTATGTGATGGCCAGGGGTGCCACTGCAAGATCAGCTTTCTGCCAACAAATAACGCACAGGGAAAAGAGCGATAGGCTGTAAATCAGGGCGAGCAGAAGCATTTAGAGGAAATCAAATTAAGAAAACAGGGCTTTTACACATCACACACTCTGCCCCACAGCGTTTAAGAGGAAATTTAAAGCCCTCTCGTGGACTCGCGCTCTCTCTCTTGATTTACCTGCTACTGTTTCAGCACTTACTAAAGTCTTTCGTGATTTACTGGGTCTAAGGGACCGGAAGAGAGCTGAACCGAATCCACTCTCTCAGCTACCCAAGTAGACTAAAATATGAAAATAGCAGTTATAAAAAAAGGGAAAATGAAGGGGATTAAATGTTTTGCACAGGTCTGCCGCTGTTGGCTCTCTGTCAAAAGCAGAAATAGTCTGTGTCTCTTAGCATATGTTTTCAGAGTCAGTTTGACTGTAACTTTTAGTCCACATATCAACATTTACATAAATTAAAGGTACAATATGTAAGTATCCAAAAAAACACTGTTATATAGTTTGCTGACTTGTGTACTTACATTATCCCAAATGTTTCGAAGAATGTTTAAATCCAGAGAAATAAGCAATTTTAACTAGTGACACGGACCGTGTCCATAGTGTCACTGTTTCGCCTGCCAATGACGTCATAACCCACTCGATTTCCGGTTCAGCGGGCCTCGTTTCGCTTCGACGGCTTTCAGCCTCACCCTGCTTCATTCTACTACATTAATAAATTATTAGTTCATCCATGAACATGATTTCTGCCCGAGTCCCGTCGGATTGCATCGGCTGTGGGGATGAAGACGACAACTCCCATGATTCCACACTCAGTCACGGCATCATCAAACTACGCCTTTGTCTATTTGTTTATTTTGAATATGCGCCCTCTAGCGGCGAAAATTACATATTGTACCAATTCATTTTTGTTACTGTAAATGAAAATATCTTAAAATACATGAAAAAAAATTGTAAGGTTGACGGAATGGGACTCATTTGCACAGTTTGGTAATTGTTATGACTGTCAAACCTAATCTCATGAAAAAAATGTATTATTTTACATTGACAAATTGGTTGTGTACTGTATTCTTACAGTTTTATTTGTACAAAAATGTCACTATTTTGCATTTTGATGAATTAGTGGTGAATTTGTTCTTGACAATTTGGTGGAGATTTGAATTTATATGAAAATGTCCCTTCTTTTATATTTCGATGAGTTGGTGGTGAATTTATGCGATTTCATTTGTACAAAAACGTCACTATTTTACACTTTGATGAATTGGTGGTGATTTCGTACAGTTTCATTTGCACAAAACAAATTTTAGAAGAAAAAAAATTTCTAACTTTCATTGGGGCACAGGTAGACTATTTGAAAACATACAAATAAAATGTACTAATTCGCCAAAATGTAAAATAGTTATTAATTATTATGAGAGTGTGTTGCACCATCTCCTTACCAATATCTAATTATTTTCTTATCACCTGCGTTTTTAGACTTAATGATTACAAATAATGAGTATAATTACGTAATCAGATTACTTCCTGAAAAAAACACATATTTAGAATAAGTAATGTGCCTTTTTAAAATTAAATTGATTTACTATTAATATGCATGCACCCCAAACTAAATCAATCCTATTGTAATCAACAAAGTTGTCTATACTCAAAGTGATGTAACATCTATATTGGGGGGAGGGGGAGGGACACTACAAACTGGGGGAAATAATAATAATAATAAACAAATCTAAGTAAATACATAAATAATAAAACATAAATAATATTAAATCTGCAAGCCAAGCATTTTAAGGCATACTAGGAACTCTCCCAATGCAAACAATGTGGCAAAAGGTAGGCTCTATTATTATACTGATAATTTTAGGCTAATCAAATTGCAGTCTGTGTAGAGTGTTCCAAATCAGTCACTTATGGAGTTCCATTTCAGTTAGGATGCTGCCTTAGAAGGCAGTAATGACGATCCTAGGAACGCCTTGATGTGCTGCGTAGAAATGGCTGCTACTGTTTTCCTACAAAACAAAGCTTAATCAAATATGCCCTGCTTTTTTTTTTTTTTGTGGCCTGTGTGGTGTTGTCATCAAAAGGTTGTTTGACAACGCAGTCAGCACTGCAGTAATCAAAACCATGTCTTCTTAGCATATCAATAAGGAGTGTGACTGTATATACCATGTCAGGGCTGAAATGTGTCAACTAGTGAGATTCTGCTGTATTGCTTATACCACTGTACATTCTCAGGAAAGGGAAAAAAAACAGCAAGCAAAAAAATACTGTCTACTCTGTTCTGCTTCTATAGTGCAAGCAGCTTATGGGAGAAATTCAGATGTGTTTCTTCAATCGTGTCCAGTGTAAACAGATGTGAAATAACAATGTAGCTTTTCACAGGTGTACGTAAGCCTATATACAGTCCATTACTGTTCAAACATGTGTGGTTAGTAAGATTTTTGGTAACACTTTATTTTAAGGACCAATTCTCACTATTAACTACTTTTTTATTAACATGCATATTACTAGCATGTTTATTAGTACTTATAAAGCACATTAATGCCTTATTCTGCATGACCATATTTTAGATCCCTTAATCCTACCACATACATAAACTTAACAACTATCATAATAACTATTACCGGTAATAAGCAGAGAAATTATATTTTAGAGGTGGCAAAAAACACTCATAATATTCATAGAATTGGTCAACAAACTAAAGTGTGGCCAGGATATTTATTTATTTATTTTTGAAAGAAGTCTCTTGTGCTCATTAAGGTCTGCATTTATTTGATCAAAAATACAGTAAAAGAGTAATATTGTGAAATATTATTACAATTATGTATATAATTATACAATTATATAATTACTTTCCAGCTGATAAAAAGATTGACAGCCAATAAAAAGCCATCCTGTTTTAAAGAGCTTGAGCATTCAAAGCAGCAGATGACAAAACTGCAGTGTGTGCACATAAAAAAAAACAAAGTTATTGTGCGTTGGTGTGGATGCTAATACAGTTATCATTATAGTTCCCCTTCAGGAACTCGAGCTGCGTTGAGCTGTTTTGGGAACGCCCTTGCGTGACCGCGTTATGAAGCACGTGTCAAATCAGTCCAATGGAGCAACGAGACGTCACAAGCGGGGTGACGTAAACACCAGAAAGTATAAAAGCGCATCCAGCAGAGCGCAAACCAGCTTCTGCTCTTCAGTAGCGCTCTGTGTATGTGTCTGTCTATTTACTGTTGTCTGTCCGCACAAGCATATATAAAAAACAATCATGAAAAAGTCTATGGTGAGCGAACAGCATTACAAACGCTATATTTCTCCCTGCCCACGATATCTGGCGATGGGGATACACACGATTTGTGTGTCGTTTGTTAGGAGCCGGAGCATGCACGTCAGCTTTCGAGCAGCTGATTGTCATCACTGCGAGCTCTCGCTGCACACGCTCCGCTCTCTCTTGGCTGTGTTTGATGAGAGCGGCCAGGATCGCGATCCCGCTGGCAGCGGTCCCGCTATTGCCGAGACACAGCGCAGACTGTTGTCGTGGGGATCGCAGGTTGATTTAGCGGAGGGATCCGAGACGGGCTCGTCCTTTTCTCGGTCCTCACCTGCTAGATCCGCGGCTCTCTCTCACGGTTCGGAAACCCACGCTGCGGTTTCTTCCCCCCCAGAGAGAGAAAGACAGACGCTTCATCTATCTTCCTCCGAAGAGGTGGATGTGACGAGTGTCGAGACAGAGGAGACTGTGGACTTGCCAGCACAGTCCCTAGCGGGTATGAGCTCTATGACGGGGATTGTGAATTTGGGGTGTTGTGAGGGTGCTACAGTAGTCAGGTTGGTTGTTCCCTCAGTGCCTTCATGGAGTTTCATTGATACCCCTGCCACCTCGGTTCTTCAGGGCTCAGTGAGCTCCGACGAGCGGAAATCCCAGCTGTTGAGGTGTGCGTGCTACAGCAGTAAGCGTCGGTCGGTTCCCGCCCGCAGTCATCCGCTTCAGGAGCACGAACGGGCTCCTCTATAATACCAGAGGCCAGCTCAGAGCAGGCTGGATCCCTTAGTAGATTTTATGTAGTAGTGGAAACTTCCCCAAATATCTCAAAATGGGTTCCTGCGATTGTAGATAAAGGTTACAGAAATCCAGTTTGGTTCGGCATCACGCACTTGTTTAAACGGCGCTTCTGGGGTCATCCCCACAATAGTGGCCCGAGCAGGCTCTGGTAATGGAGACAGAAAGTAGATTACTCTCTTGAGGAATGGGGCCAGTAGAAAGTAGTTCCGCCTCTCAGAAGATGTCTCGTATGCAGAGAGTCCGAGTTCTACAGCATATACTTAACATCGTATCTGAAGAAGGATGCGGGGTGCGTTGAGTTGCCGATCTAAGATCTCCGTCTCCTGACCTGCGCTATACAAGACGGGCTCTGCGTTCAAGATGCTCACTGTCAAGCAGATAATATCTCAAATCCAGTCTGAGGGCTGGTTTGTTACGATAGATCTCAAAGAAGCTTAATTCCATGTTTCCATCCTTCCTCAACACTGGAAGTTCCTGAGGTTTGCTTTCGGGGGCAAAGCATACCAATATTGAGTTTTTCCTTCGGCCTGTCACTCTCATCCCGCACTTTCACGAAGTGCTCGTGGAATAGCGCTCTGGCTCCAATGCGACACCAGGGCGTCATCTGCGATACTCAATTATATCGACAACTTGGTATTAATACTAGCTCTAGATCGGAGCACGGGATGGCGGCTCAACGGCATCGAGATGGTCGTCCCCGCCCATATGAGAGAAGATAGGGGTTTAAGACAAATGCCAAGAAAGTGTTCTCTTCTCCCCACGATAGAGCTGAACCATTATTTGGCCATGGCTATGGCGGTGGGATTCTTCAACCTCAATGCCAGGCATTCGTCTGTTCTCTGCTCGAATCGCGAAGTAAATTCCTCACGACAGGGCACTCGAGAGTGTAAGAGAAGGACACAGTTCAATCCCACCTGCTCAAAACAGTTTCAGAGGCTGTGGGCCTGGATGGCTTAGTTTTGGCGCCAACGTGACACCGTTTTGGCCTTGCTTGCATACATGTGAGACCCTTGCAGTGTGATGGCTCATGAACCAAACGGGTTTTTCCGATGGGAATCAGCTCTCGCTTTTAGGATAGGTCACGCGGGCGATAGCCTACGTGCCTTAGACATGTGAGAAGAAGAAACGTTGGTTCCTGGGTCAAGGCCCGACGTTAGGGGCTCCTTGGCGTCGCGTAACGCTAACGACGGATGCCTCTCTCACGGGGCTGGGGAGCGGTCAAGAGTGGCCGCTCTACCCAGGGTCTGTGGGAAGGCCATCATCTCTTTTGGCACATCAACTTCCGGGGAATGCTGGCCGTGTTTCGAGCTCTGACACACTTCCTCCCAGACCTAAGGGGGCATCATGTGCTAGTCCACACAGACAACACATTGGTGGTCTCCTACACCAATCGGCAGGGGGGGTCTGCGTTCGCGCCCCTTGTACAAGCTGGCGCGCCAGATTCTTCTGTGGGCTCAGGGGAAGCTCCTCTCTCTAAGAACAGTTTACATCCCTGGGTATCTAAATAAGGGGGCAGATATCCTGTCGAGACAGAGGCTGAGGCCCGGGGATTGGAGACTCCACCCCGAGGTGGTGGAGCTCATTTAGAGGGAATTTGGCCAGGCGGAAGTGGACCTATTTGCGTTGCAGGAAACGACACACTGTCCGCTCTGGTTCTCCCTCACGCATCCAGTTCCACTGGGGCTGGATGCTATGGTACAGATGTGGCTGAGGCTTCATCTGTATGCCTTTCCCCTGATCGTTCTGCTCCCAGGAGTTCTGGAAAGAGTTCGCCGGGACGGGGTCTGTCTTTTGCTAGTAGCCCCGTTCTGGCCGGCACGAGTATGGTTCTCGGACTTGGTGTCCATCCTCGACGGCTCCCCACTGGAGATTCCGATCAGGAGGGACCACCTCTCTCTGGCGGGGGGCGCCATTCTTCACCCCCACACGGAGTTATGGAAGCTGTGGGCATGGACCCTAAGGGGGCACAGCTCCTAGCATCTGGTATCTCAACTGAGGTTGTTGAGACCATACTCCAGTCCAGAACTCCCGCCACTAGGAAACAGTACGCCTTGAAGTGGAAACTTTTCGGTTCATGGTGCGGACAGCGACTGCAGGACCCAGTAAACTGCCCAATTGGTACAGTTCTGGAATTTCTACAGGAGCACTTCTCCGCAGGGTTATCTCCCTCCACACTGAAGGTATACGTGGCGGCCTTAGCAGCTTACCACGCCCTTCTGGGTGTCAATCATTGGGAAGACACCTGTACTTGGTCCACACTCGTTTTGCATCAGTGGACAACCACACTGAGGCTGAGGCCGGTACAGCGCACCAAGGTGACCTCATGGAACCTGGCTGTGGTTCTGGAGGGCTCGTGCAATGCCTCCTTTGAACCCATAGAAGAAGTTTCTGTCAAGTTGCTCAGGCTCAAGACCATCTTTCTCCTCGCTATTTCCTCACTAAAAAGGACTTTCTTGCATCAGGATTGACTCTGCTCAGGGTAGAGCAGCTGGACGCGTTGCGCACATGTAGAGATTGCCCGTGGGCGGTAAGGCCAGATCAGCTTTTTGTTTGTTTTGGTCCGCAAAAGAAGGGATTTCCGGCGACCAAGCAGACTATGAGTAGGTGGGTGGTTGAGGCCATCTCACTAGCCTACGAGTCCTCTGGTCTCCCGTCACCTATGGGGGTCAGAGCTCACTCGACCAGGAGTATGGCGGCCTCCAAGGCTTTCAACTTGGGTGTGGCCTTGCAGGACATTTGTGCTGCCGCGGGCTGGTCCTCTCTGCACACTTTTGTCTGTTTTTACAACCTAGACCTGGCATAATTTTATTTATTTTATTTTTTATTTTTTATGGAAACCATGAAGCTTTTTCAAATGAACAATTTCAAATGTAAACTTGAGAATGTTGCTTTAAACTCAGCAGTGAATTTGTTTTTACACGGATCCCAGACTTATCATTCATTCCTATTATGAATAACTTTATCTTTCTGATTCGTGTCTCTAAAACTCAAAATTAAACAGAAAGCAATCAAATGACAAAGTATCTACAGGGCTGAGGAATCCTGGTCTACACCATACAATCTTTTAAATCCTGCATAATAGTTTTGAGCCCTCAAACTTATTTTAAAGGCATATGTCTTAACATCTGAATTACACATTTTCAAGCCAAGTGCTGAGGATTCATAGTTTGACTACAGTATGATTGTGAATCTGAGATTATACCCAGTAAAATCCATTCTGACACAGTAAGGCCGTTATTCCTCCTCCAGAACTGATGGAGGGTCTGCTGTTGAAACGCTGACACCGGCTAAGACGGCTGTGCCCCTAAAACTGACATTTAGTTCAATTTCACTACTTTTACTGTTAGAATTGGTATAATTTCAGTCAAAATAAAGGCTTCCGTCTAGAATTATTGGATTGTCTATAATTATTCCCAGAGGGGGCAAATTAATGCCAGAAGTGAGCAGATGTTGTCTCGCTACCTTCCTTTTTTTCTTCTAAAGTCCTTTGACAAGATATTTTTATCTCTAGCACATCAATGTACTGGCAAACTGCAAACTCCAGACTGCTCTGAAAGCTTGTCAAGGCCAATTACAGTCTGTCCTGCTCTCGTCTTATGGGGGGGGCAGGGGGTGGGGGGGGTGGTGTGCTGGGGAAGAAGTGTTATCAGACACAAACACACATCTCCTCCACTTTCCACCAGACGATCTGACCATGACCAAATGAGGAGCAGTAGACTAAGAGATATGGACGATGTATATTGGTTTTGGGATGACAATGGCTATGTGTATGAGCTATGATTGTGACTGCAGCACTTTTCGCAGCAATGTGGTTATTCCTATCTTAGTCTTTGTGGGAGGGCTAATGAGGACCTGTCGATAGCAGTGCGTGCCTCCCAAGTGTGTGTGGTGTGTGTTTGTGAAAGTGCTGTGGGTGTGTTGCTTAATAAGCTCTTGGGGGGAAAAACGAATGCAGATATTTCACTTGTGTATCTCGGACCAGTATGTGTGAGTTTTCTTTTTAATGAATGCATAACCATCTGCTGTGCGCAACACCACTGTTAATCTTATTTTCATATGTTTCCTCTCTACTCTGAAAGCATCTACTTTCATTGTATAATCTTGACAAGTCCCTTCTGCAGTATGGTGGGAATGTGTCAGGATTATGCACCATCCTGAATTGAATTAGGGACGCCTTATAAATTACACTACAATTTCTTAAAAATGATCATTCAATTTGAATTGAGGCAGCAAACAGGAGGCAAAATTCAAATTTCAGTTATAGATAATTCAAAGAAACTGTATCATAACCGCTGTGTATTTTTTTTTTTTTACGTAATACAATTTTATTTTATTTTTCAGTAGAATTCATTATGAAACATATTATCATACACACAAAATATAGGATCTATCAGAAGACATTAGATGACTGTGCTTGAAACAAGCCAATTATAGAAATGTATACAAAAGTTGGGGTAAGATTTTCTATTTTTATTTGTATATTTATTTATTCAAAAATATATACTTTTATTCAGCAAGGACACATCAAAATGATCAAAAGTGACAGTAAAGACATTTATGTTACAAAATATTTTAAATAAATGCTGTGCTTCAAGTGCTATCAGTTTCCACAAAAATATTACATGGCACAACTGATTTCAACATTGATAATTACAATAGAGATCAAAATTAGAGAACAACCTACAAATTCCTAAATTTCAAGGTCACCCCTTAGTCCTATTTGAAGTCATGCTAACAGGAGTAGAAGGGCAGTTTTTAAGCATATTTCATAAATTAATTGTATTCTGCAGCACAACATTACTCTTAAATGAAATATTTAAACAAGAACTCAGATCAAAATTAGAGAACACTTACAGATACAAGTGTCTTACACTCCAAGTTATTGGTGCTAATCTGGCATCTGGTGCTAATTTCCTTAATTATATGACAACCCCTATTTAACTGGCAGCATTCCTCTAATTTTCACTGAGATTGCAAGATGGTGGGCCGCTCTAAGGTGACTGAAACCCTGCAACAGGAGGCGGTCCAGATGAAGGCCAAAGGGATGACACTTTCAGCCACTGTAATGGTGTGTTCACACCAGACGCAAAGCGAACATGCGCATCGCGTCACTCGCTCTAGATTACTTGCTGGATGTTTTTCGTGTCACTCGCAGAATAAAAACAGTGCGATCAACCATGGTTGAGATAACTACAATCGCTGTTTTGTACCTGTTGTCAAAAAGTCCCAAATACAATGAAAAGCCAAACGCCGACGTGCCTGGGTTCACAGCACCATCCAGAGGAAGATGAATAACGTTAGGATATTGTATTAATGTGTGTTACATTTTACTACTGTATACTGTATATACACAGATATTACTATTATTTGTATTCTTGATAGCAGCATCTCTGTAGCCATGCTAATAAAATACAACTACCACTACAACTGATTTTAATTGTCTTCTATGCTCCAGACCTATATAATAACAGACGGCTTGCAAACCTGCTGCCAATAGAATGCTCTTGCTATTGGTATCGATTCAACTGGTAGCATATCAAGAAAGATTGTGTCGTATGATTGCGCTTGCGCGCAGATGCGTTGCCTTTGCCGAACGAGAGACGCATCATGCCGAATATATGTTCCGTGTAAGTTGACATTTTTGAACTTACGCAGAAGATGCGATTGAGGCGAATGTCGTGCGTTCGCAGCAAACGCATCGAGCATTTCACGTCATTCGCGTCGCCCGGAGCGAATTCGCCTCTATTCGCGTCTTTGCGTTGACTTTGCTATGTAATCTACTCGCGCAAATAATTACACACCATAAGAGAAGTTGGTCATTCCAAATCTGTGATTTCTAGAATATTGCAGGTTTATGGCACTAAAACATTCAAGTGCCCCAAAAAGGCTGGTCGTTCATGTAAGAAAAATGCATGAGAAGACAGGATAATGAGGAGACACTCAATGGGGAATCGGTTCAACACTGCAGCTGGAATTGCTCAACAGTTCAGTGATGAACAATGAATGTATCTGGGTCCGATGGCAAAGACAATGCTCCCGTCGCACTGGAAAATGGGTAAAGCAGTTCCTTGAACATTGAAACAATAAAGTGGCCGGCCCAGAGTCCTGGAGCCAGATTCACAAAAACCTTCTTAAGAAATAAGTAAAGACATCTCTTAAGATAAATTCCAAGAAGTTTGTAAGAATGTTCCTAAGTGCAATTCTTAAAAATCAGTAAGAGCGTTTTCAATATATTCGTACGGAGCCTGATGTTTTTTAAGAAAATGACAGTCTTTCATCTGTTTAATAAATGGTGTTTCTAGATGAGACGCAATGTTAAAATGTAAAAAAAATTATAATAATAAAATAAATAAATAAAGGATTTTCTTTTTGCATTGCCTGCAGATTACTGCTACAGTAAACATGTCTTGTGTATGGCCGCATTCTTAGGCACTGAATTATGTTGTATTAACAGGCTAAAATTAAAAACGAGCTCCCTTTCTGACTTATTTTTGCAGATTATTACTGAATTTTGAATTCAGCAAAGAGTCGCGTCACATAATCATGACTGACCATTGTTTACATTATCAGTCATCGGTGTCACTTCAGAAAACTTTTGCACATCCCTATTAATAGTCCTACTACATATTATATGTTGCTAGTGCTGTAATGCTTAAATATAACAATTAATTTTAAATAACCCAATAAATTCACTAAATCATTCTTACCATTTGGGATTTAAGACAAGTCTGAGGCTATCCTAACTTAACTTAATCCCAAGTTATTTGCGATGATTTTTAAGAAGATTATTTTCAAGAATTTGAAAGAACAATCTTAAGAAAAAAGATAAGAATATGCTTAAGAAGAATTTTTGGAAATTTAAATTATTACTAACTGTTTTCTTAAGTTAGAAAATAAGAGGAAAACAGCAGTTAAGTAGAGATTTCTTCTAAAGATTTTTCTTGAATCTGGCCCCTGATCTAAACCTGATTGAAAATCTCTGGAAAATCCTTGGTGTCAAAGTTATGACTAAGAAACCCACTACAGTCACCGAACTATGGAAGAGACTGGAAAAATAGTGGACCAAGATCACACCAGTGCAGTGTGAGTAACTAGTGATGTCCTGCAGCCGCGGATGTGCTGAAGTCATTCAAAGCAGGGGCATCTACACGTCCAACTAACTGTTCAAAGCTGTAAACCTCCAAAATTGTAGTTGTAATCTTTTTTCTACAGTGACGCTTACTGTTGGTCTAATTTTGTTGGATAGTCTGTGTTTTCCACAAAATTAAGGCTTTTGTTGAAATGCCTTCGTTATTTTGTCAAACATAGTTAGTGGTTACAGTGGCATACCAATATCTCTTCAAATTGTGAGCGTAATGAAGATAAAAATTTTAGAAAATGTAATTTAATAGATTGCTTTCTCCAAATTTTGATCTTCTAAGACACTGGAATTTCTCTATTATTTTATTAGTGAGCCAGAACATCAGGACATAGTTAGAATGATTTTCTGAAGGAATACATGTTGGCCATTAATTAATGGACCGCCCCCTTCTCGTATGACGATTACATAAAAATATATTCAAATATAGAAATCTTAATTGGAATATTTCCAGACATATTAGTGTTTGAGCAGATAATTGTGCTGACAATATGTTAGAGAGACACTAAATTTGCTACTAAAATTTGATCAATTGTGTGTGCTGGATGGAATGAAATAAGTTTGTGCCTTTAATTGTTTTGATATCTTACTGAGAAAGAAAGAAAGCAGTAGCTCTAGTCAGTTTTAGGAGCAATCATATCATGGAAGACATAATTGTAGTCAGAAATGGATATGATTACATTTGTCGCCCAAAGCCTTATTGTGGGAATTATGTTGAGATTTCTTTTAGTGCTATCTAAAATAAATTCCTCTTCCAGTTTTTCAACTTAAATATCCAATTGCAATCATCTTTGGGGGACAGGTGTGACCAAATCAATGCATATCACATTGGATGATTGTAAAGAGGGAAGCAATTTTTGCCTTGAACCTAGCAGGGGTGTTATCGGAATATGAGTGGAAAAGTGGAAGAGAGCCAACTCGAGTTGCAATGAATAACGGACTGGATGTGGATGTATTGATCACTCATGGTTCCATCAGTTCTTAGGATCTAGCTACATTCCACATGGCCAGTGCCACTGTGCTTCCTGACCGGCCTCCATTACTTGCCATCATGTCCACCGAGTCGTATTTCATAGGTGGAGACCCAGCGATGGCAGCAAGCTGCTCGAGTCCAGGTTCGATGACAGTAGCGTCCTCGAAGGATCGTCTCGCTTACCGTTTTTTTTATACGCGGCTTATCTGAACTATCTGAACATTCAGTCGTAAGGCTACGTCCTTGTCCCTGTGGAGAGATTGCAGGTGGAGAGAGAAGACATTGTGCTCTGATTGTCAGAAATATGTCTGATATATGCCTGATAGGGCTTGCACACCCACAGAGATGTGCAGCCACAGTGAGTGAAAAACTGTGTCATGCAGCTCAATTTATGGCTGAAAATATAATAATATAATACAATATAATATAATATAATACATTTGCATAAATAATATTGTGAATTTTTTTTTTTATTTGACAAATACATGTGACATGTCAATGGGGCACAAAGTTTGTGCGGCGGTCCACTGACATGCTTCAAAATATAATTTGCATTTCACAATAAAGGCAAAAGATAGTTCAGATGTGCACAATTCGTGCGGTTGTGAATAAATGATCTAACCATTTTCATATCTTTGAATTTCTTTAACATGGGTTGTTGTGTTTAAATATCATGATAGCTCATATGAGCAACAAATCAGCAGTATGAGACAGCAGATCTTGGCAATAAGAATGCACATATCTGGTTTAGATTGCAGGAAGCTGGTGTGAACTGATCCTTCTATACCAGTGAGACTATTCAGGAAAATTTGTTGTGCCAGGGGAGCTGCAGCAGAGAGAGATAAGCGCTTTCCCGCCCCCACGCTGCTTTACCGCCCGCATATTCACAGTCCTAATGAACCAATGAGAGGCAGCCTGTTCACAGCAGGAGCCCGGCATAGAAACAACAGTTCTTCTCATGCATCAATGCACTAGGTGTAAACTATTTTTGCCTTTTTTCCCTTTAAATTCTTTGACATTTGAAAACATTGTCAGTTAAGCCACCTTATGTCCACAACAAGCAAAACAAATTTCAGATAGCATGTTGGTCATTCAGCTTTAATGCAAATAACCCATTTAACAATAAAGGTATTACTCACATTCATTCTATATAAAATATAAAAACCATTTGATAATACAGATATTGCCTGTTTAAGTGCAGTGAACCTTTTCTGAAATATCTAGTTTTTAGAAATAAAGAATTTTGTGTTTTCTTTCTTTCACATTTTAGTGACATCAAAGCAATTTCGAGTTAACTTAGAATCCGCACGATATCTGTGTGAGATTATTATATTATAATATTTTTCCCTTTATGACTTTTTGAAAAATTGAATTTAATAAAATATGATATTTAAATATGATAAGTGAATATCAATATAATTATATGTGCCCTTCTTCCAACTCGCATCTTTTTATGGTGCACTGAAGTAACTATATAAAAAAAGATCATATATATATTTGGTTCAACAAACTGATACAAAAATTTGACAAAGTACGTGAGCTCTTCATCACTATAATTCAATGTTAATGTTCAGCTTAATTAAAGTGCAAGCTTTATTGATCTTAGAAAAATATAAGTATTCTATAGAACATGCTATATTATGTCTGATGAAAGCACAGGCCAACTTTAATTATTAGGTTGCTACAACAAATTTGACCATAAATTGAGCATACATTGAAAAAAAAAAAAAGCTGTATGATGAAGTAATTTTTACTCAGAATATGCTAGTAAATTTATACAAGCCATTATAAAGAAACAGCAAGTAATTCTGAAGAAAGACTGAAATAGTATTATCTTGTTAACATACACCAATAATCTTTCATTGATAACCATTATTTTTAAAACTGGTTGCCTTCTGATTCTCCACAGTGTGCATGGATTCCTACTGAAATGATTTTGCCTGCAAAATATTAAATGTGACCGCGTTTTAAGGCATTTGGTTTGACTGGACATTATTTACATTATTCAGGTACACGTTTTACTTGAACTATGCTGATAATATAATCTCAATGAAAACAACTGTAAACAACCCTTTTTCTGTTTTGTAAGAAATTGCACTTCATTTAATATCAACCGCTGTCATTCACATCTAACTGAAATGACAGATCCAGACACATGACCCAAGTGGCTTACATCCCTTTGGTTGGTGAGTGTTTTTAAAAAGACTTGACCAACAGGATGACATGCACAAACCCTTGCATTGCCATCAGATTCAATTTAGTTATTGCTGTGAGGTTTATAGGAATGCACTGTTTTATTTTCAGCTGATAAAGGTCCATCAATCTGTTGTCATTGTTGCTTTCATTATTGTTGTATTTAAAGTGCTATTAGAAAATAATTAGTGGCGTATAATAAAGCAAGCATCATTTCTCATACTCAGAATTTGTCAGTGAACAAACCCATAACATTAAGTTTACATTTAACTCACACACGTGTGCTAGAGACATGAATGGTACCTCAAACACTCTCAGAAAAAAATAAAATAATAGTACAAAATAAAAAATGTACAAAAGCTGTCACTAGAGCAGTACCTTTTCAATATCTACACTTTAGGTACTAATACAATTTAGGTACTAATATGTACCTTTAAGATACCAATATGCACCTTTTAGGAACAAAGGTATACCTTTTAATAAGGTAACGCCCCAGTGACAGCTTGTGTACCTTTTTTCTGAGAGTGAATCATGCAGCATACATATATTTATCAGCTGATAAATCTGCTGAAAAAAAGGAGAGAATTAATCCATATCTAAAGATTAGAATATCATAGAGACTTGGGTTGGGCTCTTTTGAAATGGACCATTTAAGTAACCACCGTGACGGATCGGCTGCCTCCCCCTAATTATCATCATCACCCCCATTTCCTTATCCCACTCTGGCAATGCTGTCGGCTTCCCGAAGGAGTGTCGGTTCAACTTGGAGAAGGAGGGCGCAGAGAACGGCAACAACAGCCAGGTGAATGGAGCCTCATCACCGCTGTCCTGCTCGAACCACGTCTGGACAGATCTCGCACCCGTTACTGGGCTGAGCAGCCAGATGCCGTGGACCGTTTATCCTGCGACAGTGCCACAAAATCTACTAAACCCAACAAGGACGACGAAGCCCTAAAGAAGGCCGCCGCCCCCTCGCTCTCCTTCGGACCAAAGGTGGAGTGCTTGCGGCTCGCCACTTATTTCGGGCATAACACCCCTATGAACCTGGACCCTAGTCCTCTCTGTTGAACACGGCCCTTTCCCTTCACAACTTCCTTTAGGCAAAAACGGACTCACGCAGTCTTCCGCCTGTTTAGTTTTGACACTTATTGTCCCCCTCAGAACAGGTTATTCCCTTTTTGGACATATTTATGTTTGATTTCTGCTAAAGGGGGTCATATATGTCTTGCTAAAAGAACAGTATTTTGTGTATTTGGAGTAATGAAATGCGTTTATGCGGTTTAAAGTTTAAAAAAAACATTATTTCCACATATTGTACATTATTGTTTCTCCTATATGCCCTGCCTTTTTGAAACGCGTCGTTTTTTACAAAGCTCATCGTCTGAAAAGTGAGGTGTGCCCTGATTGGCCAGCTATCCAATGCGCTGTGATTGGCCGATGCCTTAAGCGTGTGACGAAAATGTTACGTCCCTTACCATACTGTGATGCTGTTTCCCGGTGCAACGAGACAAAAACATTCAAACCCATTATAAACGAGGCATTTGTTGCATCAGGTGGGGACATAATTACTGATTATAATAATTTATACTGTCTTTTTTACGCATTGCGTTGCATCGCGCCGCGTAAACATAAAACCATGTCTGCATTTGTGATCAGAGAAACGACAAACAACAAGTGTTACTCTACACTGCTCAAAACTCGAGTTTGAATCGTCAGTGGCAAATCCTTTAAACGAAAACGTACTTGCTGTCTGTGAGTCAGAACTGCCGGCATTGTTGTCTACTCTTCCAGGATCAGGAAACATTCCTCCATAAAATGCTTTGCACACATCTGAATATTTGGTTTGAAATGTTCTGGAACAGTGTTGTAAATACACTTAACCACTGATTTCTAGTCGTGTCCTCTTTTGGAAGGCAAACAAAGTAGTTTCCGTCTTTTGCAACGAAACACACAGCATCTTCACAAAATGGTGGTGGCGGCGGCAGCAACGATACATTTACGTCTTCTTTCTTTGCGTGAACATTTGGGTGGTGTTATGCAAATCTTCCCACATCGTGACGTAGACATGTGGGGGGGGGGGGGGGGGGGGTGTTTAAACGAGGCATTTTAGGAGGGCGTGGACCAGTCTTAACTTTTATAAGGAATATCTCTTTGGGTTTGAGACTTTAGTCTTTGCAACTTCAGGGATCTTATCTATTCACGAACAGCTGAACACTCCACACAAAGAGAAAGGCAAACTTGAAATCGCATTATATTACCCCTTTAAATAAAAGCCTCGCCGAGGTCTGACGCCACACCCACTGTGTCTGTCGTGTGCTCCTCCCACCACACCACTTAGTAACCACCTAGAACACCTTAGTGACTGCATATAAATGTGGAACACCCATCCTAGTAACACGGTGAAAGCCCTTAGCAACCGCAGAATATGCCGTTTGCAACACCATGATGGACATCACATGGTGGGCAATAGTCAAGTCTAATTAGTAAAGGGAGGGAAATGCATAGCAAATATCGAAACACATATTACGATGGAATGGACAGTTGGAATGAGAAGTCACTAACACCGATGGACAGAGTGATTCAGGTACAATATGCCGCCTGGTGTATCCTCTCTGTGTCTATTACATGCTTCTTCGATGGTGCTCTTGGTGCATGAGGTTTTGGCCATACCTCTAAATCAAAACAGGGCAAACAAGAGCTTTTACGTAAGAGCTCTGAGATGTTAGCGAACTGGCAGACAGGGAACCTGTGTTGCTTCCAGCTCAGTCAGAGCCACCTTTAGTTTATGAACACTGACCACAAGCTCCTTCAGGCTTCTAGTATTCAGATCAGATTTTCATTGGCCGAAAGCTGTGTCAAATAACCCCGGTGAGCTCTTTGTGCTTGAGCGTTGTTTGTGCATGTGTGTATTTCCATGGAAACAGTGCTGAAGTTGCTCACAGAGAGTGATAATATTTCATAACTGTCTGAGCTTTTTAATCACACGTAGCACTTGAATACTCAGCGAGCGCTGTAGCTTTCTTTTCCATTTGGCTTTTGTTTGTGAATGGTTTTACATTCAGCTAGGTTTCATTTAGAGTGCTGAACTCAAACATCTGCAAGATCCACCAGCCTGCACAGCCAACATATCATTCAAAAGAGAGGCATTTTGCTTGCAAATGGGTTTTTAATTAGTTAGATGATTTTACAATTATGTCAATTTTAAAATGCATTTCTTAGCATTGTCTTTTTCTAGTACTTGTTCTCTATTCTTCAACCAAAATTTATTTTTGTGATGAAAGACGGGGAGTGAGAGAGTGTATACTTTAAAACTTGTCTCTGTATGTATATACGCATGTTTACGCTAAAGAGAAAGCAGATCATTCAAGGTCAGAATTCTGCAGTGGCTGATGGGTAGGACAGCTACCCACAACTCTGAAAAAGATGCATCTTAATATCTGAAATGCTTTGGAATGCTTTGAAGTACTTGTGAAGCATTTAATGGAAAAATAGCAGGAGATACGTTACATTTTCTCAAGTGCTAGATGTCTTTGATTAATGTTCCTGAAAACCTGCTATTTCTGCATTACAAACCGCCCTTGATCAACAATACGAATTTGAAGATGTCTGCACTTTGCAGCACTAACTTCAACAGCACTCCTAAAACACTTCAAAAGTTTGTTAAGTCATCAGAAAGCAACTTCTTCATGAGATCTATTTCATATCGAATACATTTCAGTTAAATCTCTCACAAAACCTGTCAAGATGTAGGGATCATATTGCAGCCTACAATCAGAAAGACAAAAATAAGATAATATTTGTCTAAGGAACCAAAGCCCTTTTGAAAACCATTAAGATATTTTGCATACACAACATTTTTTGATGTGATAATAGTGGAACATTACAAACATTATGGGCCGCTGCATAAATATACACTTTTTAAGGGTGAGACTCCACTGCCACTGCCTAATGAGTATCCTATGTCATTTAAAACCTTACTGGGGCCTTCCCTTATCAAATGGCCCTCAACAACGTACTCTTGTTTACTCTTGTTTGTAACATCTGTATTAGGGATGCACCGATGCAATGGCGAATACTCGGTATCAGCCGATAAAAGCAATTATCTGCACTATCGGCCATCAGCCGACTGTTTAAAAACAGTCAATGATCAGGACCGCTTACATCCTTTCAGTCAAACGGGGGGTGGACAAATGTGTCAGACAGCTACTTACAAGAAGAAAAAGTTTCTTGTGTGGAATTTAGGGTCGTCCAAGTTAAAGCAGTTAGGGTTGCCAGGTCCACTCTTTTCCCTACACCTAACATTATTTGTAGTGTGGCTCATCTAATAATTGCAAAGAGCTTTGTGCTTTATTATGTCTGATAAGGAACAAAGTCTTAGCTTTTAAATCATGTACACTTTATCACAAATTTCAAACAATAAATGGCATTTTGACACTCTTAAATGTGGCGTGAGAGATGACTGTAGCTGCTTCAGTTCAAGTGGCAGTGTGAGTCTCTTACACCTTTATACAAATTATAGCATGAAATAAACATGAATGAACATCAGGGGGTATGTTGAAAGATACAGTGCAATTTCCTGAAATGTATATTGTCTCATGTAATTGCTCTGTCAGCATTTCAGCCAAAAAAATATGTCAAAAACGTCTCGGTTACGTATGGTAACCCTCGTTCCCTGAAGGAGGGAACGGAGACGTCACGTCGGATGACCGACAAAATTGAGATCCTACCAAAGGGCCACAGCTACTGCCCCTTCCAGTGTCCTGTGGAAGCCACCTGCGCCCCTACTTTTTGGCGTAGGCCAGGGCTTCTTCACAAGAGGACCAGCTAATGCTGCAATGGCACTACCCAATGAGTAAACTGGATAACACTAGGAAAACGTACCCATTCTACTTGGAACAAGGACGTTACGGAAGCTCGAACCTTCCCGAAGGAGGCTTCGGAAGCAATACACATATGAACATTCCTTAGGTGCATATGGAAGATTAGAGGTGATTGTAACCCTCATGGGAAATGGCAGAAATCTGTCGGGGAAATACGGGCTCTGAGGCTATACCGTGGACGTTACACATATGAGATCCACTTAGGTCTTTCATATGGAACCCAGCCTTCTACCAGTTATCGAGGATTCAACGAGTGAAGGCCTGGTGCCGGACTCTCCGCCACGTCTGGCTGCCGTGGGGACGGAGGAACTCAACAGGGTCTGCTATATGTACTCTCTGGAGTGGTTTTGCAAGCCGCCCCGAAGCCCGGGCCTTTCAGTGCTTCTACCCGTTTTAGGTGAGAACACAGGAGGATACCGGCTCCACACGAAGGCTATAAAATCTAGCGAATGTGTTAGGGGTCGCCCAGCCCGCAGTCCTACAGATATCTTTCAGTGGCGAGGTGCCACATGCCAGCGCCCAGGAGGATGCAACACCTCTAGTGGAGTGAGCTCGCAACCTGAACGGGCAAGGCACACCCCGTGCCTGATAAGCCAGGGTGATGGCAACCACTATCCAGTGGGCCATCCTCTGCTTTGCGACGGCATTCCCCTTCTGCCGGCCTCCGTGACGCCAAAGAGCTGGGCTGAAAAAAAGGTCCAGGGCTGTGTCTGCCTCCTCCGAGGGCAGCGCTTTGAGGTTCACCACCTGATCCCTGAAGGAGTAGCGGGAACCTTGAGCCCATAGCCGGGCCAGGGCCTCAGGGTTACCTGGGAATCAGCCGGCCCGAACTCTAGGCACGAATCGTTGACCGAAAATGCGTGCAGGTCCCCTACCCTCTTGATGGAGGCCAATGCCAGCAGGAGCAGAGTCTTCATTGAGAGGAACTTCAGCTCAACCGTCTGCAAAGGCTCAAATGGGCCCTGCTGTAGTGCTGTGAGCACTAGAGTTAGGTCCCAAGAGGGTATAGAGGGGGGTCATGGAGGATTTAGCCTTCTCGCCCTGCTGAGGAACCTGATGATCAGGTCATGCTTTCCCAGTGAATTCCCTTCTACGGGGTTGTGGTTAGCAGTGATTGCAGTGACATAAACTTTGAGGGTGGAGGGAGAAAGCCTTCGCTCAACCCTTGCTGCAAAAGGACAGCACAACTACGATCGGGCATCTTCGGGGGCCTTCTCGGCGAGAAGAACATCACTCAACGAACAGGTTCCACTTCAAAGCGTAGGCGTGTCTCGTAGACGGTGCTCTCGCTGAAGTGATGGTGTCAACTACCTCTTGGGGTAGCCACTCAGAACCTCTGCGTCCCGTCCAGGACCGGACATGAAGTTTTCAGAGGTTTGGACGCGGGTGCCAAAGGAATTGGCCAGGGAGGGGCTGTCGCGAGGAGCATTAGTT
The DNA here is from genome assembly GCA_018155175.1 of Sinocyclocheilus anophthalmus. Taxonomy (NCBI): domain Eukaryota; kingdom Metazoa; phylum Chordata; class Actinopteri; order Cypriniformes; family Cyprinidae; genus Sinocyclocheilus; species Sinocyclocheilus anophthalmus. Next base: position 326,751 of record JADLZN010008366.1, on the reverse strand, counting down.
TTGGGAACCAGGTCCGGGAAGGCCAATAGGGTGCCACCAGCAGGACCTGCTCCTCGTCCTCCCTGACCTTGCACAACAACTGTGCCAGAAGGCTCACTGGGGGAAATGCATACTTGCGAAGGCCCCGCGGCCAGCTGTGTGCCAGCGCGTCCGTGCCGAGTGTTCCCTGCTGCTTCTGACTCCAGAGGAGAGGTGGCGGGCGAGTTCGATAGCGCCGGGAGCGCAGACCACCTTGTTCGGTTGACATACGCACGGTGCCGCTGTGTGTTGTTGCCATGCGTGGGGGACTAGGGGGGGTGCCTGTATGCTTGCCTCGTAAGCGCCCTTTGAGACGGCCCCGGGCAAGGTGCACTGCCAGCAACTCGAGGCAGCCAGTGCAGTTGGGGCCCCGTCCAAACTCCTGACACTGCAAGCCCGTTGTACGTGGCCCCCCAGCCGGTGGTTGAGGCATCTGTGCAAACCACAGGATGCCTGGAGACCTGCTCCAGGGGCACTCCTGCCCGGAGGAACGCAAGGTCTGACCACGGGGTGAAGGTTTGTGGCAGGCCGGTGTAACTTGGACCCGGAAAGTGCCGCGTTGCCATGCCCACCTCGGGACTCGGCCATGGAGCCAGTGCTGCAGCGGTCTCATATGGAGCAACCCCAGCGGCGTGACTGCCGCCGTAGCTGCCATATGCCCCAGGAGCCTCTGAAACTGTTTCAGTGGGACCGCCATCCTGCTCTTACCGAGTCCCCTCCATACCGGGAAAAGCGATCCTCTGCATTGGGGAGAGTTTGCTCTTTTCCCAGTTGACCCGAAGGCCCAACAGGCTGAGGTGTGAGAGCACCAAATCCCTGTGTTCGCACAACTGATCCTGAGACTGCTTCGTCGAGGTAGTTGAGAATGCGAATGCTCTGTTCTCTCAAGGGAACAAGGGGTACCTCCGCAACTTACGTGAAGACACGGGGCAACAGGGACAGCCCGGAGGGCAGGACCTCGTACTGATATGCTCGTCCTTCGGACGCGAACCACAGCAATGGTCTGTGGTGCGGAAGGGTCGACACATGAAGTACGCGTCCTTCAGGTCGACCGCTGCAAACCAATCTCGGGGACGGATGCACCCGAAGATGCGTTCCTGCGTCAACATCTTGAACGGTAACCGGTGAAGGGCCCGGTTCAAGACACGCAGGTTCAAGATTGGTCGTAACCCACCGCCTTTCTTGGGTACAATGAAGTAGGAGCTGTAAAACCCCGTCTTCATATCGGCTGGAGGGACCGGCTCTATCGCATCCTTCGCCAGTAGGACTGCGACCTCCGCCCGCAAGACAGGACCATCGGCCGCCTTCACTGTTGTGAAGCGGATGCCACTGAACTTGGGGGGGACGCCGGGTGACTGAATCGCATAGCCGAGCCTGACGGTTCGAAGGAGCCATCGAGACGGGCTGGGTAGCTCAAGCCAGGCTCCCAGACACCGCGCTAGTGGCATCAACGGAACTACAGGCGTACCCGCAGTGGGGCAGCGTGGAAAAACGCAGGGACCCGGCCCGGGCGTCTCGTAGCCGGTCCGAGGCGGGGTCTGGTGTGTGTAACACTGACCTGCGTTCGAGCAGAGGGTGCGTGGGTAGTCCGTTGGTTCGTCCTCCCGATCCGTCCACTGCTGCTCACTGGTGAGAGAGGAGGGTGAGTGTGATATGCACTAGATCGTCCACAACCCCCCGTCCCCTCTGGGGACCCAGAAATAGAGGAATTGCTCTTTGTCAAGAATTTGGGTACCACCGACCGAGAGGTGGATGGTGGAAAAAGATTCTCCGCCCGGCCCTCCTCCGGGGGAGGGAGTGGTGTGCTTACCATCTCCTGAAGAGCACGTCCCTCCACCTCTGGGTCGCCCATCTCCGGGCCTCTTGCTCTCTCACTTGCCACCAGGTTTGGCGGGGGCCTGGACGGGCGGGGCGGCTGCCCTGCGACCGGCTCCATGGCACAGCTTTGCTGGAGGCCGCAGGAGCACTGCTCTTGTTTCGGCGGTGGCAGGGGGGCCGCCCTCGGCGACGACAGCACCTGCACGCCGGGGCAGGATGTACCTGATGGCCTCAGTCTGCTTTGGTCAGCGGAGAACCGCTGGGCAAGTTCTCCACCGTGTCGCCGACAGGCCGGCCTGGGACGTTCAAGAATCGTGTCTTGTCCGTCTCGCGCATGTCAGCCAGTCACAGCCAGAAATGGCGCTCCCGGACCACCATAGTGGACATCGCACGACCCAGAGACCGTGCCGTAACCTTCGTCGCTCGTAGCGTGAGGTCCGCCGCGTTGCGGAGTTCTCTGCGAACTTCCGGGTCGTGACCACCCTCGTGCAAGTCCCTCAGTGCCTTGGCCTGGTGCACTTGCAATCACGCCGTAGCGTGTAAGGCGGAGGCAGCTTCTCCACAGGTCGTGTAGGCATCGCTGGCCAGTCGAGTACCTACAGACCCGGGAGGGGAGGCACGGTTCTCCCTGCCGGTTGGAGGCGGTATTAGGACACAACTGCATCGCAACCGACCGCTCCACCGGGGGGACCCTTGTAACCCCCTAGCTGCCCGACCATCGGGCAGTAAAAAGGTGCCATCCACGACCTGTTAGGCTCCTCATGCACCTCCGGGAAGAAAGGCACCGAGGCGGGGCGCTGAGAACCAGCGCGGACCACCCTGAGAACCAATCGTGCAACCTTGAGGGCTCGGGACACGGTGAAAGTCTTCACTCGAGCCCTACCCCTACGGCGGCCCGGGAAAGCATAGCCATTATTTCTGGATCCGATTCAGGCCTTGCCACTGTTCCGGAGGATGGCAGTGCAGCCGAATCTTCCTCTCCATAAAGCTCTGGCTCACCCTCCGATGCTGCAATCGACATCCGATCGTTGGGGGGAGCCTCGAAGAAACAGGTGGTACCCCCTGGTAGGATCCAGCCTGCTCTTTTTTGAGAGCTCCGCTGGGTTCGAAGTGCCGGCGGGCTTGGGCATCCCTGGAGGGGAATTCCTCACCGTGACCGTAAGACCAGTCCGCCCACCGCCAGAAAAAGGACGCCCCCGGCTGCCACCAGAGGGAACCCCAGATCTAGGCAGTGGCACGGGCACTCCGGTCCGACGTGACGTCGAGAAGTGACGACTGAAAGGGAACGCTTGGATCACATGTCCTTAATTTTCCTCATAAAGTTATCCTGTTCCCCAAAAAAAAAAATGGAAGCTTATTTACTGTTAATTTTAAATGTATGTTTAAATGAATCTGGCATAAAGACACATTTTTATTAAAACCATCTTATGTGTAATTGAGTTTTGTGTTTTCATTTGAGTGTGATTATTATATCTGAAAATAAATAGCACTGAATTTAATAGTTTTGTTGTTAATTTTAACCTCTAATATCATGTGCTAAATGAGAGGGCTACATGAATAGTTTACAATATTGGTTGGGAGAGGGTTTATTTATTTATTTATTTGTATATTTATGTATGTATTTATTTATTTATTAAAAAAACTAAACTATCATTATCAGTATCTTTATTGGCAGATACTGATATCGCTGATATCAATAATCAGCTATTGGTATTGGCTGAGAAATTTAGTATTGGTGCATCGGTGCATATATTTTGGGAAACGATACAAAAACAATAATGTAAATCAGCTTAAAAAAAAAACTGATTCTAAAAGAATTATATCTCTTGAAATGCCCTGACTCAATCTTGACATTTTTACTAAATTATTTGTTACAAATTCACTACCATTTTACATCTTGGCCTGCAAGTCCCTGTATACACCTGGTATTAAGATGTGTTTTTGTTGATCCAATTACAAGTGGACAACAATAAATACAGGTGTAAACACGGTCCGAGACGTTTTGAGCTTGTCCACTTTCGACCACTTCCAGAGGTTGAATGCTTTGGAACAGCCACTGATGACCACCACCTCTCTGCATACTGACCTGATTCTTAGACATTACAGGACGTGCTGTTGAAGCACGCTTTAAACTTTGCCTGTTTAGTCAGAAGGTGCAAAAAAGTAAAAAAATATATATAATGTACTTTTGTGGCTATCAGAGCAGAAACGAAAGCTACTGCTCTCTGTAAAATTGTTTGTTTTCTCCTTTCACGTTCATAAGTAAATTGTCCAAGCTTATTTCGAAATATTAGATTGAAAGATCAGAAAAAGAACACATATATCTGCCCATTGACCCTCCCAGAAAGTGGTCGAAAGTGGACAAAGGAGACAGACTAAAACAGCAGGTGTAAACGGGAATGTGTTTCCCTTGTCTACTTGAGATCCGACCAAAACGCATCTTAATACCAGGTGTAAACAGGGCCTAAATGCAATGATGCATTGCGTTCAGTTCAGTTTGTTATCCTTAAACTCTATAATTTATATACAAACAGATTTTGATACACACGACTAGACAAGAAAACCTGAGATACGGGCAGAGTTTAATCCTAATCTTGCATTCTAATAAACATAGCACTGTACACTATGAATATTGCTGGCTCTTTTTATGAAAGTGTCTGCTAAATGCGTAAATGCAAATGTAATGGAAATGTAATTGTGTTACATTTCTGTCTAAAAAGCATCCAAACTGCCACAGACAATTTATACCACAGCCTCCTCAGGAACAGCAAACATTGCATCTAAACTCATAAAAGAGCAATTAAGAGAATAAAAACTCTAATTAAACCAGTAATCCATTCAGCAGATGGGAGAGAAACAGCCCCTAAAGGCTAAGTCACCTTCCATTACTCGCCATCTAATTAAAAACGGAATATTTTGACTCTTGGAAATGATACTGGCTCATTTGTACCTTTAAAAAAATAAAGCAGAGTTGTATCAATTCGTTGTGAAGCTGTTACACTGAGTAATATCTGGAGGTGAAGGGGCAATTGAATCCGGTTGGAAAGCTACACACCACATTGGGCTGCTGTTTCCTGAACTCAACCACCCAAGACTGCTGGTTGAAATTGTGATGCTGAAAACATTCAGCTATTAATCACAGACCTGGAGAACAAAACATCCCGGAAGATAAGAAATACGAAAAAAATGAAACTGTATTGTGATGTGTGATGTGCGAGTAAACTATTCCTCAGAAGCCTACAGGACGTTCACTGGCCACCTGATGCAGACTGCACACAAAACTGCCAACCGCTATCGGAAAATCGGCAGTTCTGATAAGATTGACTGATTTCTATGTAGTTTCTGGCAGTCTGAGTGCACCAGTCTGCCTGGAAATAAGTTGTGTTTGCAAGGCCAAAGTTTTCACTTTAGTAAGCAAATCTAAGTGTAAAATAAATTAATCTGCAGTTGCATATATTTTGACACAATATTGTCTGTTTTGAAATGAAAATAGATCCAAACAAAGCCACAGCAGTGACTACTAAATAATTGGTGGTGTTATTACTAAATAAATTGCCTTTTTTGAATGAATCGATTGAGTGAATTATTCAATTACCTATAACTCATTTGCTTCATTCCTGAATGAATCAGCCTTTTTTAAACCAATTAGTCAAATTAATAATTCAATGACTCATTGACTGACTGAGTGTGACTTGGCTGCCACCTAATGGCATTTTAGTTATATTTACACAAACACACACACATTTTATTATTTTATACTTCTAAACTGAAATTTTTATATCTCATAACATTGATTATGCAATTGAAATTGACCCTTCGGAAAGACCCGCCTACCTTAGTTACTGTTGCTACATCCGACAAACCATGGCTCTCTCACGGCACACATCATGTATTGAACATTCTCACACAGTGAAAAATACTGTGTGAATTGTGGCATAAATGCATTTATACCACCTCTGAGCTGCATTAAACAGTTTGTGTAAAGACATCTAAATGAAATTCAGGTACAGCTTCTGTCTTTGCAAAGATGGAAAGATCTGTTGATACTGATTCCATTTGATTGTTAGTGTTTTATTATTCTAATTGTATTTATTGATTACATTTAAAAAACAAAGACAAAATATGACACACACATTAGGTTAGGGACAATGCCCTTATACAGTCACAGGTGAACAGTCAGTTTTTTTTTTTTTAAATCTGAGAGCAAACCTGCAGCATGTTTGCTCGCAACCTATTAATAACAATTCCCTTTCTGCAGCAGCACAATGACGGCTTCAGAGGCAAACCTGAGGGCATTAAACTTTCATGTAAGGCCTGACATTCACCGCTCAGCATTCACCCCTCCCAGCAGTCTCCTCTCACACTTTCTCTCCTTTCGTTTATGACAGCTTTGATCATTGGCCACCTGACTCGGGCAACTAGCATTTGTAGCATTTAATGCATTCTGATCGGCCACTGAAAGTGAATGATAACGCTCATGCTACACTAAGTCTAAGATAAATAGTTTTGGAAGGTTCATGCAGGGTTATTATCATTAACTAAAACTAAAATCATTAAAAAAAAGAGACATGAAAAGTAATACTAATGCGCGCTGATGGCAGGTAGAGGATACTGACATGATATTTAGAGCATAGGAACATTTTTAAATTCATCACCAATGTCATAACTCATCTCATATTCAGAGTTTTAAATGTTAACTTGTCATACTAGTAAGTAAATTAGGCTTTTCAAAGCCAATGAAGAAAATCCATTGCCTCTTGCTGACTGTCCCGTCTATGTTCGTTAGTTCAGTTTCATTGGAAATTTTAGTTTTTATTCTTAGTCTGTGCCTACTTTGTTTGATTTTCCCTCAATCAATCGGTCAAGGTGATAATTGATTCCACAGGTGTTTACAATTATTACATCATTTGCTTGCGTACTTTAATGCAGTCGTTCAGTTCCAGTGGTCGGTCACGTCTTGTAGAGGTTGGTTCTGTTTGCCTGCTTTGAGTACGTTATTAAAGACTTGAAATGGTATCTTCATCTCTTGTATGCCTTCAACCCGACGTGGACACTGACATGAAAGGTCATATGATGCGATTTCAATTTCCCTTTCTCTTTGGAGTGTACAAGCTCTTGGTGCATAAAGAAGAAGATCTGTAAAGTTGCAAAGACTAATAACCTCAAAAAGTCTCAAGTCTCAAAATATCCTCAAGTCGCAAAACCAAAGAGTTATTCTTTATAAAAGTTAAGACTGGTTCACGCCCTCCTAAAACGGCTCGTTTAGACACGCCCCCACATGTCTATGTCACTTTGTGGGAAGATTTGCATAACGTCGCCCTTATGTTCACGCAAAGAAAGAAGGCGTACAGCGTTATTCTCGCTGTAGTATTGTTGTTGCCGCCGCCGCCTAGTCGTGAAGACGCTGTGTGCTTCATTGTGAAAGCGAAAAAACTATTTTGTTTGGTCTTCCAAAAGAGGACGATATCGATTCGTCATGCCTAGAGCTGATCAGTGCTGGTCGCTGGGGAAATACATCAACTTCGTGCTGTGGAGCGCCGGATCGGCTTTCACCATGGACGAAACAGAGTCCAGCCCGGGGTCGTCACATCAAGCGGCCCTCCACTCCTTAGCCACGGCGCCAACACTCTAGCCCGCGTGTGTGTACGGTGTGTTTCGGTATGAAAGCGAAACTACTTTGTTTGGCCTTCCAAAAGAGGACATTACTAGAAATCAGTAGTTAAGTTGTATTAACAACACTGTTCAACCCAAATATTCAGATGTGTGCAGCGTATTTTACGGAGGACTGTTTCCTGATCCTGGTAGAGTTAGACTACAATGCCGGCTGTTCTGACTGCAAGTTCTGTAAGTACGTTTTTTATATTTAAGAATTTGCCACTGACGATTCAAACAAGAGTTTTGAGCAGTGTAGAGTAGCACTTGTATTTTGTTCCTTTCTCAACACAATGCAGACATGGTTCAGCCCTAATACACACACCTGAACCAGCTAATCAAGCTCATACTAGGCATAGAAACTTCCAGTCAGGCGTGTTGAGGCAAGTTGGAGCTTAACTCTGCAGGACACCAGCCCTCCAGAACCGACCGGTGGACAGCCCTGGTTTAGAGCATAAGAAAAAATGTGAAAAATACAATTTTTGAAAAATGATATTTTATTCATGAGTTATGCTATGTCTCTGTAGAGGACATTGGGACTTTAAAAAAATAAAAAAATAAAAAGACATGAATAGACATGAAAAGGCAAAAAATCACAAATCAATTTTCATTTTTTATACCAAACTTTATACAAAGACGATTCTCAACTATGTTATGAAAGATAATTTAAAAAAAAACATTTTTCTTTATGCAAAATGGCCATAAATGAGTTTGTCCATTATATACAATCTATAAACTGTATCTAATTTGCGTATCAATGAAACCCCATAACATTTTCCTGAGAAGTTGATTTATGACACACAATTAAAAAAAGTCAGATTTAAATGATAATTACAAAATATTATCATATTTCCATAAGAGTGTTAAATTTGATCACTAAATTAATGTCAGCCATTTTAAAGACCAAGGAGAGGGAGTGGCCATGGTGAAACATCCAAACATTTGGTATCTCTAAAAAGCCCCGAATGTGCTCTGTACAGGACATCCAGACGTAAAACTGTGACATGTAACGCCTCAGAGAAATTGCTAAAACATAATGTCCTCTACAGAGAACAAAACTCCATAGCTGGTAGTCAGGAGGTAAAATGTAAACCATACAGTTTTTCTTTAAGATAGCTCAAGCTTTAGCCTTCTGCTCACAAAACCCCCTACAACTAACATATAATTCAGTTTTCTGCACTCTATACCCTACAAAGGACAAGTTTGTATATGCACTGCCGTGTTTGTGCCATTTATTTGATCAGTTTATTTTTGTTCAACATTAAATATTTAATGAGTCCACGTCAGTTGCTTGTTACATTAAAAGGGCTCCGTTACCTAAAAAAGACCAAGCGTTGTGTCACTTCTTTGTTTTGTACAAAATCCTTTATGGTTTTGCAAACCAGCTTTATGGTTTTGTAAAGAGTTTTCAGATATACAGGCACTTCAAGTTCATGGTATATGTACTGAATTCCTTCTCAGCTCTTCCCAGGCATTGCTGTTGATTTAACTGTGTTATACTGTTTAAGAATAAAGCAGGAAGTTTAGATCAAAGTCCGTTTGTGTCCACAGTACATTGTGTGCAAAAGCTTGAACTTTCATGTTATTTCACAATTATGCCATCATTAATAACACACTGTTTATTAGTTGAGGGGGGAAGTCGTGGCCTAATGGTTAAAGAGTCTGACTCGTACCCAAAGCGCTGCGGGTTCGAGTCTCGTGCGGCAGGGATGTAGGTGGGGGGGGATGTGAAGGTACAGCGCTCTCTCCTACCTTCAATACCACGACTGAGGTGCCCTTGAGCAAGGCACCGAACCCCCAACTACTCCCCGGGCGACGCAGCATAAATGGCTGCCCACTGCTCAGGGTGTGTGTTCACGGTGTGTGTGTGTGTGCACGGCTGTGTGTGTGCACTTAGGATGAGATAAATGCAGAGCACTAATCGAGTATGGCCACCATAATTGCAACAGTACTTCACTTCACTTCAAAGATGCAGGTCATGAGAAGTAATGCTCAGATATGTGAGGTGGCCAATGGTGGGGTCTGTCCATTTTAACTGACAGGATACTAGAAGAAGAGATGAACATGCGTGTACTCATTCATCTTAATGAAACCATTAGTTCCTCCATAATAATACTGCCTAGCCGGTAGGCATGAGGTATTGTGGATTTTTGTATATTCCTTTAATAATTCAAGTTGTCTTAAATGCACAAAATAATGTTTTTTTTAGTCATGTGCCATAAGCATAGCTTTATCCATAATGGATAGTAAAGACCTTGTTTTTTTTGTGAACAAAGAAAACATCATGATCATCCGTAATAAATTATAAATCATGATGATGTACTCAACTTACTTAATGTCTTAATTAAGGTGTTGTTCATCCATGAAGACATGAATGAAAGACTTTGAACTCATGTTAGTTACTGATAATTCATGAGATATTAATGCATAATTCACGCATTAATTTAAGCATGAATTCATGCGTAATTCATGTTACCCTTGCCGTAAAAGTGTTACCAAATAATCCATTAAGTGATCTTAAAACAATCCTCACATAAACCCATTATAATAAATGTAATATTTACCTGTGCCCTTCAGCAGAAAAAATACAGAATTTAAAGTGAGGGTCTCAAACACTAAACTCTAAATTAAATCTAGATGAATCCTTAAAGCGATAAAATAATGTTTCCTCTTTTTTTCTTGTCATCTGAATATATAGACACAACAGCAGCTGGTTATTAGGTTGTTTGGTTGTATATCTTAAGAGCTGGTCGCGCGTGAACGGAGGCATCGTCAATTCTTCAAAGCACTTTTTACCTTTCTGACCCACTAGGTCTTAAAGTCTCTTCAAGAGCATGATTAGTTAAATCGGGTGGTAAAGCCGGGCTAACACTACAGGATTTTTGGCTGGATTTTGCTGTTGCGGATAGATTGCGACAAAACCCCTGGATCGTGACCAAATCGGTGCTCGTTGCGGTCGCCGAAGCTGAACGTGAGCCGAAACCTGTCTCGGGTTATTATATATAAATACCTAAATATATATATATATATAATATTATCTTGAAAACAAGTAGAATATTTGCTTCTGAAGAAAAGTAGAGATGATGATTGATGACCTGATTGATGGATTGATGTTTTTTTTAAAGATTTGATTGTTTTTTTGTTTTTTTTTAATGCTTTTTTAACGTAAAATAAGACAAAAATACTGATAAAGAAAATTATTTCCATTTTAATATATTTTAAATGCACTTATGTGCAATCACTCAAATGTTATGCAAGCAAAATAGAAGAAATAAAGTGCATAGAAATAATGAAAATAATATTTTTTTTTATTATTATTATTTACCAGTATAGTGGACACCACCAGCGATCTGTTGGAGAGAGAATCCGTCACATTGGCTGCCTTTCCCTTCTGGTTTTCCGTCACGTTCAAACCACTTGCAGGATCCCATGTCCCAATCTGCAAAAAACACTTAATGTTTTCATAAATCTATGACATGATACAAAAAGAGGATGAATACTTCAATAACGCAATACAGAGCACTTTCCAACTTCCTATGAGTTATTTTCTAGGGCCATAGAATCTATAAAAGTTTCAGTGAATGTCGCCTGGGTTCTCATTGGGACACATTATCTACGCAGAGGCTTAAAGGAAGTAATGTGAAGACCATGTTATCATGCACAAGAGAGCAAAACGGAGAGATGGAAAAGAAAGAGGGAGTAAATGAGAATTGCTTCAGCGGACCAGAGAACTGCAATCCCATTCCTCCCTTCTCATTTACTTCAGAGGACCCTCTTGAGAACTGACAACTCAAAACAAGATGACAAAGTGCAGACGTTCACGCACGTTCAGCCATCAGAAAACAAAATACTTCAGAAAACACACGGCCTGTAGTTTGTAATTGCAAATCACCTGTTTAATTCAGTCTTCATAAGGCTAAAGGGCTACTGAGGGCCTTATTATTAATGGGATAAATTATTCATGAAGGTGCAGACACATGTGGAAGAGAACCGGGAGGTCACGGTTTGCTTACAGGCTCTCTTTGTATATGTGTGTGTGTGTGTGTGTGTGTGGGGAGGATTGTTATTGTCTGTTATTAAGTGGCAGGCTGAGTGTGTGTATTTTCTAGTGTACACACGTTTGTCCTTATGAAGGACAGCGGGTACATAACTAAGGACGTTAAACCAGAGGAATTCAGCACCTTCTCTAGCCCCTCTTCCTTCAGGCTGATCACATCCAGATCGAAATCTGTCCTCAGGCCATTGGTCCTGTTGAAATTTATCCGTCCGGTCAAACCATCCCAGTGGGCCTGGAAGTGTAAGAAAAAATATTCATTATTTATACCTGCAATATCCGATGAATTCTTCCTTGCTGGCCAAACAGTGAAAATATGTTATTTATCAGAATGTAAGGTTCACACTTTTACATGTTTTTCAAATCTGATCTTCAGGACAGACGATCATCACTGCCATTTTGCAGGTTATGAATTCAGATCTGTTTGTTAAGACCAGGGTTATTATAGTTAACGAAAAAAACAAAAAAACTTTCATTAATTGAAATAAAATATACTTTAACTGAGCTAAAATCAAATATAAAAACCCATAAGCTTATTTAATTTCAGCTACCGGTGTAGTCAAGGCAACACTCATTTTCTAATTTTCATTCAGTTTAACTTGATGTACTCAAATAACTAAAACTGAAATACAATTTAAATAAATAAATAAATAAATACTAAAACACCACACCACACAAACAGAAATAAAAAATAAAATAAATTAAATTGGGAAATATAAAAATCTAAATATTAATAAAAACTGTAATAGTATCTCAATGATATTAAAATAACACTGGTTCAAACAGTGATCGATATCTATATGGATTTCTATAGATTTGTATGGATTTCTAGTTTTTGTTTTTTTCATATTTTCTGTCAAATTTTTAAAGGAACATTTAAGAAGATACGTATTTTTATGATACATAAAAACAAGCTATGAAAATAGCATAAAATGTATGATTTTAAACAAATAAATACATACATACATACACACACATAGCAGGGGCCGGTATGACATTTTGGACGGTTGATAAACTTAAGCAAAAATAATCAGGGTTTCCGGGTATTGTTGTTAAAGCTCTCAAATATAAACATAAAAAACAAAAAACTAAATAAAAAAAAATTTCCACTGAACACCATAGATTTTATTTTTGAGCGACATACATAATATTTGGAACAGCAGTATTTCTTTTTTTTTTCTTTGATTTGTTTCTGAAATGTTTGCTGAATTGTGGGCTGTCTTGCAACTTTTGATGTGAAAAAGAAAAAAGATGAAAAATAAAGACTGACATCTTTATTTAACCTAAATCTGTAATTACAGTTATTTAATTTTAGTTATATAATATAGATATCATTTATATAATTTCATATCATTTATTTATATCATTTCATATACATAATTTGATGTAATAATGTGAAAATTATACTGCATGCCTGAACGAAAACAAACAGCAGAAGCTCTGAATGAGACGCAAGATTCACTCTCTGACAGCAGGGGCGTATGACAGCAATAATACAGCAAGCCTAGCGTTCCTTGGTCATGCTATGGCTGCTATGCTTTAATGTGAATGCTACAGAGACAAGAGAAAAGAAAGATATAGGGCTGGGCGATATAGCAAAAAAAAATGATCAACGATATAATGTTTCATATCGTTCGGTATCAATAATTATTGACATGTTTATAACCTTTTTTTATGGTATTTAACCACTGTATTTATAATTAACACAATTTATTGAGACAAACAACAAATATTTTTTGTTTTAACAATAAAACACAATAAAAATTAAACAAATATCTAATATCTAATGTTTATATGTATAGGTCTAATTGTCTCCTGAGGCCACAGGAGGGCGCAATGAGCAAAATAATGCAGCGCATTTAGCAAGTAACTCTATAAAAAAAAAATGTGCATTATGTCTAAATTAACTCATAAAAATAAAAAAAATTGTAAATTGCATAAACAATTATGAACAAAAAAGCATCACGTATTTATGCATTGCTTAACACAAAGAGCCGAATCGCCCATCACACAGACTGCATTTAAAAACATAAGAGACGCAGTGAAAAGGAATAAACCTCCACAAATTCATGACGTGTTTTCTAAAAGTTTAAACTTTTTAAAATTTGCATGGCTTTCTATACATCTCTTGTGTGAGACGCGAGTGCAGCAGTCATATTTGTCTGTCTAAAAATGCGCTGAATATACGTTCTGTGTGAATGGCTTGGTTTCGGCTTCTCCGCATTGAGCTTCTATATTTCTCGAATATTTTGAATGCATAACACAGCAGCGGCGCATCTCGTGGGCAAGACTAACAAAACATTCAAATGCAACAACGTCACTTACATCATCACCGCATCTCGCGCGCCACTGGTGACGCTCCCTGATGCACACCTAACATTCAAATGCAAATGTTATTTTAAATTCAAATAATATTCATTCTTTATTCACAATCTACTCATCACAGGCAGGCACAGCATTCATTTCAGCATGTGTTCGTGTTTGTGTGTGCTGTCTGCGTCACTCATAGCACGTGCCTATATCGTGCACTATATAGATCATTTTTTCTATCGATATGGAAGAAGGTGTACCCTCGATAAATATTGATACCGTTTTATCACCCAGGCCTAGAAGATACCATCTAAACCTTTCTGAAGACAGTCAGTTCCCCTCAAAGATGCATTCATAGAAACCCCGCAATTCAGTATTGAGGATTTTCTTCCAATAGTTTGTGCATCATGAACAGTGAGTGATCTGCCTGCTACAGTATTTTTTCTCTTTGCGTCCATCTTCAGCGTCTCTAGTCTCTGTTAACGAGCGTTTACAGACTTATATTCTCATATAAATTACATTTTGGAAAATTATTGCATTGCAACGCATTTTGTGCAAGTCCAGAAGAGAGATAAGCTGCAATAAGACACAAAAATGTCCGGATGCCAATCGCGTAAGTTCCAGAGGAAGCTCCTTGCGCAGTCAGCAACACGGACTAACTGCTGTACCAACAGAAGGGGAAGGGGGTCGGACGGGATTACTACACTTTCAGGTCTTTGAGGAGATACGCAGGAATCGTTTATAAACGAAATATTAGTGGTTGTGAAACCGTGAGATTCAAAATCGACTCATACCGAATCACACATAAATTATTAAAGAGAGCATTTTTAGAAACCAATCGTAAAATTAAAAAAAAAAAAAAAATATTTACATTACCAGAATCTCTGTGCAGCACTTCCATTTAATTATATAGATATATATATATAAAGATATATTATTATAATAATCTATGTATATGGTACGTGTGTGTATGGGTGCTGGGCAAGTTAAATTATAATCACCCCCCCCCCCTAGATTAATTGCATGATTCTCTGTGATTAATCGCATTGTTATGCACAAAATTCAATAATGAATTCAAAAGTATTGTATTGTGCACTTTTTTCATTTAAAGTACTGCTATATGAACAAAAGTGCGATAAGTTAACATTTGGTTTGCAAACACTTTAAATCAATATCTTTTATCGCCATAATTATTTATGTGAAATGTTGTGTAATAAGTGGTGTGACTGTACCACAGTCTTCACAGAAGCTTTGTGTTCAAATATTTCAACTCGTTTCAATATTTTGTATCTAATTTATATAATCTAGTTTGGTCTCGTTCTGTGTCGCGTATCTTGTCAGTGTCTGCGCTTGCTTGGCCATTTGTTGTGAAAAAAATAAGGAAAGTGTGTCCAGCTAAATTAATTTAGTATTTTGTTAGACGGATATAAAAAAAAGCTTAGTTTACCGCTACAGCGGTCGCGGCAGCGATCGCGTGAAGGCCTCCTCGTGTGAAGACCGAAGAGCGTAAAGACCATCGACTCCACCGGGCAGGGACACCGGCAAAGAATAAGTATGGCTTTTTTACTAGTTTCACTTCTGTTCAGTTTTATAACCATTTTGAGATGTGTAGTAAGTTGTGTTTTACATGTACTTTTTGCAGTGTTATTTTTTAGGATTACTGATAAACTACTGTCGTTTGATTTGTATTATTTGTATTTGTTATTTCTAAAAATTTTAGTTAGATATGTCTGCATTATTATGTCTATATAGGTTTTTTTTATTAAGTTTTAGTTTTATTTAATTAGAGTTATTTCAGTACTTCAACATACAAAATAGAAATGAAATAATATATATATTTAATTTATAAATGTGTGTGTGTATATATATATATAGAATATTATTATATATATATAGATATATATATATATATATACAAATATGTATGGTGTATGGGTGTACATATACATATGTATGTGTGTGTGTATGGTTGTACATACACATATACTGTATGTAGTTGTTTTTTTGGTGTTTGGATTAGTGTTATGTTAGAATCATTATTATACTCTTTTACCTTTTGTTCTTTAATATTTTGAATGGTTTTTAGCGTTTTTTTTTGTTTTTCATTTAAATGTTAAGTTTTGAAATGTTGTATGCATTTGTAATTTTATTTAATCTTTTTATTTTTAAAATGTGTATAGGTAGTTTGATACAAGTTTTAAGCCTTATCCATACATAATACATTTATATGCTTTATTACTGTACATTTAAGTTCAATCCATAAAAACCTAAAATGTTGCTTTATTTATTCAAATAGTAAAGTTCTGGCAACCACAGCAGTATTTTTTTTCTCATAGCGTATATTGTAAACTTTGTATCTGTTCTCAGGTCAGTGCCAGGTATCCAGCTATATTAGGGCTTTGGCATTTTCAAAGCTTGTGAAATGTCATCAGAATATGCAGTCCTTCAATTATCTGTTCACACAAAAACCTCAGCACAGCTCTCCCAGTCTTTCTACAGCCCCGAGCTCTACTTGTAGTCTAGACAGAGAAGATCCTAAGAAGGGTGAAGGGGTCTGGGCCAGGGTCATCACAAGTAGACATTTCAGTTAATTTATGCACTGGTTTACGGAGAGCAGACCACCTTGCTTTTATGTATTTATATCTCCCTCGCTTTGCCTTTGGTCTTGGCTTGCTGGTTAAAATATCACGCACAGCAAATAAAGGCGGCTTTTTAGTCAGACTAAATATAGGCAGCAGAACGACAGAAGCGTTCAGGTTAGCGTCTAGTTTCTTAAAATAGACCGGAGAGAATCCAGTTGCAGACGATTAAGAAAATTGCTTCTGCACGTGCTCTACACGTGTGGAGTAACACTTTAGAATAGGGAACACTTATTCATTATTAACTACGAATTTTCCCTCAATAAATTCCTAATTTGCTGTTTATTAATAGTTAGTAAGGTAGTTGTTAATTTCAGGTATTGGGTAGTATTAGGGATGAAGAATAAGGTCATGTAGACATTAATATGTGCTTAATAACTACTAATAAATGGCTAATATTCTAATAATAGGCATGTAATAAGGCACTAGTTAAGAGACTCTAAATAAAGTGTTACCAAAAAAGCAAACACACACTCAAAAACGAACAACAAGGCCAAACTGAGCGCTTTCACAATATATTCCAAAACACAAGGCATGCCTTGTTTCTGTGTAAATTAGGTTTATTATAGATAAACCACTTTATTCATAGAAGTCATTTGCCTGGTGCAATTAAACATATACTGCTGTGACAATTTATTTATTTAAAAGAATGTCTGTTCATGTTTTCTATTGATCATGGCAGCAGTAATGCATTAAACAATGGAGAAAACATTATGACCAGGCATAAATTCAGACACGCTGTGAATGAAGCTTTTTCGCATTTAATGAGTTGATTTGCTGACAGTATCGCAGGGGTGGGGAATTTCTGATGTACAGTCTCAGTTAAAGATGTAAGATTGTGGTAGTCTGCGGTATGGCTGTAACAGCACCCGAACCTGGACATTTTTGGAAACACTTTATTGCCAGTGCCCTTTATATGTTACATGTATTTGCTATTGTAATAACAGTAAATTATGCATGATTACATGCAAGGACACTTCAAGTAAAGTGTCCTTTTTACATGTTACACTGCTATTCAAAAGTCTCACCAGGGCTTCAGTTATTTGATAAAAAATACAGAAAAATATTATTAAATTATTACATTTTCAGCATATTTCGAATTTTCAGCATAATTATTCCAGTCTTCAGTACCACATGATCCTTCAGAAATCATTATAATATGCTGATTGGTGCTCAAGAACACTCTTGTTATATCAATGGAATATGTTTTGTTGCTTACTTTTTTTTTTTTTTTTTTTTTTTAATGGAGACATTTTCAGGATTGATTTGAATCCTGAAATGAATTAATATTACTCTGTACTTATTTGTGTAATTACACTGTAACAAGGACACATTAAATCACGTTTAACCCCCTTCTGCAACTGGGTTATTGCTTTTGTATTGCTGATTGTATTAATACAGAACTAGACATAGGTGAAAATATTAGAATATATGTTAATTGAAATAGGTGAAAAAAAATAGAAATATAAATGTGCTTGCAAATAATGAACAGGTTTAAGTAAATAATGAATAAAAAAATACTGAAAAGAAAACTGGAAAATGTAAGTAAGTAAATAATAAAATAAAATAAAACTAATACTAAAATAAACTAATCCGGATATATATATATATATATATAATATACAGTGGGTACGGAAAGTACTCAGACCCCCTTAAATGTTTCACTCTTTGTTATATTGCAGCCGTTTGCTAAAATCATTTAAGTAAATTTTTCTTCCTCAATGTACACACAGCACCCCATATGGACAGAAAAACACAGAATTTTTGACATTTTTACAGATTTATTAAAAAAAGAAAAACTGAAAAATCACATGGTCCTAAGTATTCAGACCCCTTGCTCAGTATTTAGTAGAAGCAACCTTTTGATCTAATACAGCCATGAGTTTTTTGGGAAAGATGCAACAAGTTTTTCACATTTGGATTTGGGGATCCTCTGCCATTCCTTTTTGCAGATCCTCTCCAGTTCTGTCAGTTTGGATGGTAAACGATGGTGGACAGCTATTTTTAGGTCTTTCCAGAGATGCTCAATTGGGTTTAAGTCAGGGCTCTGGCTGGGCATTCAAGAACAGTCACAGAGTTGTTGTGAAGCACTCCTTCGTTATTTTAGCTGTGTGCTTAGGGTCATTGTCTTGTTGGAAGGTAAACCTGCGGCCCAGTCTGAGGTCCTGAGCACTTTGGAGAAGGTTTTCGTCCAGGATATCCTGTACTTGGCCGCATTCATCTTTCACTCGATTGCAACCAGTCGTCCTGTCCCTGAAGCTGAAAAACACCCCCACAGCATGATGCTGCCACCCCATGCTTCACTGTTGGGACGTATTGGACAGGTGATGAGCAGTGCCCGGTTTTCTCCACACATACCGCTTAGAATTAAGGCCCAAAAGTTCTATCTTGGCCTCATCCGAACAGAGAATCTTATTTCTCACCATCTCGGAGTCCTTCAGGTGTTTTTTAGCAAAATCCATGCGGGCTTTCATGGTCTTGCACTGAGGAGAGGCTTCCGTCGGGCCACTCTGCAAAAAGCCCCGATGGTGGAGGGCTGACAGTGATGTTTGACTTTCTTACAACTTTTCCCATCTCCCCGACTGCATCTTCTGGAGATTAGACACAGTGATTCATTGGCGTTTCTTTACCTCTCTCACCCAAGGCTCTTCCCCCGATAGTCAGTTGGCCGGAAGGCCCAGCTCTAGGAAGGGTTTGGTGTCCAAACGTCTTCCATTTAAGCTATGGAGCCACTGTGCGCTTAGGAACCTAAGTGCAGCGAAATTTTTTGTACCTTGGCAGAATCTGTGCCTTGCCACAATTCTGTCGCTGAGCTCTTCAGGCAGTTCCTTTGACCTCATGATTTCATTTGCTCTGACATGCACTGGGAGCTGTAAGGTCTTACATAGACAGGAGTGTGGCTTTCCTAATCAAGTCCAATCAGTATAATCAAACACAGCTGGACTCAAATGAAGGTGTAGAACCATCTCAAGGATGATCAGAAGAAATGGACAGCACCTGAGTTCAATATATGAGGTCACAGCAAAGGGTCGGAATACTTAGGACCATGTGAATTTCAGTTTTTCTTGTTAATAAATCTGCAAAAAGGTCAACAATGCTGTGTTTTGTGTTGTTTTAGCCTTGCCATAAGGCCACAAAAAATACTTAAACATTTACCCTGAAGCAGTATATATACTGTATATATAATATAAATGGCATTCAGGGTAAATTGTTTAGGTATGTTTGTGCCGTTATGGCAATGCTAAAACAACACAACATCCTGCGATAACAACACTATCAGCAAGGTGGGATTCATTCTTAGTGAACAGTGTGATGTGCAGTACCTCTTTGATGAGCGTCATGAAGCGGTTGCCAAAGCGCCAGGGCTTGTGGCGGTTACATTGGAGTGAACTGACAGTGATTTGAGGAGTCTGCTGTACGGCCACGGCCACCACATGCACCGCGTCATACATCAGGGCAGCATCTGTCTGAAAAAGACACACACACACACATTCACAGGTCAATCGGCCATCAGCAGTGCACCTGAGGCTCTCTGATGATAATTAATCAAGCCTCAAAAACAGGTTAAACTCCAGTGTCATGAGCTGTGATTGGTGTATATTCAACTCAACGACCAATCACAGAGAATGAGAAAGTGTCAGAGTAGCCTTCAGCTGACTGCCACCCAAACTGACAGCCCTCCATACCAGAGACCTCTCATTCCACAGACCAAAATAAAATCTAATTAGTGTTTGCCTTGGATGATTGAGAAGCAATCACAACACCTCCCAGACTGGGCCGGTATGGAAATCATGCCTGAGGGGGGCTTCAGAAATTGCTATCCTGTCAAATAAATCATTGCCAAACCTGTCATTTTCCAGCTTTTGTCTCTGATTGTCTGCCGCAAGGTTGTGGCTAAAGATGGCTCTGCCCTAATAATACTGCAACTTCACGCAAGCCTATTTGTATGTTTGCAGCAAAATAAACCATAGCCGAAGATTACAGACAGACTGCAATAAGACCAAGAAGACCAATCTATGGTGTTAAAAGAGTAGCTAAACTCGTGAGCTTATACATTTGTATTTGGGAACTTTTACAATAAATATCTGTTGTGCTGCTAATTTCATTGGTCAGGTATAGATCAATAAAAACTTGGTCCTGCTCTCTTGCATCTGCATTAAGAAATGGACAAGTGAGGACTGCAACATTAATGTCGCAAAAGACGTAGCAAAGTCAAGTTGTAGATTTGAGAGGTTGTAAGTGCCGACTTTCGAAACTGAAGTGCAAAAGTAAAAATTTGTGTCTGTATTTTGTGTTTATGTGAATGTCATTTTACACATTTTACACATTTATCTGCAACATCAAATTCAAGACATGGATGTTTTGATTGTTGTCTATTTGCAAATTTTCACATCAGATCTATGAGTGTAAACTTACAAATATGGATATAGTTAAGTTCTTAAAATCAAATTTACAAGCTCTTGAGTTTCACTACTCTCTTCCTTTCATGCATAGCCACCTAAAATACTTTCTAGAAAACAAATTCCCTAATTCTCAAGCAAAACTCTACTGTATATTGAGACATATGTCCATCAGTCAATAATGTACATTTACAATATAGTATTGATCCATTGATATAGTATTGTTTTTTCCTTTTATTTGACATTTCAGTTATCTTGCAATGGCAACAAGCTCTCACCAGCTTTCAAGTTTGGGGTTGCCAGATGTCAGGAGTTAAATCCTCCAATCAGACACTTTTTCCGCCTAGTGTTTTATGTAAACTTCGCAACCTGGCAACCATGCACATGTGCTCTCTCTGCTCCACCAAAAAAAAGAGCAATCTCCACTGCGATATTCAGCTCTAATGAAAGTGGAATACAGCCAGTGTTCCTTCATTACATTGCTACATGTGCTATTTGCTTTGAGCAAACCTTCTCAGTGACGTACTGTAATAAATTCAAACATGAATCCTGACTATATTGTTTGCGATTGAAACTGCCAAAGTGCTTCAATACTACTGTTAATTTTGGCAGCTATTTTTAATTTAGTCTTAATCTTAGTCTTGTGTCAAATGTAACTTTTGGTTTTTATCTTATTTGGTCAACTTGTCCTGTTTTTTTTTGTCAGGTTTAAGTCGACTAAATGTCTTAGCATTTTAGTCTAGTTTTAGTCAGTGGAAACTTACACATTTTCATCATATTTTTGTCTTACTGTATAATGGTTAAAATTATAAAAAATAATATATTGCAATTTTAATTGCAATGAATGTTGTTGTTTGGGAAATTTATTTTTACATTTCATCAGACGTTTCTCTTTCACCACTAAGCACAAATTAATAGAATATTGACTCATGCATCGTTTATTTGACGTCATCTAGTGTACAGATTTATAACAGGATATCAATTAGAATCTAAATAATACTTTAGATATACACTCACCCTGTCTACGTTATGAAAACTGGTGTAACAAAAACCTACTCTCAAATATTATATCAGAGAAATTCCTAATAGTAATTCCAATAATTCCAAATTGCATTAATGTTTCTCTTTTAAAACAACAGCAAAAAGACTTCTTGCTGCATAGAGGTTGCGTAAGTAACGTTACAAACAGCAACCACTATCGCAAACAATACAGTTACTATAACTCAAATGGAGATTGCTGAACTCCAGCTTACTTGTACAGTACTATATGCTGGTGTTTTCAGATAATGATGCCTCCGCAGAGAGAGTATGTGTAAATGGTTGCCAGATTGCATAAACCAAAAAAGACGGGGCAACCCGGGAGAGTGTGTATCCATTTAACAGAAAAGCTCTGATTGGGGGATTTGAACTCTTGGTATCTGGCAACCGCAAACATGAACGCTCGCATAAGAGTCTTTTACAGCAGTCTGAAATGTTTTGGCTCCACTTTTTTCAACAAAAATAAAAATGTTTTGTTAGTTTTTGTTCTTAACATTTTACTACATTATAGTCTTTTTTTTGTCAACGCTATTGCACATGTTCCCATATAAATCTCATTTAGGGTTTTAAGAATCGACCTTAGGAAGGAAAACCATCATACAGGAACATGTGGAAAGTGCAAATTAATACTTAGATTGGGTCGTCTGGCTAGCGAAGTGTGCAGTAGTAGTAAGGATGAAACACGATAGGACAAGACAAAGTAGTTATGGTATGTAGATGAATAATATAATATATAAGTAGATTGCTCTAATCTATGAATATAGAAAAATGTTACATACTTGGAATTAATATTAGGAATTTTGAGGAAGCTTCTTACGTTTTTTTTACCAGTTTCCATAAAGTTGAGAGTGTGTAAAAAAAAATCAGGAAACTAGACAAGTTATAGTAAACCCTGTGTTTACATTCTCGATTTGTGTGCAAAATAATCAATTAAATGTCATAAAACGTCTTTATCCATTATCGTTCAGTGCTTGGTATTATATTTTAGAAATATGGTGTATAACAGTATATATCAGTTGTTTTAATTCTTTATAGTATCATTTATTTATCTCAACCAGAATTATCTGCTTTTGTGCTCATTACAGTTATCAAAATTACAGTGCCACATAAGAAAAAAATGTCATACAAGGGTCACCAAACGCGAGCCGGACTGCAGAGTCCTGCTTTTTGAGTTTAGCTCCAGTCCTAATCAAACACACCTGAACCATGATCAAGGTCTTACTAGGTATAACTGAAACTTCCAGGCAGGTGTGTTGAGGAAAGTTGGAGCTAAACTCTGCAGGACAGTGGCCCTTTAGGACCGAGTTTGGTGACCACTGGTCTACAAGAAGGCAAATGTTCTTTAGAAACAGACAACAAATTGTACAGTACATTACAAATCATAAGCTTCTGTATTAATGTGACGTCTGCTTTACAAAGTAAATAGCTTTTAGGGTCCATCTTCTTTATGCCAAACTCTCAGGCATTGTCACATGTATCTTTCAAAATGAAGGGGGAATAAAATATTGTGTTGTTAACAACATGCTAACATCAAATTCTGCTGGAATCAATAGAGTCGCCTGTGTGATTTGTGTATGGAGTGCTATTTGTATAACACACTGATGTTCTGCCTGCAGCATTCTGAGTCAGTAATGATATGGTCTCAGAGTAAACAGCAGCTATGTAGGCATCAGACAGAGAGGAAGGGTTTGGAACAGAACCAGTCTGTCATGTTAACTTTTAAAGTGGGCCACCATGTATTTCTGACAGGATTTATGGATATATGATGTTATTAAATGTTATTAATTCATTAAATCTATTGACTGCCCTAATTACTACACAATGCCTATCAAAATAGACATTTCATGTCCACTGGCGTTAATTCATTATCTAATAATTGTCTTCCCTTTCCATTAAGGGAAAGTATATTATAATCTCATAAATATTTTCTTTAAATCCTTATTTTTCAGTTAGCTTGAAATTGCACTGATGTCCCTTAAATTACAGTTTTTGCAGTGTCTGTTTTTGAAGTGAATGGGTCTTTAGTTCAAAATAAAATAAAATAAAATAATAATGTCGAAGCCAAAATGATCTATAATTACATTTATTGGCAAATGTCACGCCCATGGACTGTCAGTGTGTTTGTTTTCCTACCCATGTTCTCCCCGTGGGCCAGTTTCTCCAGTGTCTGATTGTGCCCATATTTGGTTCTTCCTGTTCCTGCTCCCAGTGTGTTTTCAGGTGTGTCTCGTTAATTAACAGGGTGGGTTTGCCTATAGAAAGTCTTCATACCCCTTCATTTTTTTCACATTTTGTTAAGTTGCTGCCTTATGCTAAACTGCTTTAAATTACTTTTTTCCCCACATCAATCTACACTCCATACACCATAATGGTAAAGCAAAAACAGAATTGTTACAACTTTGTAAATTTATTAAAAATAAAAAAAACTGAAATAAGTACTAAATATTTAATATAACTAAATATTTAGCTGAAGCACCATTACAGTCTCAAGTCTTTTTTGTTTGATGCGACAAGCTTTTCTCATCATCATTTGGCAATTATCTGCCATTCTACTCCTCACCTCTTCACCTCTCAAGCTCTGTCAGGTTGGATGGGAGCAGATGCACATTTTCAGGTTTCTCCAGAAATATTTGACTGGGTTCAAACTCATGCTCTGGCTGGGGACATTCCACGCAAGGACATCACGAGTTGTCTATAATCCACTCTTGCCTGTTGCTTGGGGAGGGGGGGGGGGAGTGGGGGGGGGGGGGGGGGGGGGGGGGGGGGGGGGGCGGGGGTTGGGGGGTTCATGTCCTGTTGAAAGGTTGACCCTTCTGCCAGTCTGAGGTTCTGAATGCTCTGGACTGGGTTTTCATGAAGGCTATCTCAATATTTTGGTGCATTGAGCTTTTCTTCTACTCTGACGAGTCCCTCGGTCCCTGCCACTGAAAAACAGCCCCACAGCATGAGGCTGCTACCAGCACACTTTACTTTTGGGATGGTACTCTGCAGGTGATGAGCGGAGCTGGTTTCCTTCAAACATGATGCTTGGAATTGAGGTTCATCAGACCAGAGAATCTTGTTTCTCAGATTCTGAGGGTCCTTTAGTTGCTTTTTTGCAAATTCCAAGTGTTTTTTCATGTGTCTTCATTGAGGAGAGGATTGAGTCTGGCCACTCTGACATAAATCCCAGATCGGTGGAGTGTTGCATTGATGTTTGTCCTTCTGTAGGTTTCTCCCATCTGCATATATGATCATGGAGCTCAACTAGAGTGACCATCATGGTCTTGGTCACCACTCTAACCAAGACCCTTTTCCATCAATTGCTCAGTTTGGCCAGGAGGCCAGCTCTAGGAAGAGTCCTGGTTGTTTCAAACTTCTTCCATTAAGGGTAATAGAGACTACATGCTTCTGTGACCCTTCAATGAAGCAGATTTTTTTCTGAAATCTTCCCCAAATGTGTGGCTTGACACAAACCTGTTTCTGAGCTCTACAGGCACTTCTCTTTTGACCTGAGGGCTTGGTTTTTGCTCTGATATGCATTATCAGCTGTTAGACCTTTTATTAAGATGTGTGTGCCTTTCCAAATCATACCCATTCAATTGAATTTGCCACAGGTTAACTTCACTCGAAGTGTAGTAACATCTACAAGCAATATGAATGCTCCTGAGCTAAATTTCAACTGTCCCAGATACTTATGCAATGGAATCATTTAAGTTTTTTATTTTTAATAAATTTGCAGACTTTAAACAAAACAGTTTTTGCTTTGTCATTATGGTGTTTGGAGTGTAGATTGATGTGGAAAAAACGTAATTTAAAGCAGTTTAACATAAAGCAGCAACATAACAAAATGTGAAAAAAAATGAATTTCGCAAGGCACTGTACCTTGTTTAGTCATGTATTTAAAAGAATGTTCAGTTCCTTGGTTCCTTTGTCCGGTGTCTAACGTCCAACGTTGTGCTACTCGTTTGTTCCTGCTTGCCCTGTGTAACCCCTGTTTGGATTCATAATGAACTGTTGATTGTGATTCTCCTGCGTTCTCCTCATTCATCATCCCTCGCTCCTCACCGTAGGCAAACGTGACAGCAACACTTTAGCTTAGGGACCAATTCTCACTATTAACTAGTTGCTTATTAGCATGCATATTACTAGCGTATTGGCTGTTTATTAGTACATACAAAGCACATATTCTGCATGACCATATTCTACATCCTTAATCCTACCCAATACCTAAACTTAACAACTACCTTACTAACTATTTATAAGTAGCAAATTAAACGTTTATTGAGGCAAAAGTCGTAGTTAATAGCAAGAATTGGACCTTAATTAAAGTGTGACCCATTCATTTCTAAAGTCTGAATACTTCAGAAAAATAAGGTGTGTCAAAAAGAGAGTACTTTTTTTTTTCTTTAAATTACCCACCCAAAATATATATCACCCACCATGCAGCAGCATCATATCATTTTGTTCTGTGTTAGACTTTTTTAAAACATTATTATAAGTGCCTCCTCATTTTTCAGTATTTTAATATCTACAATAACTATGTTGGTACGTTGTTATTGTGTCATATATAAATTTCACTTAAATATCTATTTCAAATTTGAAGATACCCTGATCCGAAAATAACCTGTTCGTTGGTACACAGGTCCTACCATTGCAACTATATTGTGTTACCGTCCCTGTGACAATTAATTGTCTGCCACCAAATTTTTTTTATTTTTTTTTTATTGCAATTTAAGCTTCTGTGTCAGGGGAGTCCTCTCGTGTGTGCATGAGGTAAACATGAGTACAGTAATTAATGTGTCCAGTCAACTAGTAAACTATTCATGTATTTGTTCATATGTGTATAATAAAAGTGAATATATATGAACGTCTTACAGGTTTTTGAAATGCCTAAAGTGAATACATGACAGAATTTTCATTTTGGGGTGAACTATCCCTTTAAATACATGTGTTACAAATACAAGTGTAGCACTTATTCAGAGTGTGGAGTGGTGTGTGTGTGTGTGTGTGTGTGAGTGTGTGTGCACGTTTTTGTGACAAATGAGGACATAAATTTGTATAATGACAAAGGTATGACATGGGTATTACAAGGAGAAGGTGACTTTTCAGGACATTACCCCATGTCCCCACTTTTCAAAACGCTTATAAATCACACAGAATGGAGTGTATTGAAAATCTGAAATAGCACAAAGTTTCCTGTGAGGGGTAGGTTTAGGGGTAGGGTTGGTGTAGGGCAATAGAATATACGGTCTGTACAGTATAAAAACCATTATGCCTATGGGATGTCCCCACTTTTCACAAAAACAAACCTGTGTGTGTGTGTGTGTGTGTATGTAAAGTTTGACTATTGGCTGTTTCGCACCACCACAAAACTGTCAATCACCCTCCTACCTCGTCCTACACTAACACACAGATCGGCTTCATAATCACATGTCCCACCATTCCACGCCTGTCAATCAATCAGGATGCGAAGGGAGCACAAAGTGGCAACCACTGGTCTTGGAGGGAGATGAGACACGGGATGAGGCGTTGTCAGGAACGGACGTGCCATGAATTCACATGTCCGATCGCCCCCATCCCCCTCTTTTTGGCATCTGGCTGGGCCATTAAAAGGGGACAGCCGAAGCTGGGGCCCTGCTGCCTATCTGAGGAGAATACACATTATCCTTAGTCACCAGGCCCACCAGCGAGGCACCGTACGTCAATGAGACTGGCTTATGCATTGTGAATAATAAATAAGTAATAACATCAGACAAACAGAAGACAGGGCCTCCACCTGAATACTGAATGAACACTCCTATTACCCCCTGTTTTTGTGTGTGTGTGTGTGTGGGTGGGTTGTGTGTGTGTGTGTGTGTGTGTGTTTGTTGTTTGTGTTTATTAGCGCAGCTTTGTTGATGACGCTGGGGGAGAACAATCAAGCCTGGTGCTTGCGATCTCTCCTGGGGCATGCTTTGTTTTCTTCAGATTTCCATCAAGCTTTATGATCTGTCGTTCATGGCTTCTCTCTCCAAGCTCCAGCGGAGCCCCTAAATGTACATCTAAAGATGAGATAAACAACTTTAAAACATGGTGCTCCGGAATCTTATTGGACTGGAGAGTAGGATATCTGTATTAGGCTGGAACAACTAACATAAAATCCGTATGGATGAAATTCTTGACAATGAATTTCCAATAGCTCTGTGTAGGAAACCTTTGACTATTTTGTAGTGGTAATATATACTAGCTATCATTATATTATATAGATAGATATAAATATATAGAAAGTATGTGGAGACCATTGTGCTTTTCATTGTGGTTGAGCGGTTTTTGCGTGAACTCACTTATTTTCTAACTTCACATAATATTAATCAATTATAGTTTTGTTCACAATGGATGGCAACCCAGTATTAACCGCATTGAACTTTCATGTAGATTGAGAACTGATTGTATTTCCGATAAATCGGATTGAATGAGTGTTTTTTTTTATTATTATTATTTATTTGTATGTTTCTATTTATTTTATGTACTTTATTGTGAGCTCTAGCCTGCAGATATTTTAACCATTTAAATTAAATGAAATTGCAAATAAAACAAAGATTACTGGAGCACATTTGATAAGAAAATACAATTTCAGCCTTTCTACCTCGATCAATTTCTGAGTGAAAATTGTTTCCAAGAAATTCCCTCCCAATATTTTCAAGTGTCGTTAGATGGAATTTTTCCAGAATTGATGCATTAAATATTCCACATATATGGAGAATGGAGAAAAGAGCATTCTACATAAACTTGAACTAAAAAAAAGTAATATTTAAAAAGCAATTTTTTGTCTGATTAGAGTTGCATACATTACACTACCATTCTTAAACCATACATTATTTTGCATTTTACTAACATTTAGGAACATAGAGAGGGAAAAAAAACACCAAGAAAGAGAAAGACTGAGGCAGAGAATTGTTAGAGAATGCCGTACATCTCTGTAGCTGAGCCCAACAGGCAGACAGGCAAATGATTGAGCAATACAACCACTTCACTCTATAAACATCTCATTAAAATCAATTATGTCACTCCTGAATGAAATCAAAGCTAAACACTTTAAGAGCTGCTTTTCCCCTGTGTAAGCCGATGTGAGCATTACCTCAGATGTATTTTCTTTTTGCACCTCGTTCGCACGTCTTCCCCTGCCTTGTGCTGAAAGATTTAATCTTCTCGGCTCAGATTGCTTTCAACACTTTTATGAATTGTTAAAATGTGGAGGACTGGCAGGGACATTTCCATACATCACTGATCGGGGCTCTGGATAAAAACGTGACCCTCCGGTCATATATTCCAGCAACTGTTCTTAAGCGGCGTTACTCTATTTATATATATATATATTATATATATAATATATATATATATACTTGGTTCTATTTTACTCATATGACAGTTTAACCATGAAACAGCATTTATCGACAAAATTTATGCAAACTTTGCATATTTATATTTCAGAAAAGTATGACATTAGGACATACAAGTTCACCTGTTCTTGTCGGTTTTTTGGAACAAGCTGAATCACGACATGCTTTATTAATATATTATATCTACATTCCAAAAGAAGTGAAGAAAATTAGCAGGCATTTCTTGCTAAAGGTTCAAGGAGTTCAAATGATGTTGCATAACAGAAATAACTTTTGAAATTTGAAATGTGAATATTTCAAAGGTTTATTTTGTCAGATATCAGAAGCACACAAACATACACTATAAGACTGGTAAGATTTTTTTTTTAATGTTTTGAAGGTTTTGAAGCTCTTTGGAAAAGGTGAATAATATACCATTTTTAGAACATGACTTTGAACACTGAATGAACAATAGGTGAGGCATATTGATCTCTCAAAGCTGTTCATGCAGCTAACATAGTTATGTCATGCTGAATGCTTTGAGAGATCATGCTATTATGTCAAAACACTTAGTATTGACACATGAAGCACTTCTCAGGTGACCCGTCTAAGCTTGGCAGAAATATGACATGCAGCACCTGGGATTAACCTGGTGCATTTCATCAAGATATGAGATAAACATGAGCTGTGATAGAGCCATGAACACATTCCTACAGATCATGTTAGGGGGACAGAGACAGGAAGTTATTTATATGGTGTACATATGTGCTCTTCTAAAGTCCTCATGTCATTGGCACTGTGTTTATATTTGAAAGAATTTACAAAGCTAAAATTGAAAAAAGGCAACTAGAAAATGTGCATAACAAGGATAACTCAAATGTGAAATGTAAATACTTCAAAGGTTTATTTTGTCAGAATTAGAAGTACACCTACACTACCCTCCAAAAGTTAGGGGTTGGCAAGTTTTTTTTTTGGTGAAAGGTTTTGAATGAACCTCTCTTATGCTCACCAAGCCTGGATTTATTTAATAAAATATATAGTAAATCAGTAATATTGTGAAATATTTTAATACAATTTAAAATAACTGTTTTCTTTTTTGAATATATTTTAAAATGCAATTTATTCCTCTGATGCAAAGCTGAATCATTTCTCCAGTCTTCAGTGTCACATGGGGGAAAAAAAAAAAAATTCCTTCTGAAATCATTTTTGAAATGATTATGAAATCATCCATTTTTTTTTTCTTTCCCTGCAGAATGCTTTGATGCATGGAAAGTTTAAAAGAACAACATTTACTTTTTGCTGTTTTAAGTTTTACATTAACTTTGAAAGACTTTTAAAATGTCTACAGTCAGTTTGGCTACATTTAACGCATCCTTGCTGACCAAAAGTATTAATTTATTTCACAAAAATAGGTAACACTTTATTTTAAGGACTAATTCTCACTATTAACTAGTATATATATTACTAGCATATTGGCTGTTTACTAGTACTTATAGAGCACATATTAATGTTCTGCATGAGCATGTTTTAGATCCCTTACTAACTATTACTAAGCAGCAAATATGGAGTTTACCGAGGCAAAAGTCGTAGTTCATAATTAGTTAACAGTGAGAAATGGACCTTAACATAAAGTGTGACGCAAAAATATTGCACTGACCTCAAACTTTTGAATGTTAGTGTAAATAGCTCTAGAGCTACCCAACATAAACGGCAATTCATTTTCATTTAATGGGGTCTTGAGAAAATGTATTTCCTCTAATATGTGTATATGTTTACACAACAACGTTTACACAAAAACAATTTTTCCTTTATGATTTTTTCACGTACAGATGACAACATTGTCAAAATGATCACGTTCACATGGATCCACAAAAAAACGACTTAAAATGCTGTATTATGTGTGCCAGGCCAGTAGCTGCCGATTTTGCAAATTTGTGTTTTTGTTGTTGACAAGGAAATGATAACCAGTGTTGGGGAAAGTTATTTTTAAAAGTAATGCATTACAATATTGCGTTACTCCCTAAAAAAGTATGTTACTTAGTTACTTTTTATGGAAAGTAATGCATTACATTACTTTTGCGTTACTTTTTAAATATGAGCAGGGCTTGATTGCTTTTAATATAAGAAGTTTTGTTTATAGCAAATGTAAATGCCCTTTTACACCAAAAAGTGTAATGAATAAACCTCAGGCTGAAGGAAAAGTAAATTCACGTCTGTACAGTAGAACGCAGGAGAAGAAACACTCTTCAGCAATAAAAAACACAATTGTTAGTTTATCTAAAGTCATTTTTTGCTTATTAGTATGGTTGAACTGGATCATCAAAGGTCAGCAGCAAAGACATTGCTTAGTAAAATGGGATTAGATACATTCGTGCTATTTAACATATTTAATTATTGCATTTCGGTCAGACCTTCTTAGTTTCCATTCTACTGTTTTAATTCATTTGTGATACTAATCTGTTTTGTTGGTAGTGGGATGACTTGACTGCGCACATCACAGTTAGTCTATAACTACCGTAACTATCATGTTCACACATCGCACAACAACTCCTCTGCACTCCCGATTTCTCCCAGTATGGGGACAGGAGACTTATCAGTCAATAAATGGGAAAACAAAGTAACTGGCGTTACTTTTTTTTGAAAAAGTAACTCAGCTATTTTCTTGTAAATTAAAAAAGTAATGTGTTACTTTACTTGTTACTTAAAAAAAAGTAATCTGATTACGTAACTCGAGTTACTTTAATGCATTACCCCCAACACTGATGATAACAGTGCCATTTTCAAAAACCAGCACCTTGAAACCCGTTTGAAAAAGTTTGCATTTTCAAAACAAACGGCCCCACAACACTGTTGTCATGTAAATGAACAGCCAAAATGCATACAAAGTTTTCAGTTTTTGGTTAATAATGGTGTAGTGTAAATGCTCCCTTTGTTGGAAATTCCCTTCCATTTTCTTTACACTAATGTTTGCGCTAGATAAATGCATTGATCCCCCTCTCCTACAGAATGAGTGCTACACAATGAAAGGTCTTCTCAAATGGGGGGTCCTGCACATACTGCATCAATGGCGTTGTCAGTCACTGTGCTCAAGCTAAACAGCCTCATCGTATATAACATAACACCCCAAATCGTTCCATCTGCATATGACGACACAAACTACACTTCTTAAAAAAGTGTACCCACTGCATCGTTCTTAAAATAACACTAACATTACCCATTAAAAGTTCTCAGAAATCCCATAATCCATTAAGATTTCTCCATAGCAAAACGTTTTATTGGTCAGAGCCAGAGCACACTGTAGATCCTGCTGTCAGTGAAATGTGACAGCAGTAAAATGCCATTGCATTTAGCAGTAAACTATACAGTAAGAAGCATCACTCTTGGAGTTTATGATTCAGCAGAATGAACTGGATCCATTCAAGTTTTAGCTTTCACAGAGAACAATGACTACTGATTTGAAAAAGTTTGAGTTCATGGCATGAAATATTTAAAGTATATTCAAATATACTCAATCAACTATGCTTGATTGTAATTTCTTACATCAGTTCTGTGTTCGGCTCAACCATTATTTGAAGTAAGCACTTTGCTGCATTTTGTTATGGTGTTGTCATTGATAAGTTCACTCGTCATTGAAATATCACATGCAAAAACTGGTCTATACTTTTTACAGTGTGCCCTTGAAGTTTTGAGTTGTTTTCTGAAAGAATATGCTGACAGCTTTGGAGATTAATTAAATCAGACCTTCCAGCATTGGAAACTAAACTTTTTATGATAATAACCTTGGTGTGTTTGTAATTCTCAGCATTAATCAGGGTCCAAATTAACCAGGGCGCTGATCAAAAATGCCCAAGGTATTTAAAATGTGGGAATAATGTGTTGAATAGTAATTTTATCTGTTATAACATTTGATATATTTCATGATATTGTGCAATGGGTATTAATGGGTTTACTGCCTTTGCAGGCAGACAAGCTGTCAGAAATCACAGGTACTGTAAATGTTTTTTTAATGTGTTGTTCATAAGAGTTGTATATTTATTTAATAGTTTAATTAATTTAAATATGTAAAATGTATTGTGACTGTGCATTATATCTTGAGCATTACATAAAGCCATGTTTCTACTTGATTTGATTTTCTGGATTACAGCTCTAATTGTTTAGATTGAGAGTTAACTGTAATTGTAAAAGTAATAGATTAGATTGAAGCATTTTACATAAATGATCTCTTTTTTGTAATATATGGTTGGAAAAAAAAATATGCTTTTGACAGAACAATCAGTGGAAAGCAATTTCCACAGTCCAAATGTATATATAAAACTTACATTTTTTTAAATTTTATGTCGAATTTCTTGCTGAAAGTATTTTAAAATGCTTTTCAAATAATCAAACTAAAACACACAAAGCAAATAGATCAAGTAAAACAGAGTAATAAATAAATCAATCAAATAAACTAACTTCAGGCTCCATGGGATGTGTCACTTATGCCCTGAATTAAATTCATTACTAAGTTGAGTAGAGTCACGTTAAGACAGCACATGATGACGTGTCAGCAGGGTTATCATGTCTTCCAGGCTTTTTGTGTGTTTGTGTAAGTGTAACAATGATGTGATGTTGGCCCCTGAAGCCCTTTCCCCTCACGGTTGGCTATTGTTTTGTGGACAAATTCAGAACTCTTTATGTTCTTGTCAAGTAAACTATCCTGAATATTCCTTCCCCAAACAACCCCCCCCCCCCCCCCCCCCCCACCCACCCCCCCCACAAGCTTGCTAATCTCTCCATCCAACTACTCCATTCTTCATTGTCGTGTAAACCTGGAAGATTTGCACCTATTTCCTTATGTTGATTTAATAGTGCATAAGCACGGCTAGTCAGGTCTAGCTATTCTTCATCGCAGTCCAGCAGTCACTCTTGTCCAAGTAGTAATCAGTCATTGGCAAAAATATGTTCTTAATACATGTAGTATGCAATGACTGACATTCTCATTT